>NW_026844478.1:900613-1243113 GCF_025583915.1 Anolis sagrei ordinatus | reverse complement strand
AGCCATTGTCACATTTTGTGCAGGGATGTTGACATTTGCAGGGAGAGCAAACAGAAGGAGGTTAAGAAGGAGGTTCCCCCGCTTGTGTTTCTGGTCGTGCTTCCAAATCTATCATTCTGTTATTATCATCAGTCATAATATTAAGTACAATATTATTATTATTATTATTATTATTATTATTATTTATTATTATTATTATTAAGCAGAGGCTGCATGGCCATCTGTCAGGGGTGCTTTGATGGTGTTTTCCTTTATGACAGAAAAGGGTCAGACTAGGTGCCCTTTGGGGGTCTCTTCCAAATCTATCATTCTATTATTATCATCACTCATAATATTAAGTACAATATTATTATTATAATTGTTATTATTATTATTAATTATTATTATTATTATTATTATTATTATTATTATTATTATTATTATTAAGCAGAAGCTGAATGGCCATCTGTCAGGGGTGATTTGATGGTTCTTTTCCTGCCTGGCAGAAAAGGGTCAGACTAGATGCCCTTTGGGGGTCTCTTCCAACTCTAGTATTCTATTATTATTATTATTAATATTATTATTTCTCATATTATTAAGCATAATATTAGTATTATTATAATTAATAATTAATAATTTATTCTTCTTCTTAAGCAGCGGCTGCATGGCCCTCTGTCAGGGGTGCTTTGATGATGATGCTTTTCCTGCCTGGCAGAAAAGGGTCAGACTAGGTGCCCTTTGGGGCCTCTTCCAAACCTATCATTCTATTATTATCATCACTCATAATATTAAGCACGATATTAGTATAATTAATACTTAATACTTAAGCAGAGGCTGCATGGCCAACTGTCAGGGGTGATTTGATGGTCTCTTCCAACTCCAGTATTCTATTATTATTATTATTCATATTATTAAGCATAATATTAGTATTATTATAACTAAAATTAATAATAAATAATTTATTATTATTATTATTATTATTATTAAACAGAGGCTGCATGGCCATCTTTCAGGGGTGATTTGAAGGTGCTCTTCCTTTATGACAGAAAAGGGTCAGACTAGATGCCCTTTGGGTATCTCTTCCAACTCTAGCATTCTATTATTATTATTATTATTATTATTATTATTAGTAGTAGTAGTAGTAGTAGTAGTAGTAGTAAGCATAATATTAGTACAATTAAATATTTTTTTATTATTAAGCATAATATTAGTATAATTAATAATTAATTTATTATTATTATTATTATTACTATTATTATTATTATTAAGCATAGGCTGCATGGCCATCTGTCAAGGGTGATTTGATGTTGCTTTTCCTTTATGGCAGGAAAAGGGTCAGACTAGATGCCCTTTGGGGGTTTCTTCCAACTCTAGCATTCTATTGTTGTTGTTGTTGTTATTAATTATATGTAATATTGTTATTATATGTAATTGGCCTGGATGGCTATCTGTTGGGAGTCATTAGATGGTGTCCTGTTGTTGTTGTTATTGGGTTATTGGGGGTGCTTTGATGTTGCTTTTCCTTTATGGCAGAAAGAGGTCAGACTAGGTGCCCTTTGGGGGTCTCTTCCAACTCTAGTATTCTATTATTATTCTTCATATTATTATTATTAAGCATAATATTAGTATTATTATAACTAAAAATTAATAATCAATAAATTATTATTATTATTATTATTATTATTATTATTATTATTATTATTATAACAGAGGATGCATGGCCATCTGTCAGGGGTGCTTTGCTGTTGCTTTTCCTTTATGGCAGAAAGGGGTCAGACTAGGTGCCCTTTGGGGGTCTTTTCCAACTCTAGCATTTTATTATTATCAGTAGTAGTAAGCATAATATTAGTATATTTAATAATTTATTAGTAAGCATAATATTAGTATCAATTATTATTATTATTATTATTATTATTATTAAACAGAGGCTGCATGGCCATCTGTCAGGGGTGATTTGATGGTACTTTTCCTTTATGACAGAAGAGGATCAGACTAGATGCCCTTTGGGTATCTCTTCCAACTCTAGCATTCTATTATTATTATTAGTAGTAGAAGGAAGCATAATATTAGTATAATTAATAATCAATATTTATTATTATTATTATTATTATCATTATTATTATTATTATTATTAACAGAGGCTGCATGGCCATCTGTCAGGGGTGATTTGATGGTACTCTTCCTTTATGACAGAAGAGGATCAGACTAGATGCCCTTTGGGTATCTCTTCCAACTCTAGCATTCTATTATTATTAGTAGTAGTAGTAGGAAGCATAATATTAGTATAATTAATAATCAATATTTATTATTATTATTATTATTATTATCATTATTATTATTATTATTAACAGAGGCTGCATGGCCATCTGTCAGGGGTGATTTGATGGTGCTTTTCCTTTATGGCAGAAAGGGGTCAGACTAGATGGCCTTCAGCTTACGGCTTCCAAGTGGCTTTATCTCTGCTGCCGGTTAATAAGTGACGCATGATCCTTGCAGCGTGTGCCGGGGACATTTATGGCGTGATGCTGTTTAACTAACTCTCGCTTATCGGGAACCGCGGCCTCTCATCTGTTGCCAGGAAAAGGTTCGGAAGAAGCAGAACACAGTGGGAAAGGGCCTTTGCAAGGCTTTTACTTGCACGATGCAACTTGCAAAGGGTCTGCAATTCATTTAGATGGCTTCCTCCTTCCATCTTCGTTATTTTGGTGCCAGGACTCACCCTCTGCTCTGCTTTGCATTCACTGCCTGGCCAGAAGAAACACGCTTATATTATCATGTGTGTGTTTCACAATGTTGTAACCCACCTCAAGGCGTGATGAGAGGCAGGCAAGAAATAATAATAATAATAATAATAATAATAATAATAATAATAATAATAATGTACCATCCCCTCATTTCAGTGCAAACAAGTCTTCTGTGTTGTCATATACAAATAAATAATAATAACAATAATAATAACAAATATAACAGCAATAATAAATAGAATGACAAAAATAATATATATAATATAATAAATAATATAATAAATGTAACAATTTAATAAATTTAATAATAAATAATAATATAAAAATAAATGTAATAGTAATAAACATAATAATAAATATAATATAATAAATGTAATAAATAATAATGTTTATTACTATTATAATAATTATAATAGTAATAAACACAATAATAAATTAAATGTAAGAAATGTAATAATAAATAATAGTATAATAAATATAATAGTAATAAACATAATAATAAATTAAATGTAATAAATGTAATAAATAATAATAATAATATAATAAATATAATAGTAATAAACATAATACAATAAATTTAATAAATTTAATAATAAATAATATAATAAATATAATAATGATATTATAATAATAATAATAGAATCATTCTGCTTCTTGTCATCCAAAGGAGACTCAAAAGTAATAATAATAATAATAATAATAATAATAATAATAATAATAGAATCACAAACTCTGACCAGGTGTGGTTGTCCTTAATGTATTATTATTATTGTTATTGTTATTATTATTATTATTATTATTATTATTATCATCATCATCATCATCATCATCATCACCATTCTGCTGCTTCTCATCCAAAGGAGGCTCAAAAGTAATAATAATAATAATAATAATAATAATAATAATAGAATCACAAACTCTGATCAGGTGTGGTTGTCCTTAATGCATCATCATCATCATTATCATCATCAATTATATGCAGGGCTTATTCTTTGTATTACAGAACGCACACTTTTACTTTTGTTTCCATTACTATATATATATATATATACTCATGTTTTCAGTGCTCTTCCTGTATTTGCAACAATGTTTTGTATTCTTAGAGGTTTGTTTTCATCTGCAGTTTGCATTTGTTCTCCTTGCAACTTTTTGCAACTTTGGTAAACAATGGGTCTTTTAGCAGGAATCTCTGCAAATCTCAATGGGATTTCTTCCTCCGAATCTGTTTATTCCGGGTGTTTTTTTTTTGAATTGGAGGCCGGGCTGGTTTCCTCCCAGGCATTTCCTGTCGGCAAGTTTATCTTTGGCCCCGAGATGAAGGAAGCGCAAGAAGCAAAACAGTTGCATAAGGCCGAACAAGCGTTGTGTTTTGTAAAATTCCAGTCCGAAAATGGGACAGAAAAGAGACACGGAAAAGCATGCATTTCCTCCTTTGGTGCATTGCACCCGTGTGCCTTGTTGTCTTTGACTCTATATGTCTATGAGGCTGAATGGCCATCTGTTGGGAGGGCTTTTATCGTGCTTTTCCTGCATGGCATAATGGGGTAGGACTAGATGGCCTCTGAGGGTCCCTTCTAACTCTATAATACTCTATCTCATCTATCGATCAATCTATTAGATCTATGGATGGATGGCCATCTGCTGGGAGGGCTTGGATTGTGTCTTCCTGCACAATAGAAGGGGGTTGGACTAGATGGCCTCCGAGGGCTCCTTCCAACTCTATAATACTCTATCTATCTATCTATCTATCTATCATATCTATGGGTGGGTGGCCATCTGTTGGGAAGGCTTTGATTGTGTCTTATTTGCACAGTAGAAGGGGGTTGGACTAGATGTTCTCTGAGGGTTCCTTCCAACTCTATAATTATCTATCTGTCTATCATATCTATGGATGGATGGCCATCTGTTGGGAAGGCTTTGATTGTGTCTTATTTGCATTCGACTGGATGGTCCTGTGGGGTGTGTGTGTGTATCTTCCAACTCTATAATACTATATCGTATCATATCAATAATATGTAATGATATGAATTTTATTATTAAAATAAATCAATAAAATAAAATAATATGAATAATAATACTTGAATAATTACTTCAAAATAATATTATTTTAAATAATATTTTCTAGGCCATTGCTAAAATATTATTGCTAGCAAGTGACTCTATAATACGATCTTATCTATCTCATCTATGAATCGTATATATTATATCTATGGCTGGATGGCCATCTGTTGGGAGGGCTTGGATTGTGTCTTCCTGCACAGTAGAAGGGGGTTGGACTAGATGGCCTCTGAAGGTTCCTTCCAACTATAAAATACTCTATCTATCATATATATGGATGATGGCCATCTGTTGGGAAGGCTTTGATTGTGTCTGTTTGCATAGTAGAAAGGGGTTGGACTAGATGGCCTCTGAAGATTCCTTTCAACTCTATAATATTCTATCTATCTATCATATATATGGATGATGGCCATCTGTTGGGAGGGCTTTGATTGTGTCTGTTTGCATAGTAGAAGGGGGTTGGACTAAATGGCCTCTGAGGGTTCCTTCCAACTCTATAATACTCTATCTATCTACCTATCTATCATATATATGGATGGATGGCCATCTGTTGGGAAGGCTTTGATTGTGGCCCTTGGGGGTGTCCCTTCCAACTCCATAATACTATATCTATCATATATCATATCTACCTACCTACCTATCATATATCAGAATGGGGTTCGACTAGATGACCTTTATGGTCCCTTCCAACTCTATAATACTATATGCTATAATATTAATAATATTATTAATAATCCATAATATTATTTTAAAATAATATTATTTAAAATAATATTTTCTAGGTCATTGCTTTGAAATTTTATGGCTAGCAGCTGACTTAAAAGCGTGCGTCGCGTCACATTGAAGCCTGGCAATGCCGCAAAAGAGAGCGAGGAGGCCGTGATCAGCAAGGCTTCCTTCCTTATCTTTACATGGATGATCTATGACCCTTAATGTGTGGACATTATAGAAAAAAGCAAGAGGTTGCTAGAAATGGCTGCTGCAAACAGGAAAGTCCAGAACTGGACAGGAATGTGCAAATACCAGTAAAATTCCAGCAGTGTTTTGCACAGCGTGCTGCAAATGGTTTTGAAATGCTTTTTAATGCAAGCCTCTTGGAATCTCCTTATGGATATTAATTATTATTATTATTATTATTATTATTATTATTATTAATACTGTCTAATACTAATATTAGATGCATTGCCACTTTGAACCTCCTTGTGGAGAGAAAAAGTAGGATATAAATAATTTTGTTCATTCATTCATTCATTTATTTATTGTGTCAGGCAACTAAACAGTTGTATTACATTTTTGACAGAACAAACAAACATACAAAAGACACAGATTTTGCAAACTTGGTCATTGATTAAATGTCTTTTGACCAGTCTCTGGCTCCTTGGAGTGCCTCTGGTGTTGCCGCAAGGAGGTCCTCCCTGGTGCATCATGTGGCTGGGCTCAGGTTGCATTGCAGCAGGTGGTCAGTGGTTTGCTCTTCTCCACTCGCATGTCGGGATTCCACTTTGTGGCCCCATTTCTTGAGGTTGGCTCTGCATCTCGTGGTGCCCGAGCACAGTCTGTTCAGCGCCTTCCAAGTCGCCCAGTCTTCTGTGTGCCCAGGGGGGAGTCTCTCATTTGGTATCAGCCATGGTTGAGGTTCTGGGTTTGAGCCTGCCACTTTTGGAACTCGCTTGCTGAGGTGTTCCTGCAAGTATCTCTGTAGATCTTAGAAACTATTTCTTGATTTAAGGCATTGGATGCTGGCTGATACCCAAAGGGATGGCTGGAGATGTCACTGCCTTGGTCCTTTCACTATTGGTTGCTACTTCCCAGCGGATGTCAGATGGTGCAATACCGGCTAGACAGTGTAATTTCTACAGTGTTGTGGGCGCAGACACCCCTGTGATAATGCGGCATGTCTCATTAAGAGCCACATCCACTGTTTTAGTGTGGTGAGATGTGTTCCACACTGGGCATGCATACTCAGCAGCGGAGTAGCATAGCGCAAGGGCAGATGTCTTCACTGTGTCTGGTTGTGATCCCCAGGTTGTGCCAGTCAGCTTTCGTATGATATTGTTTCTAGCACCCACTTTTTGCTTGATGTTCAGGCAGTGCTTCTTGTAGGTCAGAGCACGGGCCAGAGTGACTCCCAGGTATTTGGGTGCGCTGCAATGCTCCAGTGGGATTCCTTCCCAGGTGATCTACAGAGCTCGGGATGCTTCTCTGTTCTTGAGATGAAAGGCACATGTCTGTGTTTTAGATGGGTTGGGGATCAGCTGGTTTTCCCTGTAATAGGCAGTAAGAGCACCTAGAGCTTCGGAGAGCTTCTGTTCTACCATCTCAAAGCTCCCTGCTTGAGCAGTGATGGCACGATCATCAGCATAGATGAAACTCTCTGTCCCTTCTGGCAGTGGCTGGTCATTTGTGTAAATGTTGAACATGGATGGAGCAAGCACGCTCCCCTGAGGCAGGCCGTTCTTCTGTTTCCGCCATCTGCTTCTCTGGCCCTGGAACTCAACAAAGAAGCTCCTGTTTTGTAGCAGGTTTCCTATGAGGCGGGTGAGGTGGTTGTCCTTTGTGATATTATACATTTTTCTCAGGAGGAGGCGGTGGTTCACAGTATCATAAGCCGCTGACAGGTCTATGAAGACAGCTCCTGTGATCTGCTGCCTTTCAAAGCCATCTTCTCTGTGCTGAGTCAGGTTCAGCACTTGCGATGTGCAGCTTTTGCCTTTCCTGAAGCCAGCTTGCTGTGGGATCAGATATTGGTCTATATTTTCCGTAATTCTATGCAAAATACGTCTCTCCAGGACTTTGTAGAGGTGGCACAACAGGGAGATTGGTCTGTAGCTTTTTTGAGTCATTACGGTCTTTGCCTGGCTTCAAGATGGCAATGACTCTTGCTTTCCTCCAGATTTTGGGGATCTGACAGGATGCAGAGGATATAAATAATAATAATAATAATAATAATAATAATAATAATAATAATAATAATATAATTAAATAATAATATCTATAATAATAATAACAATGCATAGCACTTATAATAGAGATACATAGCCACTTTGAATCTCCTTGTGGAGAGGAAAAGTGGGGTAGTAGTAGTAGTAGTAATAATAATAATAATAATAATAATAATAATGATAATAATAATAATGCATTCCAATATGATACATTTGTGGATGTCCTGCAAACACAAAGTTTTTTTTTTTTTGCAGTTTAATAAACTAACTGTTGCCATTTTTTATTACAGAACCAATTAGGAAATGGCCTTTATAACCCAAGAATCATAGTCTTACATGGTGTAATAACAATACTAAATAATAATAATAATAATAATAATAATAATAATAATAATAATATTTTTCTTGTGTCGGGAGCGATTTGAGAAACTGCAAGTCACTTTTAGTGTGAGAGAACTGGCCGTTTGCATGGATGTTGCCCAGGGGATGCTGCCTGGATGTTTTGATGTTTTACCATCCCGTGGTAGGCTTCTCTCATGTCCCTGCATGGGGAGCTGGAACTGACAAACGGGAGCTCACCCTGCTGTTCGGATTCAAACCGCTGACCTGTCGATCTTCAGTCTTGCTGGAACATTGCACCACTGCGGCCCTAATAATAATAATAATAATAATAATAATAATAATAATAATAATATTTTTCTCATGTCAGGAGCGATTTGAGAAACTGCAAGTCGCTTCTGGTGTGAGAAAATTGGCCGTCTGCAAGGACGTTGCCCAGGAGATGCTGCTTGGTTGTTTTGAAGTTTTACCATCCCGTAGAAGGCTTTTCTCATGTCATGGGAGCTGGAGCTGACAAACGGGAGCTCACCCTGCTGTCCGGATTCAAACCGCTGACCTGTCGATCTTCAGTCCTGCTGGAACATTGCACCACTGCGGCCCCCATAAATAATAATAATAATAATAATAATAATAATAATAATAATAATACACAACTCTCCCCAGATGCTCACATTGGCTTCTGAGGAGAGTCACGGCTCAGAAATGCTTCCATTCCCATTGACTTGTCTTGTTGTCAGTCCATAGTATTTGCAGAATATTCCTTCTCCTCCTCCTCCTCCTCCTCCTATTATTATTATTATTATTATTATTATTATTATTATTATTATTATTATTATTATTATTATAGCAAGAGGCATTGCTTTGCAATAGAATGAATAGGTTGCCACACTACAACAGTGATAGAATAAAAATCAAGGGGCTTCATGGAAAGATAGGATGGATGATGCATCTATCGATCGATCGATCGATCGGAGAAGGGCCTTCCACACCTGGGAAAAGGCACTCAAAAGGTCCAGAATATCTCAATGCTCAGTTGGGTTTGTACGGGATATGCTTACTTAGGCGATCCCTCGTAGTCCAAGTAGGATTGTCTTCCAAGATCAGTGTCCTGGTAGTGGGTCCATCCTTAGGTGACTGTGGAGCCCTCTTCTTGACCTGCATCTTCTCCCACAGTGATGGCATTGGTTTCCAGGTGGAAGGCGGTCTCAGTCGGGGTTGGCTTAACGCACCTTCCTCTTGGCACGCTTCTCCCTTTCGCCCTCCATTCGTGCCTCTTCAAATTCTACAGCACTGCTGGTCACAGCTGACCTCCAGCTGGAGCGCTCACAGGCCAGGGCTTCCCAGTTCTCAGGGTCTATGCCAGAGATTTTAAGGTTGGCTTTGAGGCCATCTTTCAATCTCTTTTCCTGTCCACCAACATTCCGTTTTCCGTTCTTGAGTTCGGAGTAGAGCAACTGCTTTGGGAGACGGTGGTCAGGCATCCGGACAACGTGCCTGGTCCAGCAGAGTTGATGGCGGAGAACTATTGCTTCAATGCTGGTGGTCTTTGCTTCTTCCAGCACGCTGACGTTTGTCCGCCTGTCTTCCCAAGAGATTTGAGGGATTTTCTGGAGGCAGCGCTGATGGAATTGTTCCTGGAGTTGCATGTGACGTCTGTAGACAGTCCACGTCTCGCAGGCATATAGCAGGGTTGGGAGGATAATAGCTTTATAGACAAGCGCCTTGGTATCCCTACGGATGTCTCGGTCCTCAAACACTCTCTGCCTCATTTGAAAAAATGCTGCACTCACAGAGCTCGGGCGGTGTTGCATTTCTGTTGACAGTCTGTAGACAGTCCACGTTTCGCAGGTGTATAGCAGGGTTGGGAGGGGAATAGCTTTATAAACAAACCTTGGTCTCTCTACGGATGTCCCAGTCCTCAAACACTCTCTGCTTCATTCGGAAAAACGCTGCACTCGCAGAGCTCGGGCGGTGTTGTATTTCTGTAGACAGTCTGTAGACAGTCCATGTTTCGCAGGCATATAGCAGGATTGGGAGGACAATAGCTTTATAAACAAGCACCTTGGTCTCTCTACGGATGTCCTGGTCCTCAAACACTCTGTGCTTCATTCAGAAAAATGCTGCATTCGCAAAGCTCAGGTGGTGTTGTATTTCAGTCTCATTGTTGACGTCTGTAGATAGTCCATGTTTTGCAGGTGTATAGCAGGGTTGGGAGGACAATAGCTCTATGAACAAGCCCCTTGGTCTCCCTATGGATGTCCCGGTCCTCAAACACTCCCTGCTTCATTCGGGAAAATGCTGCACTCGCAAAGCTCAGGTGGTGTTGAATTTCAGTCTCAATGTTGACTTTTGTGGAGAGGTGGCTGCCAAGGGAGTGGAAATGGTCCACATTTTCTAATGTTACACCATGAAGCTGTATTTCTGGCATTGGAGAGGGATTGGCTGGTGACTTTTGCTGGAAGAGCACGGGATATAATGCTCGATGCAGACCTAAGCCTTCTTGGCCATTGCCCGGGTGCCATGTGTGGGTTTGTGTGGTTTTTGCAACCAAAGAGAGAGACGGGAAAACAGACTTCGCATTCTGCAAGCAGGTCCGCCCTGCCGTGAAGACCTTCTGGAGGAAGGAAATTGCACAACTTCCTTGGGCTCAAACTTAAGCGGATGCTTCCAGGCCCCTTTCTTCCTTTCTTTCTCCCAGTCGATGGACAGGCGTCCGAGGGAAAGCGAATGTCACATGCCGGTAAGCCTTGTTGCATCCCTTTTTGCAAGTTCGTTCCCACTTTGGAAAGTCCCTCGCTTGGTGCCTGCTCCCTTGACACTTTCAGCAAGCACCAAGCCTGCCTGCTAAGCCTTTTCCAGCTGTTTTGCAAAAGCAACAAGGACTCCCTTTGTTGCAAACGGGCAGCTGGAGAAGCAAGAAGGGGGCCCCATAGCTCTCAATGGGGCAGCTGCAAAGGGAGAAAGAGGGGCTGCAGCATGCAATGCATTTTTGGAAATGCCTTCTGTATTTAGCACACGCTGCTTCAAAATATTCCAGAAAATAATGATAATAATAATAATAATAATTCCTAAAATATTCCAAATGATAATAATAAGTATAGTCATAAAATATTCCAGAATAATAATAATTAGTATAATAATCCCTAAAATATTCCAGATAATAATAATAATAAGTTTAGTCATAAAATATTCCATAATAATAATAATTAGTATAATAACCCCTAAAATATTTCCCCTAAAATATTCCAAATAATAATAATAAGTTTAGTCATAAAATATTCCAGAATTATAATAATAAGTATAATAATCCCTAAAATATTCCAGATAATAATAAGTATAATCATAAAATATTCCAGAATAATAATAATTAGTATAATAATCCCTAAAATATTCCCCCTAAAATATTCCAAATAATAATAATAATAATAATAAGTGTAGTCATAAAATATTCCAGAATAATAATAATTAGTATAATAATCCCTAAAATATTCCAGATAATAATAAGTTTTAATCATAAAATATTCCAGAATAATAATAATTAGTATAATAATCCCTAAAATATTCCCCCTAAAATATTCCAAATAATAATAATAATAATAATAATAATAAGTATTGTCATAAAATATTCCAGAATAATAATAATAATTAGTATAATCCTAAAATATTCCCCCTAAAATATTCCAAATAATAATAATAAGTTTAGTCATAAAATATTCCAGAATAATAATAATTAGTATAATAATCCCTAAAATATTCCAGATAATAATAATAATAATAATAATAATAATAATAATAATAAGTATAATAATCTTCAAAAGCAAACTGTTTGCTTTTTTGCATATGTATATACAATACTACGTAATATGATTTTGGTTCCTGGGTGATCAATGCCACTTCCTAATTGGCTAAATCATAAAGACATGGGGAAAGTTTCTCAAACTGCCAAAACATTGTTTTTTGAGGATGACAATAATAAGCTCAAAATTACAATAATAAGAATGTATTAAATATCATTTATATTACTATAGCTATATATAATAATAATAATAATAATAATAATAATAATCTCAAAATTACAACAATAATGTATTAAATATTATTTATATTATTATTATATCTATATATCATTATTATTATGATAATCATAACCTCAAAATTACAATAATAATATGCAAAGTATTTTGCAGTTTCATAAATGTTTTCCTGTTTTTAATGATAGAACCAATAAGGAAATGGCATTGATAACCCAGGAACAAAAATCGTGTTACATAGTGACAATAGGATGATTTCTCCTTCTTTGGGAGCCTTCCAACAGACGCTAGATGGACATCTTTTGGGTGAGCTTTCATTGTGTTGCAAGGCAGAAAAGGGTTGGACTAGATGGCCTTTGGGGGACCGCTTTCTGCTTTAAGAATCTGCTATTTTAGTTTCTGGAGAAGGTTGTGAGACTTCTGCTGTTTCCTTTTAGCCTTTGTTTCCTTTTAGAATAAATAACAATATTATATTGGTTTGGAATCCTGACTTTGCTCCGTTTTCAAGGCGGCCGCCAGTCGGGAGCCTCAGCGACAGGAAAGCCTTTCTTTTGCAAACAAAACTTGGTGCAACCGTCCTCTATATCCTCTAAATTGCACAAAAAACAGAGAAAGCTATTCTACTGTCTCAATTTGATAAGGACCATCTCAATTAATCCTCTACTGTCCCAGTTTTATAATTGCTTTGAAAATGTCCTGGTTTCCTCTCTTCCTCTGCCTTTGCCCTCAGCTTCCTTCAAAGGCTGCAAAAGCTGTGCGTGAAAAGAGAAAGGGACAGGACAACAACAACAACAACAACAACAACAACATTTACTTCTTAACTGCCTCTCGTTGTAGCTTGAGGCGGGTCACAGCACAGACAGAACACACCCAAATTCTATATACACACAGATTAAAATGTAAACGATAAGTATTAAAATGTATTTCTATAAAATACATGATAAACACATAGGAGAGAGATGAAAACACAGGACACGAGTTTAAAATTCATGTTTAGAACTGGCTGAGATCTTTCATTTCCCAGTTGGGTTAAGCCAAAGCAAAATGCTGC
Organism: Anolis sagrei ordinatus; assembly: GCF_025583915.1. Lineage (NCBI taxonomy): Eukaryota > Metazoa > Chordata > Lepidosauria > Squamata > Anolidae > Anolis > Anolis sagrei. The sequence goes on along the minus strand of NW_026844478.1, from coordinate 1,229,969 downwards.
GGCCAACTTGTAGCTTACTTTGCAGCAACTCAGAGAAGTTACTCTATGGGAGAACAACAACAAGGAGGATCCAAAGAGTGAGCTTCTTTTCAATAGGATGCATTGGGGGAACCATGCTGTATATATATTTTAGCTGCGTGTGAAAGTTTGCAAAGGTTTGTAGAAGTTGCCGAAAGTTTGCAGAAGTTTGTAAAAGTTTGCAAAAGTTTTGGAAAAGTTTGCAAAAGTTTGTAGAGATTTGAAAAGTTTGTAGAAGTTTGCAAACGTTTGTAAACGCTTGTAAAAGTGTATAGAAGTTTGTAAAAGTTTGTAAAAGTGCAAAAGTTTGTAGAAGTTTGTAAAAGTTTGTAAAAGTTTTCAAAAGTTTGTAAAAGTTTGTAGAAGTTTGTAAAAGTTTGTAGAAGTTTGTAAAAGTTTGTAGAAGTTTGTAAAAGTTTATAAAAGTTTTCAAAAGTTTGTAAACATTTGTAGAAGTTTGTAAAAGTTTGTAGAAGTTGGTAAAAGTTTGTAGAAGTTTGTAAAAGTTTGTAAAAGTTTGTAGAAGTTTGTAGAAGTTTGCAGAAGTTTGTAAAAGTTTGTAGAGTTTGCAGAAGTTTGCAGAAGTCTGCAAAAGTTTGTAGAAGTTTGGAAAAGTTTGTAGAAGTTTGCAGAAATTTACAAAAGTTTGGAGCAAAAGTGACCTGTCTCTGTTTCTGTGGATCCTCCCTGCTTTTGCTCCCTGGTGTGCAATTATGGCCCTGCATTGCATTTCTATGAGATCATGCTTGGAACATGTGCCGGAGTCTTCCTGTTGCGTGGAATCTCAATGAATCGACCCAGAGGAGGGCAGTTGTGTCAACAGATGCCTTTTGCGATTGTGCATACATAATGGGATGTGTTTTTTGTGTTTTGCTCCCAAGATGCCTTTTGGAGTAGTCTTCATAATTATGCATGCACACACTAATGTTGACATGCAAACATGCAAAGCTTTTTTGTTGTTGTTGTTTTTGTTTTGTTTTTTGCTTCCCATGCAATCTGGGGAAAGTCTTGCTGAAGGAAGACTGTGACTGGTCACAATGGAAGTTGAATAAGGAAGCTAAACAACATTGGATTTCCATAAATTATTTGTGAATCATAGAGTTGGAAGGGACCCCCAAGGGTCATTTAGTCCACCCTCCTTTTCCAATGTTGAGCAGCTCTTACCATCATGAAGTTCCTCCTGATGTTTAGAAGGAATGTTCTGGTTGAATGGGTGGATAAATAGACTGATAGAGTGGATAGAAGGATAGGATGGATGAATAGACAAACAAATAGATAGGATAGGTGGATATAGGATGTATAGGATAGATGGTTGGTTGGATGGAATGGGATGGAATGGTGGATGAATAGATAGAACAGCTGGCTGGCTGGCTGGATGGTTGGGTAGGATTGGATAGGATAGATGGCTGAATGAATAGATAGATATAGTGGGTGGATAGAATGTTTGGATGGAATGGGATGGACAGATAGAGGATAGGTATGGATAAAATAGGTAGATGGATTGATAGGACAGGATGGATTAATAGAGAGAGAGAATAGATAGATGAGTGGATGGATGGATAGGATGAATGGATGGATGGCTAGATGGATAAACAGGATAGTTTAAATTGATGGATAGGATAGATAGTTTGTGGCAGCCACAACAAAGTTTTTTATTGTATCTATCCACCCTATCTGTCTATCCATCAATCCTATCCATCTATCCATCCATCAATTTACCCTATCTCTCTCTCTCTCTCTCTCTCTCTCTTTCTCGCTCTTATTCATCCACCTATTTATCCTATCCATCCATCTATCCTATCCATTCATCCACCCATCTATCCATTCTATTATCTATCTATCTGTCTGTCTGTCTGTCCGTCTACCTATCCATCCATCCATGCCATCCAACCATCAGTCCATCCTGTTTATTTTATCTACCCATTCATTCAATTCCTATCCATCTATCTGTTCTGTTTGTCTGTCTGTCTGTCGATCTGCCTTCCTTTCTGTCTATTCATCCATCCATCCACCCATCTACCCATTCTATCTACCCATCCATCCTATTTATCTATCTACCCATCTATCCATTTTGCCTATCCTATCTATCCATCCAGCCGTCAATTTATCCTATTGACATATTCATCCATCCATCCATCTATCCTATCTATCTGTCTATCTATTCATCCATCCATCCTATCTAGCTACCCATCCATCCATCCTATCTATCCTAATGTATCTACTCATCCATCCATCCATCTATCCTATCTTATCTATTCATCCATCTATCCTATCCATCCTATCTATCTATCTATCTATCTATCTATCTATCTATCCATCCATCCATCCATCCATCCATCCATCCATCCATCCTATCTATCTATCTATCTATCTATCTATCTATCTATCTATCTATCCTATCTTATGTATCCATCCATCCATCTATCCCATCCATCCTATCCATCCATCCTTCCTATCTAGCTACCCATCCATCCATCCATCTATCCTATCTATCCTAATGTATCTACTCATCCATCCATCCATCCTATCTATCCTATCTTATGTATATCCATCCATCCATCCATCCATCTATTCCATCCATCCTATCCATCCATCCATCCATCCATCCATCCATCCATCCATCCATCCTATCTAGCTACCCATCCATCCATCTATCTATCTATCTATCTATCTATCTATCCATCCATCCATCCATCCATCCATCCATCCTTCTATCCCTCTATCTGTCCATCCATCTATCCATCTATCCTTCTGTCTATCTGTCTGTTTCTCCATCTATCCATCCATCCATCCATCCATCCATCCATCCATCCATCTATCCGTTCTTCCATCCATCCATCTCTCTCCCTTCCATCCATCCATCCATCCATCCATCCTATCTATCCTATCTTATGTATCCATCCATCCATCCATCCATCCTATCTAGCTACCCATCCATCCTATCTATCCTAATGTATCTACTCATCCATCAATCCATCCATCCATCTATCCTATCTTATCTATTCATCCATCCATCCATCCATCTATCCCATCCATCCTATCTATGTATCTATGTATCCATCCATCCATCCATCCATCCATTCCTCTGTCCTATCCTATCTTATCTATTCATCCATCCATCCATCTATCCCATCTATCCTATCCATCCATCCATCCATCCATCCATCCATCCATCCATCCTATCTATCTATCCTATCTATCTATCTATCTATCTATCTATCTATCTATCTATCTATCTATCTATCTATCTATCTATCTATCCATCTATCCATCCATCCATCCATCCATCCATCCATCCATCCATCCATCCAATCCATCCATCTATCCTATCTTATCTATTCATCCATCCATCCATCTATCCCATCCATCCTATCTATGTATCTATGTATCTATCTATCCATCCATCCATGCATCCATCCCTCTGTCCTATCCTATCTTATCTATTCATCCATCTATCCTATCTATCCTATCCTATCTATCATCTATCTATCTATCCATCCATCCATCCATCCATCCTATCTAGCTACCCATCCATCCATCTATCCTATCTATCCTAATGTATCTACTCATCCATCCATCCATCCTATCTATCCTATCTTATGTATCCATCCTATCCATCCATCTATCCCATCCATCCTATCCATCCATCCATCCATCCATTCATCCATCCTATCTAGCTACCCATCCATCCATCCTATCTATCCTAATGTATCTACTCATCCATCCATCCATCCATCTATCCTATCTTATCTATTCATCCATCCATCCATCTATCCGTACCTATCTACCCATCCATCCATGCATCTATTTACCTACCTACCCATCCGTCCATCTATCTACCTACCTTCCCATCTGTCCATCCATTTACCTACCTATGTACCCATCCATCCATCTATCCATTTACCTATTCATCCATCCATCCATCTATCCCATCCATCCTATCTATGTATCTATGTATCTATCTATCCATCCATCCATGCATCCATCCCTCTGTCCTATCCTATCTTATCTATTCATCCATCCATCCATCCATCCATCCAATCTATCCCATCTATCCTATCTATCCATCCATCCATCCATCCATCCATCCATCCTATCTAGCTACCCATCCATCCATCTATCCTATCTATCCTGTCTGTCTGTCTGTCTGTCTGTCTGTCTGTCTGTCTATCTATCTATCTATCTATCTATTCATCCATCTATTTATCTATTCATCTATTTTCATAGGAAAGGACTTGACAATGAATCAGGACGAACACTCTCAAACCAGGGAGAGGGCATTTTCGGAATCCCTTGCGCACTTTCAGGTCTCCTTTCCCCATTTTTCCTCCCAAGTCGACCCCAGTTGCTCTGTGTCTCGACTTTTAACATCCATAAATCTGCAGGATATATAAATCCTTCTTGGTTTGGACCAAAGTTTCTCCTTGGCAGGGAATCCCGGCCTAGTTCTAAGAATAGCCGCAAAAGGGGATTTCCTTAACGCCATAAATAGGTTTCTTTTTCGGTAAAGTGGAAAAAGGGAAAGAGAAATCGCGGCCGAAACAACCCAAGGGTTTGTTCCTCTTCCTTAGAAACAAACTGTTGGATATTTAGAAAGAGATGCAAAAGGCGGCCTTTTCAGTAGCTGCGCCACAATGCTGGAAATCAATCATAATAATATACATATATATTTCATGTCAGGAGCAACTCAAGAAACTGCAAGTTGCTCCTGGTGTGAGAGAATTGGCTGTCTGCAAGGATGTTGCCCAGGGAACACTGCTGGGATGTTTTGATGTTTGACCATCCTGTGGGAAGCTTCTCCTGTGTCTCCGCATGGGGAGCTGGAGCTGACAGAAGGAGCTCTCCCACACTCTCCCCGGAACCACTGGGTTGTTGTAGGTTTTTTTGGGCTCTATGGCCATGTTCTAGAGGCATTCTCTCCTGACGTTTTGCCTGCATCAATGGCAAGCATCCTCAGAGGTTGGGAGGTCTGTTGGAAACTAGGAAAGTGGGATGATATATCTGTGGAATGACCAGGGTGGGACAAAGGACTCTTGTCTGTTGGAACTAGGTGTGAATGGGTTGCTGTAGGTTTTTTGGGGGGCTGTATGGCCATGTTCTAGAGGCATTTTCTCCGGGCGTTTCACCTGCATCTATGGCAAGCATCCTCAGAGGTAGTGAGGTCTGTTGGAACTAGGAAAAGGGGTTTATATATCTGTGGAAGGACCAGGGTGGGACAAAGGACTCTTGTCTGCTGAAGCCAGGTGTGAATGTTTCAAGTGACCACCTTGATTTGCATTTGATGGCCTGGCAGTGCCTGGAGAAATCTTTTGTTGAGAGATGATTAGATGTCCCAGATAGTTTCCTCTCTGTTGTTTTGCTGTTGTAATTTTAGACTACTTCAACCAGAGAGGTCAGCCATAGCAGAGCACTTGATGAGCCAACCTGGACACAGCATTTTATTTGAGAACACAGAAGTGCTGGACCACTCCAACAACCACCATGTCAGGCTACACAGAGAAGCCATTGAAATCCACAAGAAGCATGTGGGCAATTTCAACAGAAAGGAGGAGACCATGAAAATGAACAAAATCTGGCCACCAGTATTAAAAAAAAACCCCTCAAAAATTACAACAGCACAACAACAGAGAGGAAACAATCAAGGACATCTAATCACCTCTCAACAAAAGATTGCCCCAGGCACTGCCAGGCCATTAAATGCTAATAAGGTGGTCAGTTAAAACATTCACACCTAGCTCCAACAGACAAGAATCCTTTGTCCCACCCTGGTCATTCCACAGATCTATAAACTAGGCTTGGGCGGTTTTGTTCGTTAATTTCGTAATTCGTTATTAATTCGTATTTAAATTAGCTTACGATCCAATATTGAGCCATGCAGGACTAGGGCTGGGCGGTTTCGTTTTGTAATTTCGTAATTCGTTAAAAAATCGTTATTTTTTTTATAACGAAGTGATAACGAACCATTCAGGAGCATCTTAAAAACGAAAAGAATTTTTAAATTCGTTTCGTAATTGCTTCGGATTTGTTTTGTATTCGTTTCGTTATTGTTTTGAAATCGTTTTGTTATTATTTCCGCATGTCTGGGGCAAGTTTTATAGTTGTTTTTTGTTTAATTAGTGAAAAAAAATTATAAATATCACACCAACAGTCATCAACAGAGGGAGAGAGAAGCTTCAGAAGTTCCCTCTCTCCCATTTGGAGGTTTTTTAGCGTATTGCGCGGTCGCGTCCGCCATTAACGAATCGATTCGTAATTGTTTCGTAATTGTTTCGTAACTATTTTACGAATTACGAAATTTCGTAAATATCGAACTTTTTTTACAGAAAAATTTCGGAATTCTTTTAAAAATCGAAACACAAAACCCCCCAAAAAACGAATCGATTTTAGAAACAAATTTTTTCATTGTTACCCAGGCCTATGCAGGACTACTGTGAGGAGTAATTAAAAATCGAAACAATTTTTCCAATTTATTTCGTATTGTTTCGTAATTATTTCGTAATTGGTTCAAAATTGTTTCGAAATTGTTTCGTAATTATTTCCGAATGTCTGGTGCAAGTTTTAGAGTTGTTGTTTGTTTTATCAGTGATAAAAAATAAATTATCACACCAACAGTCAACAACAGAGGGAGGGGGAAGCTTCAGAAGTTCCCCCTGTCCCATTCGGAGGGTTTTTTAGCATATTGCGCAATCGCATCCGCCATTAACAAATTGATTCGTAATTTTACAAAATTTTGTATATTTCGAACTTTTTTAAAGGAAAATGTCGGAATTCTTTAAAAAAACGAAATGCAAGGGCCCCCTAAAAACGAAACGAGTTTAGAACCAAATTTTTCCGTGGTTACCCAAGCCCTAATATAAACCCATTTTCCTAGTTCCAACAGACCTCACCACCTCTGAGGATGCTTACCATAGATGCAGGCGAAACGTCAGGAGGGAATGTCTCTAGAACATGGCCATATAGCCCGGAAAAACCTATAAAACCTATAGTCGGAAACTCCAACTAGTCCAGCGGGAGGCAGCCAGATTGCTCACCGGAGCGTCATACAGGGAGCGTACCACCCCCCTGTTGTGTCAGCTCCACTGGCTGCCGATCCAGTTCCGAGCACAATTCAAAGTGCTGGTTTTGACCTACAAAACCCTATATGGTTCTGGCCCAGTGTATCTGTCCGAACGCATCTCCCTCTACGTCCCACCTCAGAGTCTAAGATCTTTTGGGGAGGCCCTGCTCTTGACCCCGCCTCTATCACAAGTGAGGCTGGTGGGGACGAGGAGCAGGGCCTTCTCGGTAGTGGCCCCCCCGTCTGTGGAACTCACTCCCCGGGGAGATTAGATCAGCGACTTCCCTTTTTTCATTCAGAAGAAAATTGAAGACCTGGATGTGGGACCAGGCTTTTGGACATTCTGGCAGCTAAAGAAAAGACCTTGATGATGGGCAGGAATTGACAGAACGGAATGGATTTATGGAACTCTGAACACTGACCATGAGATTGTTTACTGTTGTGTTATGTACTGATGTTTTTAACCTGTTAATTGTTTAACTGCTTTTATGTATGTATGTATATTTGATATAGGCATCGAATTTGTGCCTTCCCTTGTAAGCCGCCCTGAGTCCCCCCCTTGGGGGTGAGAAAGGCGGGGTAGAAGTAACTGAAATAAATAAATAATAATAACAACAACCCAATAATAATAATAATAATAATAATAATACAAGATTTAGATAATAATCTGGAAGGGACCCCCAAAGGCCACCCAGTCCTGCCCCTCTCTCAACTAGGAGTCCGATGTTTGTTACTTGGGGCCGGCCTGTGTGTGTATAGCGATGCCTCCCTATGCGCCTGGAGAGCATGAGGCGCAAGCACGAAGCCTTGCTCCAAGAAGGGAAGGCTGTTCCCTCTCCGCCTTTCCTGCCCGGCATCCAAATACTCTTTTGGATCAACAGGGAGGAAGGAAGGAAGCGGAGTCCACATTCCTGCCGCCGATGTGAAGCCGAGTTCAGCAGGATCCCAGGCTCCCGAGGAGGAGCGCGCCCCGTCCTCCCAGAGCATTGCTTTGGGACTTTTCTGATCATTCGTTTGGCTTGGCTTTTTAGGGCTGTCTGAGCCTTGCATCCAAAGAAAGCAGGCTGCCCACTGTTAGGGACATATATATTGGTTAATCTATATCTTCTAGCTATTTATATAATAAAAGAGAATGTTTATATGTATGTATGTGGCAGCTTTCTGATTGGCTCCCACTTTCACAGACCACTGCGACCAGCACGGGTGACGGACCTGGACCAAACTTGGCACACATAACCCCCATGACCCCCTTTACATCCTGGTGAGGTTTGGGTGAGGACGGACAATGGATGATGGGATTTGTAGTACTTTCAAACCCTTTTGTTCCCACAGTCCACTGTGCCTCCCAGCAAACTTGGCACACAGAGCCCCCATGGGTCAATGGACATGGGGTGATGGGACTTGCAGTAAAGACCAAATTTGGCACACAGAACCCCCATGACTCACTCTATGTCTATGTATTTTTGGGCCAATGGACCAGGGTTGATGGGACTTGCAGTAGCTTCAGTCACTTCCTAAGACTATTGCGACCCACACCTATGACTGATCAAGACCAAACTTGCACAACAGAGCCCCCATGACCCATTCTACATCCTGGTGCAGTTTAAAGGAGGACAGACTATGGATGACAGGACGTGCAGTACCTTCACTCACTTCCTGGACTACTGCGACCCTCATCCAATGACCAAATTTAGCACACAGAACCCCCATGACAGGACTTGCAGTACCTTCACTCACCTCCTGAGACTATTGCAACCCTCATCCAATGACCAATAAAGACCAAACTTGGCACACAGAGACCCCATGACCCATTCTACATCCTGGTGCAGTTTAAAGGAGGCTAGACTATGGATGACAGGAGTTGCAGTACCTTCACTCACTTCCTGGACCACTGCGTCCCTCATCCAATGACCAATAAAGACGAAATTTGGTACACAGCGCCTCCATGACTCACTCTGCGTCTGGGTGGGATTTTTGGTCCAATGGACCAGGGTTGATGAGACTTGCAGTAGCTTCAGTCACTTCCTAAGACCATTGCAACCCACACCTATGACTGATCAAGACCTAACTTGGCACCCAGAGCCCTCATGACCCATTCTACATCCTGGTGCAGTTTAAAGGAGGATAGACTATGGATGACAGGACTTGCAGTACCTTCACTCACTTCCTGGAACCACTGCGACCCTCATCCAATGACTGATCAAGACCAAACTTGGCACACAGAGCCCCCATGACCCACTCTACATCCTGCTGCAGTTTAGAGGAGGATAGACTATGGATGACAGGACTTGCAGTACCTTAACTCACTTACTGAAACCACTGTGACCCTCATCCAATGACCGATAAAGACCAAACTTGGCACACAGAGCCCCATGACCCATTCTACATCCTGGTGCAGTTTAAAGGAGGATAGACTATGGATGACAGGACTTGCAGTACCTTCACTCACTTCCTGGACCACTGCGACCCTCATCCAATGACCGATAAAGACCAAACTTGGCACACAGCACCTCCATGACCCACTCTGCATCTGGGTGGGATTTTTGAGCCAATGGACCAGGGTAGCTTCAGTCACTTCCTAAGACCATTGCAACCCACACCTATGACTGATCAAGACCTAACTTGGCACCCAGAGCCCTCATGACCCATTCTACATCCTGGTGCAGTTTAAAGGAGGATAGACTATGGATGACAGGACTTGCAGTACCTTCACTCACTTCCTGGACCACTGCGACCCTCATCCAATGACCGATAAAGACCAAACTTGGCACACAGTGCCTCCATGACCCACTCTATGTCTGGATGGGATTTTTGGGCCAATGGACCAGGGTTGATGGGACTTGCAGTAGCTTCAGTCCCTTCCTAAGGCCATTTCAACCCTCATCCAATGACCAATAAAAACCAAACTTGGCACACAGATCCCCATGACCCATTCTACATTTTGTTGTGGTTTGGAGGATGATGGACCATGGAGCTATACTTCACCTGCACCCACTGAACCCAGCCAACATTGCATCTAGACTAAACTTGCAGCATAGACAAACAATGCCTTTCTCAAGTAACCCGGGCAGTGCCGGGTCCCCAAGCTAGTAATATATATAATGGATTGTACTCAACTGAAAGCTCCCTTTTTCACCTGTATTTATTTCAGTAGGCAATAGGTTTTCTTTTATGTATGTAGCCTATCTCCCTTTCTTAACATTGTCTGATGCAATGTGGACTTGACCTAATTTATTTTAATGTAATCAGATTTATATTTGTTTTCTGATGTGGGTTTCCTGGATAACTATAACATCCGCCTCTGTTGACCTTAGATATTTGAATAGCTTTTTTCTTTTGTCTGCTGAGTTAAGACCATTGACATTTAATGAGAGTATTCTAGATAAGACCATTGACATTCAATGAGAGTATGTGGGTATCCTGGTTGCCTTCTTCCCTGGATTCTTCCATTCTCTCTTCTAGGTTTGGAAGTTCTGTTGTTGTTGGTTTCTTATTTATTTTCTTGTGTTGAGGAGTTCGATTTCCTTGACGCTTTCAGCAGATGGTTTTCCTTTTGAGGGTGATGAACCACACTAAATTAAACGAATCTACACTTCCGGATAATCCAGTTCAAAGCAGATAATCTGGGATCAGATGGCAGCATAGAAGGGGCCTCCGTAATGTTTACATTCATATTTTCTATGCAGTGGATAACCCCAGAGGTTACAAAGTGTTGTCAATGTTGTAGCTAGCCCAGTGATTGTGGTTTGGAGATGTTATGAAGGTTCATAATACACACACATACATACCTTTGTGTGTCACTATTATATATATAGTTCGGTAATCTGAAACAATTTTGACTAGCCATCTACAATGACAAAAATATGCGATTGAACTTCATCCATCTATAAGTCCCTTAAAGGTTATAGCAATGGGAACTCTCCTCCATTGATGTCCTTTTGCTTGTTTCAGAGGCCGAGGCGAAGAAAGCGTGCGACTGGCTGCGGGCCGCTGGGTTCCCTCAGTATGCCCAGCTCTATGAAGGTGAGTGGCATTACTCAGACTTAAGGGTCAATAGAGAGGCAAGTGGTGGTGTGTCTTCTGCAGCCATTCAGCAGCTGACCTCTATGGGGAAATGGTACTTTAGTCTATAGTGGAGGCACATACAGAGCACTGTTGTGTGATTTCCAGGTTGTATAGCCAACATGTTCCAGCAGCATTTTCTCCTGACATTTTGTCTGCATCTGTGGCTAATGGCATTTTCAGAGGATCAGATGAGGTTCAGCGTACCTGTCCGAACGTATCTCCTTCTACGTCCCAACTCGGAGTTTAAGATCTTCTAGGGAGGCCCTGCTCTTGGCCCTGCCTCTGTCTCAAACACGCTTGGCGGGGACAAGGGACAGGGCCTTCTCGGTGGTGGCCCCCGACTGTGGAATTCACTCCCCGGGGAAATCAGGTCATCTACATCCCTCCTCACTTTTAGAAAAAAAGTTAAAAACATGGATGTGTGACCAGGCCTTTGGGTAATTAAGTGGACAATAACAATAACAATGTTGACAATGGCTTGGAAATGGATTATGGATAAGCTTGATGGAGCATTCAACCAGTTTTCAGCTAATAATGGCCACTAGAGTGGCAATTCTTAGTACTTTTTAATTGTAATGTTTCTATGTTTTTAACTATTTATAATTATTGTTTGTTTGTTTTTATTATGTACATACTGTGGCAACAAATTGCTGCCAATTGGAAGCCGCACTTAGTTGCCCCCCCCCCCGGGGGTTGAGAAGGGTGGGGTACAAGTGTTCGAAATAATAAATAAATAATAAAGCATGTAGCTACAGCCTCTTGACCAATGTGCTTATGACCATGTCGATTAGAACTGTATTTTTCACACAGTAATGCACAATGGAGTTAACAGACAGTGCATTTCTATCTAGCACAGCATTATCTACCAGACAATGAGCACATATATGCAAACCATAGGAACAGCCACTGAGAAGGCCCTCCCCCTTGTTCCCACCCAATGAACCTAAGAAAGTGGTTGGACAGAGAGAAGGTCCTCTTCCGAAGATCTTGCATTGGTTCTTGTATCGGTTCATATGGGGAGAGGCAGTCCTTCAAACAGAGAAAGAGTTGAGAAGGTTGGGGAGGCCTTGACCTTCCCTCATTCCCACCAAATGATCCTGAGAAGATGATGGGACAGAGACAAGGGACAATCTTGGAGCAAGATCTTCGGAAGAGAGAAGGTCCTCTTCCGAAGATCTTGCATTGGTTCTTGTATCGGTTCATATGGGGAGAGGCAGTCCTTCAAACAGAGAAAGAGTTGAGAAGGTTGGGGAGGCCTTGACCTTCCCTCATTCCCACCAAATGATCCTGAGAAGATGATGGGACAGAGACAAGGGACAATCTTGGAGCAAGATCTTTGGAAGAGAGAAGGTCCTCTTCCGAAGATCTTGCATTGGTTCTTGTATCGGTTCATATGGGGAGAGGCAGTCCTTCAAACAGAGAAAGAGTTGAGAAGGTTGGGGAGGCCTTGACCTTCCCTCATTCCCACCAAATGATCCTGAGAAGATGATGGGACAGAGACAAGGGACAATCTTGGAGCAAGATCTTTGGAAGAGAGAAGGTCCTCTTCCGAAGATCTTGCATTGGTTCTTGTATCAGTTCATATGGGGAGAGGCAGTCCTTCAAACAGAGAAAGAGTTGAGAAGGTTGGGGAGGCCTTGATCTTCCCTCATTCCCACCAAATGATCCTGAGAAGATGATGGGACAGAGACAAGGGACAATATTGGAAGAGCAATGGGCCAATAAAAGATGGGGTTCAGAGCAATCGGTGAATCTAATTCTCCAATGTTCTTCTCCATAGAGTCGCTGTTCCCTCTTGACATCGCCGCAGTGAGGAAGGACCACAACTTCTTGGACCAGGACTCCCTCCAGTCCCTCTGCAGGTCATTCATTCATCCATTTAGCAATATTATCTGGCTTTCACCACCTGCCAGGTGTTCCTCTGCTGTAGACAGAGTCTTATCCATGACCGTGGCTTCTTTGTTATTGGAAGCCACTCCTTTCCTTCCCAGACGTATCTAAACATTGGGTTGGTTGTGAACTTAGTTGAAGAAATGTAGTATTCCCCGCATTAGATATACACAAGAATCAAACACAGTACATAAGAAGTAAACAGTAAAGATTGTATGAAATGTATGTATGTATGTGTGTATATATATATATATATATATATATATATATATATAGAGAGAGAGAGAGAGAGAGAGAGAGAGAGAGAGAGAGCATGTGATGCATATAATACAATATGTAACCAAATTTGATTTTTTTTTCTGTTCCTGGTTTGAAAGTATTATTTCCTGTTTAACTGAGCACCCCTTACTTCAAAAGGAGTTGTTAAACTCCAGAAACTTTGTTTTTGGGGCAGAATTGGTTGGTTGAGACCCGATGATGAGATATTCATTGGCAACCTATAGTAAAATGTACTATAGCAGGATGTCCCTCCCACAAAGAAACAAACAAAAACAAATCAAAACAAAGTTTGGGCAATGTATCGTCAAAGGCTTTCACGGCCGGAATCACTGGGTTGTTGTAGGTTTTTTTTGGGCTAAATGGCCATGTTCTAGAGGCATTTTCTCCTGACGTTTCGCCTGCATCTATGGCAGTCTTTCTCAACCTGGGGGTCGGGTCCCCTGAGGGGGTCGCGAAGGGGTGTCAGAGGGGTCGCCAAAGACAATCGGAAAATACAGTATTTTCTGATGGTCATGGGGATTGTGTGTGGGAAGTTTGAGCCAATTCTATCATTGGTGGAGTTCAGAATGTTCTTTGATTGTAATGAACTATAAATCCCAGCAACTACAACTCCCAAAAGTCAAGGTCTATTTTCCCCAGGCTCCACCAGTGTTCACATTTGCGCATATTGAGTATTTGTGCCAAGTTTGGTCCAGATCCACCATTGCGTGAGTCCACAACACTCCTCTGGGTGTAGGTGAACTACAACTCCCAAACTCAAAGTCAATACCCACCAAACCTTTCCAGTGTTTTCCGTTGGTCATGGGAGTTCTGTGTGGCAAATTAAGTTCAAGTCCATCGCTGGTGGAGTTCAGAATGCTCTTTGATTATAGGTGAACTATAAATCCCAGCAACTACAACTCCCAAATTACAAAATCAATCCTCCCCCAACCCCACTAACATTTGCATGTGGGTGCATTGGGTATTTGTGCCCAGTTTGGTCCAGTGAATGAAAATGCATCCTGCATATCAGATATTTACCTTATGATTGATAACAGGAGTAAAATGACTGTTATGAAGTAACAACAAAAACAATATTATGGTTGGGGGTCACCACAACATAAGGGACTGTATTAAGGGGTCACGGCATTAGGAAGGTTGATAACCACTGTTTTTCAGTAGTGAGGTCTTAGGATGCTTGCCATAGATGCAGGTGAAACGTCAGGAGAGAATGCCTCTAGAACATGGCCATATAGCCCAAAAAAAACCTACAACAACCCAGTGATTCCAGCCATGAAAGCCTTCGACAATACATTATTATTATTATTATTATTATTATTATTATGTTATTGGAAGAGAAGGGCGGGGCTTGTGCCGGCAGGACTGAAGACTGACAGGTCGGAGGTTCAAATCGGGGAGAGTGTGGGTGAGCTCCCTCTGTTAGCTCCAGCTCCCATGCGGGGACATGGGAGAAGCTTCCCACAGGATGGTCAAACATCAGAACATCCCAGCAGCGTTCCCTGGGCAACATCCTTGCAGACAGCCAATTCTCTCACACCAGGAGCAACTTGCAGTTTCTTGATTTGCTCCTGACACGAAATATATATATATATATATATATATATATATATATATATATATAATTATTATTGATTTCCAGCATTGTGGTGCAGCTACTGAAAAGGCAGCCTTTTGCATCTCTTTCTAAATATCCAACAGTTTGTTTCTAAGGAAGAGGAAGTAACAACAAAAACAATATTATGGTTGGGGGTCCCCACCACATGAGGGACTGTATTAAGGGGTCATGGCATTAGGAAGGTTGAGAACCACTGATCTATGGCAAGCATCCTCAGAGGTTGCTCACTACCTCTGAGGATGCTTGCCGTAGATGCAGGCGAAACGTCAGGAGAAAATGCCTCTAGAACATGGCCGTATAGCCTGAAAAAACCTACAACAGCCCAAAGTTTGGGCAGTTTAATGAACTTTCCCCGTGTTTTTTTTTTGTTAATTTTTATTGAGTTATTTTAGAGTACAGTGAAAGTGTGAGAATAATTAGAAGAGAATAGAATAGTAGGAAATTTTTAGAAGAACACACACCAATGCCAAACCTGTGAAAGAAGAGGAAAAAAAATTAAAAAAAAACCCACAAAAAATACAGAAAGAAAAAATACCAAAAAAAAAAGATAATACACTCATCAAAAAGGAAAAAATAAAAATAAAAATATTTAAATAAATATATATATATATGGATGGACTTCCTTCTGATTCTGCCCGTGTAGTCTATTCTTGTCCATACCTTTTATATTTCCGTTCTTATATATTTTTCTTATACCTCAGTTCAGTTATAGGTCCTTATACCTATTTTCAATGTAATCTTCAACTATTATCCAGTTTGTCTGTTTAACTGGATTGCCAACTTTCCCCGTGTTTTTATGATAGATCCAATTAGGAAATGACATTTAGAGCCCAGGAACAAAAATCGTGTTACAAAGTGTTTTCTATATGTTGCATGAAACTCTTCTAAGAGTTTGGTTTGCTAGTGAGACTGAATGACTGGATGGAGGTCTAGCAAGAGTGTCCCCAACACGGAGAGTTTGGAAAGCTCTGTCCTATGCAGTTGGGATGGACGGACAGACGGGACCCTGGCACCCAGAGCGGCCCCTTCATCTGGCTCTCCCCGAGGCGCCATGTGCCCGCTTGATCCCCCAGCTGTTGCCTTGACAAGTGACAATGACCTAAAACAGGGGCGGATTGTTTTTAAATAGCTTTTCTCCCCGTCGTGGGCACGGCACGAGAGAGACACCCACAACCCTCCCTGTTGTTTGCTTGCTTGCTTGCAGGAGGCTCATGACCCTGAACTCGTGCGCCTCCATGAAGCTGGAAGTCCACTTTCAGCGGAAACAGGTAAGGAAGCGGAGAGGGGAGCAAAGGGAGGAAGGCTTGGGCGCTGGCCAAGCAAAGCCTTGGGGTGGGAAATAGGCGCTAATGGGGCCTCCACACTTTGGAGATATAGAATGCTACGATGGGTTCGTTTCTGATCCAAGTACAGAACTCCCATCGACCTGAAGATAAGCCAATACAGTTATTTTGGACCCACTTTTGACCAACATTTCTAGACTGTTGGTCTAGAAATGAGTAAAGGCAGGCCCCAAGTTATGAAGAACAACAATAATAGTAATAATAAATTATTTATTTGGTTCTAATAGCAATGATACTGTATTTATTTGATTCTAATAGTCATAATAATAATAATAATAATAATAATAATAATAATAATAATAATAATTATTATTATTATTATTATTTATCGTGTCAGAGGCAGCTAGACAATTGTATTACATTTCTAACAGAACAAAACAAACAAACAAACAAACAAACAAACAGACAAAACACAAAATTTGCAAGCTTGGTAGTTGATTAAATGTCCTTTGACCAGTCTCTGGCCCCTTGGAGTGCCTCTGGTGTTGCCGCAAGGAGGTCCTCCCTTGTGCATCATGTGGCAGGGCTCAGGTTGCATTGCAGCAGGTGGTCAGTGGTTTGCTCTTCTCCACACTTGCATGTCGTGGACTCCACTTTGTGGCCCCATTTCTTGAGGTTGGCTCTGCATCTCGTGGTGCCAGAGCACAGCCTGTTCAGCGCCTTACAAGTTGCCCCGTCCTCTGTGTGCCCAGGGGGGAGTCCCTCATTTGGTATCAGCCATTGGTTGAGGTTATGGGTTTGAGCCTGCCACTTTTGGACTCTTGCTTACTGAGGTGTTCCAGCGAGTGTCTCTGTAGATCTTAGAAAACTATTTCTTGATTTAAGTCGTTGACATGCTGGCTGATACCCAAACAGGGGATGAGCTGGAGATGTCACTGCCTTGGTCCTTTCACTATTGGCTGCTACTTCCTGGCAGATGTCAGGTGGTGCAATACCGGCTAAGCAGTGTAATTTCTCCAGTGGTGTAGGGCTCAGACACCCCGTGATAATGCGGCATGTCTCATTAAGAGCCACATCCACTGTTTTAGCATGGTGGGATGTCTTCCACACTGGGCATGCAGACTCAGCAGAAGAGTAGCACAGCGCAAGGGCAGATGTCTTCACTGTGTCTGGTTGTGATCCCCAGGTTGTGCCAGTCAGCTTTCGTGTGATATTGTTTCTCGCACCCACTTTTTGCTTGATGATGATGATGATGATGTATTTCTTTGGTTCCAATACTGATAGTAGTAATAATAATACTGTATGTCTTTGGTTCTAATAATAATAATACTGTATTTCTTTTGAGTCTAATGAGAATAATAATAATGATAATAACAATAACGACAACAAAGTCAACACAGTTATTTTGGATCCATTTTTGACCAACATTTCAAGACTTCTACATGAGTAAAGGCAGTCCTCAAGTTACGAATAACAACAATAATAATAGTAATAATAATGTTTTTATTTGGTTCTAATAACAATGATACTGTATTTATTTGATCCTAATAGTCATAATGATGATGATGATGATGT
Source organism: Anolis sagrei ordinatus (assembly GCF_025583915.1). NCBI lineage: Eukaryota > Metazoa > Chordata > Lepidosauria > Squamata > Anolidae > Anolis > Anolis sagrei. Next base: position 1,212,187 of record NW_026844478.1, on the reverse strand, counting down.
ATTTCTTTGGTTCTAATACTGATAGTAGTAATAATAATACTGTATGTCTTTGGTTCTAATAATATTAATTCTGTATTTCTTTGAGTCTAATGAGAATAATAATAATAACAATGACAACAACAAAGCTGACACAGTTATTTTGGATCCATTTTTGACCAAAATTTCTAGATTTCTATATGAGTAAAGACAGTCCCCAAGTTACGAATAACAATAATAATAGTAATAATAATTTATTGATTTGGTTCTAATAACAATGATATTGTATTTCTTTGATTCTAATAATAATGATGATACTGATTATGTATTTCTTTGGTTCTAATACTGATAGTAGTAATAATAATACTGTATATCTTTGGTTCTAATAATAATAATACTGTATTTCTTTTGAGTCTAATGAGAATAATAATAATAACAATAACAACAACAAAGTGGACACAGTTATTTTGGGTCCATTTTTGACCAACATTTCTAGACTTCTACATGAGTAAAGGCAGTCCTCAAGTTATGAATAACAACAATAATAATAGTAATAATAATGTATTTATTTGGTTCTAATAACAATGATACTGTATTTATTTGATTCTAATAGTCATAATGATTATGATGATGATGTATTTCTTTGGTTCTAATGCTGATAGTAGTAATAATAATACTGTATGTCTTTGAGTCTAATGAGAATAATAATAATAATAACAATAACAATAACAACAACAAAGTCGACACAGTTATTTTGGATCCATTTTTGACCAACATTTCTAGACTTCTACATGAGTAAAGGCAGTCTTCAAGTTACGAATAACAATAATAATAATAGTAATAATAATTTATTTATTTGGTTCTAATAAAAATGATGCTGTATTTATTTGAATCTAATAATAATAATAATAATAATAATAATAATAATAATGTATTTCTTTGGTTCTAATACTAATAGTAGTATTGAACCAAAGACTGTATGTCTTTGGTTCAAATTATAATACTGTATTTCTTTGAGTCTAATGAGAATAATAACAATAACAATAACAACAACAACAACAATAATGTATTTCTTTTAAGTCTAATCATCATCATATTGTATTTCTTTGAGAACAACAACAAAACAAACAACTACAATGTATTTGGTTCTAATAATAATGTATTTCTTTGATTCTAATGATGATGATGATGATGATGATGATGATGATGATGATGTTTCTTCCTAGGCACTTGGGAAGTGTTCAGCATGTGATTGAATACAAAAGCCAGCACAGTGATCTTGTTTGCTGTTTACTAATCTTATTGTGTTTCAAATAATAATAATACTGTATTTCTTGGAATATAATAATAATAATAATAATAATAATAATAATAATAATAATAATTTGATTCTAATGATAATACTGTATTTCTTTGATTCTAATAATAATAATAGTAATAATATCATATTTCTTTGATAACAGTAATAATAATACATCTTAGAGTCTAAGCTGCCATTGATTGCAAAACCACATTAATTTCAGAACCAACAGTAGGCCGCAACCCAAGTTACGAACAAGATTTGTTCTGTAGCATTGTTCTTAAGTTGAATTTGTATGGAAGTCAGAACAGGCACATTTCTTAAGTGTAACTCCAGATACACACACACATATGTATATGCATGTTTTGGATGGCATAGGAAAGGGTGAACACTCCTGTGTTGTCAATTTTTCTGTTTGTGCCCCTATTCAGAAGATTCCACCCCATTTTCTAAAAGTTTTGGGGAAATTTGGCTTGTGGTGGAAAGAAGGACTGGGGATAAAGCTTCAGTGGAGACCCCCTTTCCCCATGATAGTAACTCTTCCGAGAGTTAATTTCCCTTCCTAGAGGTAGATTCCTGTTGTCTGAGCCCCGTTCTTAACTAGGAGTCTTTTGTAAGTCAGATGTTTGTAACTTGGGGATGGCTTGTACGTAGGGCAGGTGTTTATATTCTTCCATGGCTTGGATGGAGGCTCCTTGAGCCATGGTTGGATCCCACTTGAGCAATGACTCTGTGCTTGGTCTAGAATGAGGAGCTGGAGGAAGAGGACCTCTGTGCCATCAGCCACCGCTGGGCCTTCCAAAGAGACAGCAAGAGGTGGTCCCGGATCGGCTCTGATGACGACTCCTTCCCCTGCACCTTGGATGGAGACCCTGGTCCCACCACGAAGAAGGCACCCAGCCAGGAGAGCATCCTCACCGACCTCAGTGCTGACCTGGAAGCCGCTTCGCTCCACAGTGACGCTAGCACCGGAAGCACCACCCGGACCCTCCCCATTGTGGCTGCCTCGCCTGCACCCACCTTGGACGACCCCAACCCAAACTTGACCGACCACTCGCCAACTGACCCCTCTCCCAGCTTGAATGGGAGCAGCAAGGAGAAACCCAAGAAGCGCCGGACGCGGAGCTTCCTGAAGAGGATCGAGTCTCTGAGAAGGAAAGACAAGGAGAAATCGGACTCTGCTAAAGCCCAAGAGGAAGGCGAGGCTCAGAGTAAGACCCCCTCGAAAAATGATCCCGGAGACCCTACAATTGAGAAGGCCTCGCTCCCCAGAAGTAGGACGTCTTCTTCATTGCCGAGCAGCAAAACCCTCGTCTCAATGGGATGCCGGACTCACCAAGCCCTGACCTTGGCTGAAAGCAAGCAAACATTTCAGCCCAAATGTGGTAGTGTTTATCTCGAGGACTACAATACAGACAAAAGAAGGGACAATTCCGTTCAATCGGGCTCCTCAGACCCGTTCAGAAGGGATTTTTTGATCCATATCCCCGGGGACTACAAACCGGGCACTTTCCCCAAATCGCTCTCCATCGAAAGCCTGTGCCCCCTCCAGGATGGCTGCCTGGCCGACTGGAAACCCCACCACAATGGTTTCCCGGTGCGCGGCGTGGACAGCCCCTTGCCCCTCCGGAAGAGACGACCCTCCTGCGGCTCCACCGGCAGCCTCTATGACAACGTCCCTGAATTAGGCGACGAAGACAACGACCCGTTCGACTCGGACGGTGAGAAGATCTACGAGAACCTCGACGACATCCTGCAGCACATCTGGGGCCTTCAGCAGAAGGTGGAGCTGTGGTCCCAGGCGCTGCGGATGGAACCGGGTGGAGACAACCTCGGGGAGGAAGAGACGGACTCCGGCGGGGAGCCGGCCAATGGGAATTTCGAGGAGCGGTCTGTCTCGGACATCGGGACGTCCACCAGCGACTTCGAGAGCACCGCCAACTCTCTCAACGAGGGGGAGGACATGGAGATGAGGGAGCGGAGGGACTCCGGGGTGGGAGCCTCCCTCACCAGGCCTTGCAGGTAAGGAGCATGGTCTAGATTGGTAGTTCTCAAAGTGTGCTCCACGGAGCCCTTGGGGTTGCTCCTATTATTATTATTATTATTATTATTATTATTATTATTATTACTATTATTGCAAAGGTTGGCTGGCCATCTGTTGGGGGTGCTTTGCTTGTGCTTTTCCTCCATGGCAGAATAAAGGGGGTTGATTGACTAGATGGCCCTTGGGTTTTCTGCTATTATTATTATTATTATTATTATTATTATTATTATTATTGCAAAGGTTGGCTGGCCATCTGTTGGGGGTGCTTTGCTTGTGCTTTTCCTGCATGGCAGAATAAAGGGGGTTGGTTGACTAGATGGCCCTTGGGTTTTCTGCTATTATTATTATTATTATTATTATTATTATTATTGTATTGTCGAAGGCTTTCATGGCTGGAATCACTAGGTTCTTGTGGGTTTTTTCGGCCTATAGGGCCATGTTCTAGAGGCATTTTCTCCTGACATTTCGCCTGCATCTATGGCAAGCATCCTCAGAGGTAGTGAGGTCTGTTGGAAATAGGAAAATGGGTTTATATATCTGTGGAATGGCTGGGGTGGGGCAAAGAGCTCTTCTCTGCTGCAGCTAGGTGTGAATGTTTCAACTGACGACCTTCATTAGCATTTGAAGGCCTGGCTGAGCCTGGGAAAATCTTTTGTTGAGAGGTGTTAAGATGTGCCTGGTTGTTTCCTCTCTGCTGTTTTGCTGTTGTAATTTTATTTTTAAAAACAGTATTAAAAAACTCTAAAATTATTATTATTATTATTATTATTATTATTATTATTATTGCAAAGGCTGGATGGTCATCTGTCAGGGGTGCTTTGATTGTACTTTTCCTGCATGCCAGAAGGGGATTAATTGACTGGATGGCCCTTGGGGATTATTATTATTATTATTATTATTATTATTATTATTATTATTATTATTATTGCAAAGGCTGGATGGTCATCTGTTGAAATAAGTGGGTTGGACTGTATAGTGCCTTGGCTTGCTCCTATTACTAATACTAATATTATTGCAAAGGCTGGATGGCCATCTCTTGGGGGTGCCTTATTGTGCTTTTCCTGCATAATAGTAGAAGGGGTTGGAGTGGATGGCTTCTGTGGTTTCTGCTATTATTATTATTATTATTATTATTATTATTATTATTATTGCAAATTATTATTGAGGGTGCTTTGATTGTGCCTTTCCTGCATGGCAGAAAGAAGTGGGTTGGACTCCATAGTGCCTTGGGTTGCTCCTATTACTAATACTATTTTTGCAAAGGCTGGATGGCCATCTTTTGGAGGTGCTTTGATTGTGATTTTCCTGCATGGCAGAAAGGGATTGATTCACTTGGATGGCCTTTGAGGTTGCTCCTATTACTATAATAATTATTACAAAGGTTGAAAATACCAGCCACAGATGCAGGCAAAATGTCAGGAGAAAATGCTGCTAGAACACATTGGTCATACAGCCCGGAACCCACACAACACTCCAATGATTCCAGCCATGAAAGCCTTTGACAATACATAAGATATGTGGTGCTCCTAAAATCACATTCACGCTTCTAGGATTCTCCTCCTGATTTAATATCTGGCTGGAATCTGGGAATATAATTAAATCAAGAGAAAAATCTCAAGCAGGCGTTTGGTGCCCTCTACTGACCAAACATTTAAATTGTTATGTGCCAAATTATATTGTCTATTTAAGTCTTCCTTCAAAGTAGTGTGCTGTCCATTCCATGAGAGCAAACCATTGCTTTTGTGTTTGTGTTCTCTCTGTATTGAAGCATCTCAACATTTTGTATTCAATGGTTTGTATTCAAGCATCTCAGCAGTGCAACAAAGTAAAATATATTTCAAAGTAGAACATATTTCATTTAGGACATTTAGGAATAAAACTGTGTTAACATCTTGTTTCTCTATTGTTCTGGGAAACGAATAATGGAAATTATTTTTTTCCACACTTAGCTGTGGTGAGCTCTCCAAGGTGCTGGATCCCAATCCTGAGAAGGGATTCAGCACCTTGGAGAGTTCCATGAATGCATGAACTCACATCAGGAGCACATTCTGACGGGAGATCCACCACCAACATTGCTTGTAAGCTGACTTTTTGGGGGCCCCAAATTGGGTGGGAATCCCTTCTTACCTTCTTCTTCTTCTCCCCCTTTCTGTGCATCCATTGCCACCCAGGAAACTCCGCTGGCACAGCTTCCAGAACTCGCACCGTCCCAGCTTGAACTCGGCCTCCTTGGAGATCAACCGCCAGTCAGCGGCGCAAGTGAACCTCCTCCAGAAATGCTCCCTCCTCCGCCTCACGGCCCTCATGGAGAAATACTCCGTCCCACACAAGCAGACCTGGGCCTGGTGAGTCTTGAGAGCGGAAGGGGAAAGAACCAGAGTCCGTACATTCAAGGGAGTGCCTTCCTCCAGAGAGGGGCTGGGGAGTGGTCTGTCAACGTTTTTATTTGTTTATTTGATTTCGGGCACTTCTATCCCACCCTTCTCAACCCCCAAGGGGGGACTCAGGGCGGCTTACAACCGGCACAATTCAATGCCAACAATTCAACAGATAAAATACATAACAGCAATAGCCACAATAGTTAAAAACAATCAATTAATACAATAACAACTAAAAAGCCAATCTAGTGGCCAAACGTTCACTGAGTTCTAAAATCCGTAAATCCATTCAGCATTACCATAGTCCTTTCCAAATTCTGGTCGTCATTACCTTGTCAGTCTGCCAGATTAACCAAAGGCCTGGTCCCATATCCATGTTTTCAGCTTCCTTCTGAAGGAGAGGAGGGATGTTGATGACCTAATCTCCCCGGGGAGTGAATTCCACAGGCAAGGGGCCACCACTGAGAAGGCCCTGTCCCTCATCCCTACCAGCCTCATTTGTGATAGAGGCGGGGCCAAGAGCAGGGCCTCCCCAGAAGATCTTAAACTCCGAGGTGGGACATAGAAGGAGATACATTCGGACAGGTATGCTGGGATAGTGCGTGATTTATATTTTTCTCCAGTCGTGCCTTCCCTGGATACACTGCGTGATGGACTGAATGTCTCAGAGGCAAGCTGGGAAAAATAAACCTATACACAGTAGAGTCCTTATCAGTTGTTTTCAGAGTGTAGCTGCACCATCTGATCTTGTTCTGCTCACTGTTTAGAAAAATATCCTCTTTGATTCAGTGTTCATCCAAACACACAGGAGGCTTTTAATCTTGACACGTTCCTCTATATACAAAATATAGACTCCGGAAAAGACAGAGCTCACTTTCATCCCCTCTATTTATTTATTTAGGGTACTTTTACCCCGCCCTTCTCAACCCCCAAGGGGGGGGGGGACTCAGGGCGGCTTACAAAAGGCACAATTTGATGCCTATTCAAAAATTATACATAGTGTACAAAACCATAGTTAAAACAATTATCACAGTTAAAACAATCAAAACAATCAGTATATAACACATCAATAAAACTATTCTCATGCTCAGCGTTCGTCTTTCAGAGTTCCATAATTCCATTCCATTAGTCAATTCCTGACCATTCTCAAAGTCCTTTCTTTATCTGCCTGATTGTCCGAATGCCTGGTCCCAAATCCATGTTTTCAGTTTTTTCCTAAAGGAAAGGAGTGATGTCGCTGATCTAATTTTCCCGAGGAGTGAATTCCATAGGTGGGGGGGGCCACCACCGAGAAGGCCCTGCTCCTCGTCCCCGCCAACCTCACTTGTGATAGAGGCGGGGTCGAGAGCAGGGCCTCCCCAGAAGATCTTAGACTCCGGGGTGGGACGTAGAGGGAGATCCGTTCGGACAGATACACTGGGCCGGAACCATAGAGGGTTTTGTAGGTCAAAACCAGCACTTTGAATTGTGCTCGGAACTGGATCTACCTCTTGGAGCAATGCCCCAGGTTCCCATAGACCACATGGGAAGGAGTTTAGTGCTTAGGTTAAGAAACAAAGCCAGAGTGTATGCATAATCATAGAATCCCAGAATTGGAAGAGACACCCAGATCCATTCAACCCAAAATAAACAGATAGATAGAAAGGATCCTACAGTTAGAAGAGATCCTAAGGGCCCCAAGTCCAACCCATAAGAATAGATCAGTGGTTAGGTTCTTGTGGGTTTTTTCGGGCTATATGGCCATGTTCTAGAGGCATTTCTCCTGACGTTTCGCCTGCATCTATGGCAAGCATCCTCAGAGGTGAGGATGCTTGCCTCACGTCTTGCCATAGATGCTTGCCATAGATGCAGGCGAAACGTCAGGAGAAATGCCTCTAGAACATGGCCATATAGCCCGAAAAAACCACAAGAACCTAGTGATTCCAGCTATGAAAGCCTTCGACAATACATAGATCAGTGGTTCTCAACTTGTGGGTCCCCAGGTGTCTTGACCTACAATTCCCAGCTGTTAGGATTTCTGGGAGTTGAAGACAAAACATCTGGGAACCCACAGGTTGAGAACCACTGGACTAGATAGATCAGGGGTCCTCAAACTAAGGTCCGGGGGCCAGATGCGGCCCTCCAAGGTCATTTACTTGGCCCTCTCTCAGGGTCAACCTAAGTCTGAAACGACTTGAAAGCACACAACAACGACAACAATCCTATCTCATGAGCCAAAAGCAGGCCCACACTTCCCATTGAGATACTAATAAGTTTATATTTGTTAAATTGTTCTTCATTTTAATTATTGTATTGTTTTTAAGTGATTTTGCACTACAAATAAGATATGTGGTATGCATAGGAATTCATTCATGTTTTTTTTCAAATTATAATCCGGCCCTCCAACAGTTTGAGGGACTGTGGCCTGGCCCTCTGTTTAAAAGGTTTGTGGACCCCTGAGATAGATAGATAGATAGATAGATAGATAGATAGATAGATAGATAGATAGATAGATAGATAGATTTCTAGAATTGGAAGAGACCCCAAGGGCCCCAAGTCCAACCCATAAGACTAGATAGATAGATAAATAGATACATAGTTTCCTAGAGTTGGAAGAGACCCCAAAGGCAATCCAGTCCAACCCATAAGAAATAGATACATAGATTGACAGATAGATAATCAGATAGATGAGAGGATAGATGGATGGATGGATGGATAGATAGATAGATATGATCCTAGAGTTGGAAGGGAGCCTAAAGACCATCCAGTCCAACCAATAAGACATAGCTAGATTGATAGACTCATAGAATTGGAAGATACCTAAAAGCCCATCCAATCCAACCTATAAGGAATAGATAGATTGACAGATAGATAGATAGATGAGAGGATGGATGGATGGGTGGATGGATAGATAGTAGGGCTGGGCGGTTTCGTTTTGTTAATTCGTAATTCGTTAATAATTCGTTAATTTTTTCAATTACAAAACGATATCGAACCATTCTGGAGCAATTATCAAAAAAACGAATTTTCAAAAATGTTTTGTAAATGCTTCGTATTTCGATATTGTATTCGTTTCATTATTGTTTTGAGGTCGTTTCGTTATTATTTCCGCATGTCTGGGCCAGTTTTATGGTTTAATTAGTGAAAAAAAATTATAATATCACACCAACAGTCAACAACAGAGGGAGAGGGAAGCTTCAGAAGGTTTTGGAAGTTTTTTAGCGTATTTCGCGGTCGCGTCCGCCATTAACGAATCGATTCGTTATTGTTTCGGAAATCGATTCGTTAATTTTTTACCATTTACGAAATTTCGTAAATATCGAACTTTTTAAAAGGAATTTTTTTTAATTATTTTAAATATCGAAACAAAAAAACCCCCCAAATACAAATTGATTTTAGAAACAATTTTTTCCGTTGTTACCCAGGCCTAATAGATCGATATAATCCTAGAGTTAGAAGGGAATCCAAAGGCCATCCAATCAAACCCATAAGACATAGATAGATAGACAGACTTCTAGAGGTGGAAGAGACACCCAGGATCATCCAGTCCAACCCTTTCTGCCATGCAGGATCACACAATCAAAGCACTCCCAACAGATGACCATCCAGCCTCTGTTCCCAAACCTCCAGGGAAGGAGATATCAAAGGAAATATATTCCAGTCTTCCACAACTCTTCCCAACAGGAAGTTATTCCTACTGATACATTGTGACAGTCTTGCCAATATTTAGTCCTGGGTATCGGGTCCCCTTCTCTCGGTCTTCTTCTTGACTCCAAGCCCAACCTCCCCCTCAGACTTCCTTGATGATGGCTTCCTTGTCTCTGCCAGGACTGTTCCTAAATTCATGAAGCGGAGCAAGACCCCCGACTACAAGGACAAGAGGGTCTTTGGGGTCCCACCGATGGTCAACGTCCAGCGGACGGGGCAGCCTCTCCCCCAGAGCATCCAGCAAGCCATGCGCTACATCCGGAGCCAGTGCCTGGACCAGGTGAGGAGACAACAACAACCACCACAACAGGATGGGCTCTCCTCATCAAGAATCGAAGCCATACACGAGGAAGGCCTTGATTCATATATTTGGCTGGAGTTACGCTTAAAAAATGTCCCTGTTCTGACTTACCCCCAAATCCAATTTAAGATTAATCTGCAGAATCTCTCTTGTTCATAACTTGAGGGCTGCCTGTACTTGCATATTCATAACACTATGTAACAAAATTTGAAAAATATTCTCTTCCTGGTTTGAAAGTGTTATTTCCTGTTTAATTGTGTGACCCTTACGTTGAAGGTAGTTGTTCTATTGCAGTGTTTCTCAACCTGGGGGTCGGGACCCCTGAGGGGGTCACAAGGGTGTGTCAGAGGGGTTGCAAGAAACCATCAGAAAACACAGTATTTTCTTTTGGTCATGGTGGTGCTGTGTGGGAAGTTTGGCCCAATTCTATCATTGGTGGGGTTCAGAATGCCCTTTGATTGTAAGTGAACTATAAATTCCAGCAATTGCAACTCCCAAATGTCAAGATCTATTTTCCCCAAACTCCACCACTGTTCACATTTGGGCATATTGAGCATTCGTGCCAAATTTGGTCCAGATTCACCATTGTTTGAGTCCACAGTGCTCTCTAGATGTAGGTGAACTACAGCTCCTAAACTCAAGGTCAATGCCTACCAAACCCTTCCAGTATTTTCTGTGGGTCATGGGAGTTCTGTGTTCTAAGGTTGGTTCAATTCCATTGTTGGTGGAATTCAGAATGCTCTTTGATTGTAGGTGAACTACAAATCCCAGCAGCTACAACTCCCAAGTGACAAAATCAATCCCCCCTCCAACCCCACCAGTATTCAAATTTGGGCCTATCGAGTATTTGTGCCAAATTTAATCCAGTGAATGAAAATACATCCTGCATATCAGATATTTACATGACGATTCATAATAGTAGCAAAATGACAGTTATGAAGTAGCAAGGAAAATAATGTTATGGTTGGGGGTCACCACCACATGAGGAAGTGCATGAAGGGGTCGCAGCCTTCGGAAGGTTGAGAAACACTGTTCTATTGGATATTTTATTTTATATTGCTTTTTGTATTCATATGTTTTATGTATTTTACCGTGTTGTCGTTTGTGTCTTTGGTTTTTATTTTATTGTAATTTGTTGTTTGGGCTTGGCCTCATGTAAGCTGCCCCGAGTCCCCGTTGGGGGAGATGGTGGCGGGGTATAAATAAAGTTTATTATTATTATTATTATTATTATTATTATTATTATTATTATTATTCTACCCCAACTAGTTTGTGCCACAAGCTATGTTGAATTGGTTGAGACTCAATAAGATACTCATTGAAAAAGTAGAGCAAAATGTGCTATAGCAGGAGGTCCCTCCCATAGCAACAATGTTTTTCCAGTTTAATAAAAAAAAATCCCATGTTTTTATGATAGAACCAATTAGGAAATGACATTGATAACCTAGGAACACACAGTAATTGGCAAAGCAATGCATTAAGCATTTATGGCCAATACTAGATAAGGACAATAGCACAGCATCGTCTGCATATAAGAGCAAGGGAACATGGGTAGAGGGGAGCTTTGGACTGTGACCATTCACCCAGGAATGAAAAGTTGTTTTATAAATGCATTGTCAAATGCTTTCACATCTGGAATCACTGGGGCGTTGTGTACTTTGCGGTCTGTATGTCCAATGTGTCCTATCTTATCAATGTCTGAATGTCCATTCCATTTGCATGCAGATTGCCAACAGACTTGCTTTTGCTTTTCCTGCATCCAGGTGGGCATTTTCCGCAAATCGGGGGTCAAGTCCCGGATCCAGGCATTGCGGCACATGAACGAAGCCTCTCCTGACAATGTCAATTATGAGGGGCAGTCGGCGTACGACGTGGCGGACCTCCTCAAGCAGTACTTCCGTGACCTTCCAGAGCCCGTCTTCACCAACAAGCTGACAGAAACCTTTTTGCAGATTTACCAGTGTGAGCGGATGAAAAAAGGCTGTGTCACTGTGGGTTAGGGTTGGGAGGCCATCCAGAACTTGCTCCCATAGATTCCATAGACTTCTGTCCCCCTGTCCTTAGGAAGAAAATTGAAATTTACTGAGCAAACCAGCAGGAAGTTAAGGAGAGGGAGGACTGGAGGACTTGAAAAGAAGGGTGGAACTCCTTGTGAGTCAAAACAGCAGAAGAGTAGGGATTTCAGACAGGAAATTGAGGAGATGAAAGTGGAAGAAAGTTCAAGTTGAGAACTTTATGACCTAAAGAGAAGGGAGGAGGAGTGCAGGAAGAGGGGAATGGCTATAATAAAGGTAGATAAGAGGTGTTGAGAGAAAGACAAAGTAGAGAGGTGTGAATGAGAGGTGTGAATGTTTTGATACTTTAGGAACCTCTACTATATGAAGGCTGAGTTGTGTCTCAGCCTGGTGGCACTATTTTTCTGACCAAAACAAACCTATTGCATTTGATCTCCTCACCTCTAGTGTCTGATTGAAACAGATGCTATGGAGTTTGGCTAAACGCTTCTGGCCCAGCTTTGCTATGCGAATGTATCTCTCCCTATGAACCTTCTAGGAATTTGAGATTGTCTGAGGAGGCCCTGCTCTCGATCCCACCTGCCTCACAGGTGCGCTTGTTGGGGACGAGAGACAGGGCCTTCTCGGTGGTGGCCCCTCGGCTGTGGAACTCTTTTCCCAGGGATATTAGATGTGCCCCCTCCCTCCTGACTTTTCAAAAACAAGCGAAAACCTGGCTCTTTGAGAAAGCGTTTGGAGCTGCAGCGTAACCAGTTAATACAAAATCGTAATATGAACATGGAATGGCTAAGATTATGTAAACGGATGAGGAATTTGGATTGGTAGACATTGTTTTTTATTGATTTTTATAGTTTTATAGTGTTTATGGATTTTATATGTATTTAAGATGTGTTTTTATTGATATATGTATTCTATATGGCATCTAATTGTTGCCGATCTGTACGCCTCCCTGAGTAGCCTTCAGGCTGAAATGGGCGGGATAAAAATGTTGTAAACAAATAAATAAATTTGGGGGCAGCAACCAGGCTCAAAAATTACCTTAATGGGTGCCGTGTTTCCCCAGTTGTGCCCAAGGAGCAGCGCCTAGCAGCCGTGCAGGCGGCTATTGTGCTGATGCCCGACGAGAACCGGGAGGTCCTGCAGACCCTCTTGTACTTCCTGAGTGACATTGCTTCGGCCGAGGAGAACCAGATGACCTGTGGGAACCTGGCTGTGTGCTTGGCCCCCTCCGTCTTCCACCTCAATGCCTCCAAGAAGGAGAGCACCTCCCCCAGGTGAGCCTCTAGGGACCCTCTTCCGCCTTCATGGCCATCTCCTTGCATAACACTACGCAACACGATTTGTGTTCTCTCCACTCTACTCATGTTCCCTTACTCTTATATGCAGATGATGCTGTGCTACTGTCCTTATCTAATATCGGCCTTAAAGGTTTAATGCCTTGCTTTGCCAATTACTGTGTGTTTCTGGGTCATCAATGTCATTTCCTAATCGGTTCTGTCCTTATTCTTATATGCAGATGATGCTGTGCTATTGTCCTTAATTAGTATTGGCCCTAAACACTTAATGCATTGTTTTGCCATTTACTGTGTGTTCTTAGGTTATCGGTGCAATTTCCTAATTGGTTCTATCATAAGAAAATGTGGGGTTTTGTGCATGGAAGGAAAGAAGGGGAAGGAAGGAAGGAAGGAAGGAAGGAAGGAAGGAAGGAAGGAAGGGAAGGAGGGAAAGAGGAAGAAAGGAGAGAAGGAAAAGGAAAAGGAAGGAAAGAAGCATAGAGGAAAGAGGAAAGAAGGAAGAGGAAAGGAAGGAGAGAGGAAAAAGAAGGAAGTATGGAGGAAAGACAAAAGAAGGAATGAAAAAGGAAGGAAGGAAGGGAGGGGGGAAGGAAGGGAGGGAGGGAGGGAGGGGAAAGAGGAAGAAAGGAGAGAAGGAAAAAGGAAAAGGAAGGAAAGAAGCATAGAGGAAAGAGGAAAGAAGGAAGAGGAAAGGAAGGAGAGAGGAAAAAGAAGGAAGTATGGAGGAAAGACAAAAGAAGGAATGAAAAAGGAAGGAAGGAAGGGAGGGGGGAAGGAAGGGAAGGAGGAGGGAGGGAGGGAGGAGGGGAAAGAGGAAGAAAGGAGAGAAGGAAAAGGAAAAGGAAGGAAAGAAGCATAGAGGAAAGAGGAAAGAAGGAAGAGGAAAGGAAGGAGAGAGGAAAAAGAAGGAAGTATGGAGGAAAGAGAAAGGAAGGAAAGAGAAAGGAAGGAAGGAAGTAGGGAAGGAGAAAGAGGAAGAAAGGAGAGAAGGAAAAAGGAAAAGGAAGGAAAGAAGCATAGAGGAAAGAGTAAGGAAGGAAGAAGGAAGGAAGAAGAAGGGAAGGAGCGAGGAAAAAGAAGGAAGTATGGAGGAAAGACAAAGGAAGGAAGGAGCGAGGGAAGAAAGAAAGGAAAAGGAATGGAGAAAAGGAAGGAGGGAGGAAATGGGAAGGAAGCATGGAGGGAAGAGGGAATAAAGAGGAAGGCAGGAAGGGAAGAAGGGAGGAAAAGGAAGGAAAGAAGAAAGATGAGGAAAGAAGGGTGGATAGATAGATAGATAGATAGGTAGATAGATATGATAGATAGATAGATAGATAGATAGATAGATAGATAGGTGAGAGATAAATAGATAGAAGATAGATAGATGGATAGATAGATAGATAGATAGATAGATAGATAGATAGATAGATAGATAGATAGTAGGGCTGGGCAACCACGAAAAAATTTGTTTCTAAACTCGATTTGTTTTTAGGGGGTTTTTGCGTTTTGATTTTTAAAAGAATTCCGAAATTTTTCTTTAAAAAAGTTTGAAATTTACGAAATTTCAGAAATTACGAAACAATTACGAAACAATTACGAATCGATTCGTTAATGGCGGACGCGATTGCACAATATGCTAAAAAACCCTCCAAGTGGGAGAGGGGGAACTTCTGAAGCTTCCCTCTCCCTCTGTTGTTGACTGTTGGTGTGAGAAAACAAACAACAACTATAAAACTTGCACCAGACATGCGGAAATAATAACGAAACGATTTCGAAACGATTTTGAAATAATTACGAAACAATTACGAAACGAATTGAAAAATTCGTTTCGATTTTTAGTTGCTCCTGAATGGTTCAATATCACTTCGTTATAAAAAAAAATAATGAATTAATAACGAATTACGAAATTAACGAATGAAACCGCCCAGCCCTAATAGATAGGTAACAAGAACTTGGCAGCTTTGTTAATTTTTATTATTCCAATAAGAAGGTGGTGCAGGGTATCTCTGGGCACTTTAGTCCTGGGAAAGCTCCCCAAAGCTTTACAAATACTAAAACACTTGATGTGTTCTGCCTGTTTCTTCTGCCATGGGTTTGCCATGTTGATGTTTTGGGCGGAGCCTGCATTTGCTGCCTCTCTGATGTACCTGTTGCCAATCAAGAACCCACCCAGGTGTGAGTCTCTCACCTGCCTGCCCCTCTTTTCCCATTTCAGGATGATGCACAAGAGGAGCACGGTGGGCAAACCTGACCACAAGGACCTGAGCGAAAACATGGCCGCCACCCAAGGCCTTTCCCACATGATCGCCGACTGCAAGAAGCTCTTCCAGGTAAGTTTGCTGCATTTGCCATTGAACCTGGAGCTGTTGGGTGCCAAGGTGATGACAATGCTCAACAAAACATTTCAGAAGTTTATTCATATTGGGTTGCTGTGAGTTTTTGGGCTGCATGGCCATGTTCCAGTATCATTCTCTCCTGATGTTTCACCTGCATCTGGAGTTAAGGGCATCTTCAGAGATTCTGTTGGAAGTGAGGCAAGTGATGTGTGTGTTTGTGTGTGTGTGTGTATGTATGTATGTATATATATATATATACACACACACGTACACACACACACCTGTGGAATGATGTCCAGGGTGGGAGAAAGAACGCTTGTCTGTTTAAAGCAAGTGTGAATGTTGCAATGAGAAAGCTTGAATAGCATAGTGTAGCTATGAAGCTGCAAAGTCATTCAGTGAGGGTATCTGCTTAGAAGGAGCCTGCCCATTGTTGCCTGGAGTCACCTCTGATTGGGAGGTCTTAACTAGCCCTTGATTACTTGCTGTCTGGAGTTCCCCTGTTTTTGAGTGTCTTTCCTTATTTATTCATATAGACTGGCCACAATCCTGAATCAGGAAACAGGCCATCCCCAAGTTACAAACATCCGAATTACAAACCACTCCTAGTTAACAACTTGTTTTGTTTGTAATTTGGGGACTGCCTGTACGTGGAAGCACTTGCATGCATGGAAAGGAAGGTTGGCCAGATGTTGCTTGCAGTTCCCTTGCTTTTCGTCAATGTGTGTTAATTGTTCATGGACGGCTTGCCTCCCCAGATCCCCCACGAGATGCTGCTCCAGCTGTGCAGCTCCTATGTCTCGGCCGAGGCGCAGCCGCTCTCCTCTTTGGAGCTAAAATCCCCGGATGAGTTGGAGGCCAGTCTCCAAGGGCTGCTGAAGGACTCCTCGGAGCGCTTCAAGGGCTGGCTCAGCACCGCCGGGCCCCGGAACACGGAGCTCTCCTGCAAGAAGGTGAGGGAAGGTCCCAAGGGAAGGCCCAGCCATGAGGGATTTTGAGACATGAGAGAAGAATTCCCACTCCTCGTGGAAACCTGTCTTGGCAAGGAGGTGCTTGGGAGAAAGGCCTGCCCCTTGAGATCCAACAGTTCTCCAGCAAGAGGGCTTTGGAGGACAAGATGGGCTCCCCATATGGTCATCCATCGGCTGCCTGGTTGACCAGCTCAATAATGAGAACAACAACAACAACAAAAACAACAACAACAACAACAACAACAACAGGAAAAATAATAGTCATTGGAGGCCAGGGTGGGCTTACCATAGGCTCAATCATAAGCTGCCTGGTTGACCATCTCAGTAATAATAATAATTATAACAACAACAACAAGATGCCATTGGTGGTAAGGGTGTGTTTACTATAGGCTTAGCCCCAGGCTGCCTGGTTGACTATCCCAATAATGAGGAGGAGGGCAGGAGGAGAAGTAGTCGTCATTGAAGGTCAGGTGGGCTTACCATAGGCTCAAACATAAGCTGCTTGGTTGACTATCTCAACAACAACAACAACAACATGATACCATTGTGACAAGGATGTGTTTACATTGGCTCATCCATAGGCTGTCTGGTTGACCATCCCAATAATGAGGAGAAGCAGTAGTAGAAGAAGTAGTACTCATCATTGAAGGCCAGGATGTGTTTACCATAGGCTTATCCATGGGCTGCCTTGTTCACCATCATAGTAGTATTAGTATTAGTAGTAGTAGTAGTAGTAGTAGTAGTAGTAGTATGTAATTGAATTCCAGGGTGTTTACCATGGGCTTATACATAGGCTGCTTGGTTGACTATCTCAACAACAGCAGCAGCAGCAGCAACAACAATAACAACAGCAACAACAGTAACATGATGCCATCGGTGACAAGGATGTGTTTACATTGGCTCATCCATAGGCTGTCTGGTTGACCATCCCAATAATGAGGAGGAGTAGTAGTAGAAGAAGTAGTACTCATCATTGAAGGCCAGGATGTGTTTACCATAGGCTTATCCATGGGCTGTCTGGTTCACCATCATAGTGGTATTAGTATTAGTAGTAGTAGTAATAATATGTAATTGAATGCCAGGGTGTTTACCATGGGCTTATACATAGGCTGCCTGGTTGACTATCTCAACAACAACAACAATTATTGTTGTTTTTGTTGTTTGATTTCCTGCCTCTTCATGCAGCCCATTCAGGAGCGCCCCTTCTCACCTTGAGTGTCCCCCCAATAACGCCAAGCCCCCTCCTTCATCTCTCCCTCCTTTGTGCAGGTGGGGGACGGCCACCCACTGCGGCTGTGGAAGGTGTCCACGGAGGTGGAGGCTCCCCCGCACGCCGTGCTGCAGCGTGTGCTGCGAGAGCGTCACCTTTGGGACGAGGACCTGCTCCAAGGGAAGGTGGTGGAGGCCCTGGACAAGAACACCGAGGTCTACCACTACGTGACTGACAGCATGGCCCCCCACCCAAGGAGGGACTTCGTGGTCCTCCGGTGAGGAAACCCAGGCATCAGGCAGACTCCTGCTTGCCTGCCTCGTCTTCTCTTCCCATCTCAGCTTTTGTCTTCTCTTCGTCCTTCCCCCTCCCCTCTCTTTTCTTCCCTTCTCCTCACTGCCCTTCAGTTCCTTTCCCTTTGCTTCCCTTCCTTTCCCCCTTCCTTTTGCTTTTCCCTTCCCTTAATTCCTTCGTTCCCTTTGTTTTCTTTCACTTCCTTTTCCTTCCCTTTCCCTCACTTTTCTCCTTTTCCTTTCCGTTTTCCTCCTTCCTTAGCTTCCATTCCCTTCTCTTTGCTTCCCTTCTTTTCCCTTTCCTTTCTTTCACTTTCCCTTCCTCCTTCCTTTGATTCCTTTCCCATGGCTTCCTTTCCCTTTTCTTTTCTTTCTTTCCCTTCCCTTCCCTCCCCTTCCCCCTCCCTTTCCCCTCCCCCTCCCCTCCCTCTCTCCCTCCCCTCCCCCTCCCCTTCCCCTCCCCCCCTTCCCCTTCCCCTTCCCCTTCCCCTTCCCCTTCCCTCCCCCTTTCCCCTTCCCCCTTCCCCTTCCCCTTCCCCTTCCCCCCTTTTCCCTTCCCCTTCCCCTTCCCCTTCCCCTTCCCCCCTTTCCCCTTCCCTTCCCTTCCCCTTCCCTTCCCTTCCCTTCTCTTCCCCTTCCCCCTTCTCTTCCCTTCCCTTTCCCCTCCCCCTTCCCCCTTCCTCCCCTCCCCCTCCCCCTCCCCCTGCCCCTGCCCCTGCCCCTGCCTCTGCCCCTTCCCCTTCCCCTTCCCCTTCCTTCCTTTGCTTCCCTTCACTTCCCAGCAGTGGATGACCCAATGCCGTTGTGCCTAATTTCCACTGCAGGAAGTGGCGGACGGACCTTCCTCGGGGGGGCTGCCTTCTGGCCTCGGCCTCCTTGGACTACAAGAAGCTTCCCCTGGAGTCGGGGGTCCGGGCGGTGGTCCTGGCCTCCCAGTTCCTGGTGGAGCCCTGTGGGATGGGACGCTCCAGGGTGACCCACCTCTGCCGCACGGATCTCAGGTGAGGCTCCAAACATCGGTGCGGGGGGCGGGGGGGGGGGGGGGAGACTAAAAGTTCTGCTTGAACCCTCCAATCTCAGGCCTTGCAACCCCAATGGGCCTTGCTCAAAGTGAGGAAATGTGTCCTTATAGAGAAAGGTGTTTAACACCTATCCCACCTTCCGGTCACCCTGCCAGCCTGGGGAACTTGGAGAGTGAGCCAGGCAACCCACCAAACCTCACCTTGTTCTTAAATGATGCCAGGTCAGTCAACAAGAAGACGCATATCATCTGTGATATCCTCAAGGGTGAAGGGATTGACCTGACATGCTTCACTGAAACCAGGCTGGGAGTTGGTAATGCGCCAACCTGGGCCCAGCCAGGTACTGTGTCAGTGAGCAGGTAGCTGTGCCCAATCAAGACCCCCTTAACCTGACCAGAGCACCTATTAGGGAGCTGAATCACCTTGAGTGTGTGTACCTGAGTCTCAAAACCAGGGATAGATCAGGGATTCTGTTTGTGTGCTGTCAGGAGTTCATGGTATCCCTTACAAACATTATATCAACAATCCCCTTTTCCAGTCATTTAGTTCTTTCTCTGATTTCACCCATTTTTTGTCCCTCCCAATTCCAGTTCTATTAATAATAATAGTCTAATAATAATGTATGTCTTTGACCGCTTCTTCTTCTCCTTCTCTTTCTCCAGAGGTCGGTCCCCAGACTGGTACAACAAGGTCTTTGGCCACCTGTGTGCGATGGAGCTGGCCAGGATCCGCGACTCCTTCCCCACGCTCAACCCGAGCGGACCCGAGACGAAGATCTGAAGGGGTGCCATCTCCCGACACTGCTGGTGCTACTGGAGGAAGAAGAGAGAAGCTGCAAATGAGCCTTCACTCCGCAGAGGAGGATGCATCTCCCCATCACCTGTGTCTTGTTGGTGCTCCATTGTGTTGCTTGGTTCAGCAATGCGTCTCCTTGCTTGGGAAGGGTCTGGGATCCTCCAAAGCACCGCTCCATTGAGTAATGGCTGTGTAATGACCACTAGTGGTGATGGCATCATATGGATGATCCAAGGGACCAGGAAGAGTGAGGCAGAAAATGACACGTTGAACCGGAGATGTGATATCAAGGAGGGCTTGCACCTTGTTGCTTAGTGCAAGGATGGCCACCAATATGTCTAGAAAGTCATGTTGTTGAAGGCTTTCCTGGTCAGAATCATTGGGGTGTTGTTGTGTGGTTTCCAGGCTGTGTGACCAACGTGTTGTGGCAGCATTTTCTTCAGACATTTCGCCTGCATCTGTGGTTAATGTCATCTGCAGAGAATCTGATGGCAGTCAAGCAAGTGGAGTATAGATACCTGTGGAATAATCTTTAGGGTGGGAGGAAAGAACCATTGCCTATGAAAACAGGTGTGAAGGGTGCAATTGGCAAGCTAGATTTGTGTGTGTTGAGTGGGATCCACCCATGAACATGTGAGTGGGGCATCTGCAAGGAAATAGCCTGGCCTTTGTTCCCTTTGTATTGTTGTTGCCTTGGAGACATCCTTAGCCTGGGTGGTGCTCAACGGTCCTTGATTGCTTAGAGCCCAGAGACCTCCTGTGCCTGAGCAGCATTCCTTATTCTCTCTCTTGATTCTAGTATTTTTCTATACTGGTTGTTAAATTTTGTTTATTTCCTTTATGTCCACAAGCACATAAGACAATTTCAACAGAATGCTACTAGAACATGACCAGAGAGCCCAGAAACCGCACAAATCCCCAACAAGATAATCGTTTCCTCTCGCCATTGCTTTCCAAATCAACTGCAACACACAACAAGTGTCCATGCTTGGTCCCCAAACTGGCAATTGCAACGAATACATGCAATGAGGTATTTGGTTGCCTGTTGATGTCTTCTTCTTCACCTTCCTTTGGGTTAAACCTTTTTTACTTTGTGGCTGGAAAGGTCTTCCTTTTGCTCCTCAAATGTCAACAGAACACAACTCCACATCTCCATTCAACCCCTGGCTTTGAAGGTAGGCTTTGAGGGGTGAAGTCAGGAGACCATATGAAGTTATGCATTCATGACTCTATCTCAGGCATGGGCCAACTTGGGTCCTCCGGGTGTTTTGGGCTTCAAAAAGATCTTCCTTTTGCTCCTCAAATGTCAACAAAACAGAACTCCATCCCTCCATTCAACTCCTGGCTTTGAAGGTTGGCTTTGAGGGTTGAAGTCAGGAGACCATATGAAGTTATGCATTCATGACTTTATCTCAGGAATGGGTAAACATGGGCCCTCCAGGTGCTTTGGACTTCAAAAAGGTCTTCCTTTTGCTCCTCTAAATGTCAACAGAACACAACTCCATCCCTCCATTCAGTTCCTGGTTTTGAAGGTCGGCTTTGAGGATTGAAGACCAAAACACTTGGAGGGCCCAAGTTGACCAATGCCTGCTCTATTTTGATGTAGGCTCTTGGTGAAAACCTGGGAAGATCTCGCCTTCCTCCTTTGTGTCCCTCCTTCCTTTCTCTTTTAGTCCAAGCCTGAACATCCCTGGCCAATTCCTAGGAATGTTACAAACCTTGTCTAACGCTTGCAGCTTTGGCTCAAGTTGTCCCCAGATAAGAATGAACATTTCCTTACACAACATCAGTGGTGGTTTGTAGGCAGTGCTGGTAGCCAATTTTGTTCATTTCCATGGTTTCTTCCTTTCTGTTGAAGTAGTCCATGTGCTTATGTATTTCAACAACTTCTCTATGTAGCCTGACAGAGTGGTCCAGAATATCCGTGTTCCCAAATAATAATATTTTTGTGTTTTGCTATTGGTGATTTTTCTGGATGAATCAGCCTGTGGTGTATTTTATGTCTAGAATATTTTCCTCAGATGGTGCTTGAGACAATACGAGTGTGACCATGGGCTAGAATAGCCAAATGGGGAAAGGTGGCCTCATTTGCAAGTGTTTGTTTTTGATCAGTGTAAATGAATGCCAGAAAATAGAGATGATGTCTTGCAGAGGAAGCCATGTTTGTGGAGTTGAGAATGGTGAAAAAATAGGGAAGAATGTCAACTGATGACCAAGTGTGTCTCTAGGAGAGATTGCAGCATGTGTGTGGCTTGCAAAGCAGTGATATATATGTGTGTGAAGTGCATGTAGAAAGGGATCACGGAAGTCAGGAATGCATTGTTTGTTGCTCTTGTATTGCTATCTGTGTGCAAATTGCAGAAAGCAAGCAACTGGGATGTCGGAGATTCTAGATTAGTGTTTGATACAAACAAAGGTTCCCAGAAATCTAGTGCAATAATATATTTTAAGACTGATGAGGAACGAGGCAGAGCTGATGAAGGGCAAGAGGAGATGCTATATCCTTTATGCATAAACTCTATTACTGGTCCCAGATAGAGTTGAGCCATTCAGTTGAAGGCAGTTCTGCAAGGTTCACTTACATAGGATCCAATGGTTCTACTCTGGGATTGACAAAAAGGCTGAATACATTATATTATGTAACATGACTTTTGGTTCCTGGGTTATCAGTCATTTCCTAATTGGTTCTATTCTTATTCTTATATGCAGACGATGCTGTGCTATTGTCCTTATCTAGTATCGGCCTTAAAGGTTTAATGCCTTGCTTTGCCAATTACTGTGTGTTCCTGGGTTATCAATGTCATTTCCTAATGGGTTCTATCATAAAAACATGAAAAAGTTTATTAAACAGCAAAAGCTTTGTCCTGCTGTAGTGCATTTTCCTATTTCAACATGGAAAATGTCCTCCTCATGGCCTCTGGAGTTTGGAGAGTCTGGAAAAGGCGGTCTTGGATATTTTTTGTATTCCATTCTATCATAAAAACATGGGAAGAATTGATTAAATTACCAAAACTTTGTTTTTGCTGGAGGGACAGTAGTATATTTTGCTCCAATTTTTCAATTCAGTGAGTCTCCACCAATTCAGCACAATTTGTGGTGCACAAACAAAGTTTCTGGGGTATAACAACTACTTCAGAGGAAAGTGCCATACAATTAAACAGAAAACAACACATTCAAACCAAGAAGAGAATGTTCAATGTATTGTCGAAGGCTTTCATAGCCGGAGTCACTGGGTTGTTGTAGGTTTTTTCGGGCTATATGGCCCTGGTCTAGAGGCATTCCCTCCTGACGTTTTGCCTGCATCTATGGCAAGCATCCTCAGATATAGTGAGGTCTGTTGGGAGTAGGAAAAGGGGTTTATATATCTGTGGAATAATGACCAGGGTGGGACAAAGGACTCTTGTCTGCTGGAGCTAGGTATGAATGTTTCAACTGATCACCTTGATTAGCATATAATGGCCTGACAGTGCCTGGAGCAATCTTTTGTTGAGAGGTGATTAGATGTCCCAGATTGTTTCCTCTCTGTTGTTATGCTGTTTTAATTTTAGAGTTTTTTAATACTGCATACTTCTGCAGGAGTCTATCGTGTACCATGCAGCTGTGGACAAGGCTCCATAGGGACCACCAAACACAGCATTGCCCAAACACGAATCAAGGAACATGAAAGGCACGGCAGACTACTTCAACCAGAGAAATCAGCCATAGCAGAGCATCTCATGAACCAACCTGGACACAGCATATTATTGGAGAACACAAAAATGCTGGACCACTCTCACAACCACCATATCAGACTACACAGAGAAGCCATTGAAATCCACAAGAAGCATGTGGACAATTTCAACAGAAAGGAAGAAACCATGAAAATGAACAAAATCTGGCTGTCAGTATTAAAAAAAAACGCTAAAATTAGAACAGCACAACAACAGAGAGGAAACAAACAAGGACATCTAATCACCTCTCAACAAAAGATTGCCCCAGGCACTGCCAGGCCATTATATGCTAATCAAGGTGGTCAGTTGAAACATTCACACCTAGCTCCAGCAGACAAGAGTCCTTTGCCCCACTCTGGTCATTCCACAGATATATAAACCCCTTTTCCTAGTTCCAACAGACCTCACTACCTCTGAGGATGCTTGCCATAGATGCAGGCGAAACGTCAGGAGAGAATGCCTCTAGACCATGGCCATATAGCCCGAAAAAACCTACAACAACCCAGGAAGAGAACATTTTTCAAATTTTGTTACATAGTGTTATTGAACAGGGAGTCAACTTGTAAATAAACCCAGTTGATTCAATAGGTCTCCAGTTGGGACTAAACTAGGATTTGAAGCCATGATCTGTGGAGAAGGACCATTATCCTTCCCAAATTTATCTTCTGACTTTGGCTAATGCTGGCCTGTGAGTAGCTCAACATTATTATTTTTGCTCTTAACAAGGGACTCAATTGACTGTAGACCGCATTCCGCCAGAAAGCAAGAAATCCCAATTTTATAGAAAACGTAACCACCTTTTTACTCTTGGTCTCGTCACCTCTTTGTTTATCCCTTTTCTTCTTCTTCTTTTTAATTGGAAAAAAAAATTGTATTCTGTTTGTGGTTCTCTTTTATCGGTGTTACTAATGTCCTGGAGGAATCATTTTTGTTGTTTTCTCAAGCGACATAAATGTTTCCTTTCTTATCGAGCTATAAATATTGTACAGTCAGAATATTAATTTAATATATAACATGGGTTGTGGATGGAAGACGTTGACCAGCGAGAGAGAGAGTGAGTGTGAAAGAGCAAACAAGGTGTGTTTTGTATTTAATAATATTTTTGTACTATACTACAGAGTGCCTAAAGGAAACGGAAGTATAAATAAAAGTACTAACATGGCTCCGGTGTTTTTTAATCTCCGTCATCACTACGTTTTGGGTGAAACAACATCTCCAAATGTCGGTATTCCTGAGAATGCAGTCACTGCAATGTGCCGTTACATATTACAAAGGATGCACTTTTTAAAAAATGAGTGAAATAATTAATGCTGATATAATAAGAATATTTTTGAAGTCCTGGAATATTGTGTCCAATTCTGGGCACCACAATTCAAGAGAGATATTGACTCTAAGCTGGAATGTGTCCAGAGGAGGGTGACTAAAATGATCAAGGGTCTGGAGAACAAGCCCTATGAGGAGCGGCTTAGGGAATTGGGCATGTTTAGCCTGAAGAAGAGAAGGCTGAGAGGAGACATGATAGCCATGGATAAATATGTGAGAGGAAGTCACAGGGAGGAGGGGGCAAGCTTGTTTTCTGCTTCCCTGGAGACTAGGACGCAATGGAACAATGGCTTCAAACTACAAGAGAGGAGATTCCATCTGAACATGAGGAAGAACTTCCTGACTGTGAGAGCCGTTCAGCAGTGGAACTCTCTGCCCCGGAGTGTGGTGGAGGCTCCTTCTTTGGAAGCTTTTAAACAGAGGCTGGATGGCCATCTGTCAGGGGTGCTTTGAATGCAATATTCCTGCTTCTTGGCAGAATGGGGTTGGACTGGATGATGGCCCAGGAGGTCTCTTCCAACTCTAGGATTCTATGATCATTCAATATTCTGTGAATTACATTGTTAAGATTCCTGTTTTATTATCCAACCCTCTTTGGTGGGCATGGTTTAAACTTTTGCAAAACCAATGGGGAAACTTCAGGGGCTTCATCTCACTAGCTTGTGATGAAAATGCAACCGACTTTGGGAGGTTTTCGAGGCTTTCAGAATTTAAACAAAAAAGTATTTGGGTGAGTCTTTTGCGGCCAGAGGTTTAGCATAGCTGGCAAATCATCAGCAACTATAAGATCTATCAACTAAAAGGTTGCAAGTTCGAAGCCCTAGGTCGGCATGAGTGGCCGACCGTCAGCCCTGCTCACTGTTTACCTAAGTAGTTCGAAAACAGCTTTCACTGTAATTAGAAAAATTAGGTACTGCTAAAGCAGGGGAGGTGTTTTACAACACCATAAAGAAAGAAGATCAGAAAATAGTGGACAACGAAAAGGAAGGAGGAAGTCCTGATGGCTCTTTGTCATAGAGAATGGATCAAGCTCAACCGTCCATGGCATCAAAATAACACCTCCTTCTGTTCTGTCTGTCTGTGTACTGTCTATACAAACGGTATTGAATATTTGCCGTGTATGTGTACTTGTGATCTGCCCTGAGTCCCCTTTGGGGTGAGAAGGGCAGAATATAAATGAAGTGCTATTATTATTGTTATCGTTATTCAGTCTTTGTGTGGATTCAGCCCTCCGTTTCTTAATAACTGTTTGTATATACAAATCTTACAAAATAGATCCGATATCTGAAAGAGAAACGACATTCTGCACAGTCCTAATAAACATGCATTAAGACCAACGTTTGCAACATCTTTGCATTGGGCATCGAAATCCAAACATAGCTTTCCCCAGAAAGATGCCAAACCCACCTAGACAAGTATATGCACCGCCACAAGGAAAATGCGTATGCGGCTTGGAAAACTAGAAGGTCAGAGGGCATTTCTGAATCTGGTCTTCTGCAAATCCGATTTGCAGAAGATTCAAAATGCATGCAGTAGAGACATCAGCCGTCAACAATAGGCAAGTTGACCAACATATTCTGTTTTCCAGCATAATACAAATATCCACTGAATACGCAACATACGTGGCTCCATGGTCAATGCACAACGGGCAAAGGCCGAGTGTAAAAGCAATGCATGTTCATATGCTAATTGGTATGCTTTAAAGTGCTCTATTTTCACTGTGATGACCAGGATTTAGTCATCAATTAAATAAAGAAATGAGTCTCGATATGGCACACCATTTATGCCAATGCACATCAACAACAGGATGCCAGAAAATACGTAGGCAACCCATTCTTCCACAATTGAGGAACAGTTTCTTCTTTGGCTCATCCGTGCCAACCTTCAGTCAAGGTCCATCCTAGAGGTTCTCTGTCATGAGACAATAGGGATTGTGTTTGCAGCAGCAGAGACCTGCAATCCAGATATCCCAGGGCTTCCTCCACGTCTGCATGGTCTTCCAAGGTGGAGGGTCAGGCAGTGGTGGTGCTGCTTTGCAAGGACAACAAGCCCAAGCTGTTGGCCTGGGTTTCCTGCAAGGAGGCCCTTTTCTTCTGAAGGAACTGCTTGAGCTTCTCCTGGAAGGAGGGGGCGGTGAGGGTATACAGGATGGGGTTCAGGGTGCTGTTAATGGGCAGGATGAAGACCACCACCCATGAGGTCACGGTGCCTGGTGTTTGGGGAGAGGGCAGACATCACATTATGTTGTAGTTATCACCCTGGTCTATAGATAATATCCAATGGCAGGTGTGAGTGGAGAGACAGAGAGAGAGAAAAGAGGACAGATGGATGACTGGATGGATGGATGGATAGATAGATATGCTGTAGAATCCTAAAGTTGGAAGAGAATCCAAGTCCAACCCTCTCCTGCAATCCAGGAAAACACCACCCAAGCCCTCCCGATAGATAGATAGATAGATAGTAGGGCTGGGCGGTTTTGTTTCGTTAATTCGTAATTCGTTAATAATTCGTTAATTTTTTCAATTACAAAACGATAACGAACCATTCTGGAGCAATTATTAAAAAAACGAATTTTCAAAAACGTTTTGTAAATGCTTCGTATTTCGATATTGTATTCGTTTCGTTATTGTTTTGAGGTCGTTTCGTTATTATTTCCGCATGTCCGGGCCAGTTTTATGGTTTAATTAGTGAAAAAAAATTATAATATCACACCAACAGTCAACAACAGAGGGAGAGGGAAGCTTCAGAAGGTTTTGGAGGTTTTTTAGCGTATTTCGCGGTCGCGTCCGCCATTAACGAATCGATTCGTTATTGTTTCGGAAATCGATTCGTTAAAATTTTCCCATTTATGAAATTTCGTAAATATCGAACTTTTTAAAAGGAAAATTTTGTAATTATTTTAAATATCGAAACAAAAAAACCCCCCAAATACAAATCGATTTTAGAAACAAATTTTTCCGTTGTTACCCAGGCCTAATAGATAGATAGATAGATAGATAGATAGATAGATAGATAGATAGATAGGACAAATAGATAGATAGATAGATATGACAAATAGATAGATAGATATGACAAATAGATAGATCCATTATGTGAGTGGAGATAGATGATAGATAGATAGATAGATAGATAGATAGATAGATAGAGGTAGATAGATAGATAGATAGATAGATAGATAGAGATATGAGATGAGACAAACAGTTGAATGGATGGATGGATGGATGGATGGATGGATAAATAGATGACAATTAGATAGACAGACAGACAAACTGAGATGATAGAGATGGGGAATGGATAAATAGGATCAATAGACATGATAGGTAGATAGACATGGATGGATGGATGGATGGATGGATAGATGACAGACAAGAGATGAGATGAGATGAGATGATAGAGATAATGGATCCAATATCAGATGTCAGTGGCAATAGATGATCGATAGATCGATTGATCAATAGATAGATGATAGATAGATAGACAAACAGACATGAGATGAGATGATAGACAAATAAAGATGATGGATGGATGGAAGGATGAATAGACAGATATGATTAAAAGAAACTATATATATATTCTCTCCAATGAATTTAATTGCGCATAATTGTTTTATGAATAGGTATGTCCCTGTTGCTAGAACAATGCTTAGAACTCCAACACACTGTTCTACCTTCTATTCCCCATTCTTTCCAACAAGACATATTTATTTCACTGCAGGCTACCAACTTTATTCATTGAATTATTTTCTTCCTTCCCATCCTGGGATATCTTTTTGGTAATGGTGGAAGAGCCATAGGGATTTTGCCGCACATCATGATGTCGTTTCCTGCATTTGAACAGTTGAAGCCCCTACCTGGGATCTCCACGTCCAGCAATGAAAGGAGCTTCAGGATGAAAATGGGGATCCAGCAGAGAGCGTTGGTGAAGACAATGAAGAAGAACCTCTTGGCCAGCGCCACCTCCATGGAGAGGACATTCTGCTTAGCCGCCTGGGCCGCTGTGGTGTGGATGGAGCGGAACATGCCGCTGTAGGCAAAGGTCACCAGGAGGAAGGCCGCCAAGTTCAGACCTGGCATGGAAGGGACGGAAGGGGAAATGAGGTGGCACCAGGTACTGTGGAGCACTCTTTGGAGGCTCCGGATTTGGCTCCTCAGGCCTCAAGTTAAGGGCAACAAAAGAGGAGAAGAGGAAATATAAAGTCTGGTTTACAAAACTAATAAAAAGCAAGCAGACGTAGTCATTTTAGGCACATAAAGAAATTGAAGAAGGAAGGAAGGATAAAAATACTGAAGGAAGGAAAGAGAACGGGAATGGAAGGAAGGATCAAAGGAAGGAGGGAAGGAAGGAAGGAAGGAAGGAAGGGAGGAAGGAAGGAAGGGAGGGAGGGAGGAAGGGAGGGAGGGAGGGAAGGGAAGGGAAGGAAGGCAGGCAGGCAGGCAGGCAGGCAGGCAGGCAGGAAAGAAGACTGGAAGGAAGGAAAAAAGAAAGGAAGACAGGAAGAAAAGAAGGGAGGAAGGATCAAAGGAAGGAAAGGACAGAAGACACGAAAGAAAGAAGGTAGGAAGGAAGGATCAAAGGAAGGAAGGAGGGACAGAAGACAGGAAGGAAGGAAAGAAGGAAGGAAGATAAGAAGAAAAGAAGGAAGGAAAGAAGGAAGGAAGATACGAAGAAAAGAAGGACCGATGGAAAGAAGGAATACAGGAAGGAAAGAAGCAAGGAAGACTCCAACAAGTTTGAGCTGAATAACAGATTGTCAAAACAACCAAATAATGAATAATCACAATGGTGAGTATGAATGTTAATGAATGTATGTGTAGCGAATGCTGAGTATACGTGATGTGTGTAATCAATATAGCTATTCTAAAACCATTACTGGGTCTGTGTGTACTTCTTTCTCTAAAAGTGCCTGATACACTATGTCCCACTGAAGATGGGCGAACTAAGGTTTTCAAGGTTCAAAAAGTATTGATGATGACTTTCCTTACCCAGGAATATCCCGGCGGAGTATCCCCGGGCGCCAGGGCTCTCGTTGGGGTGGGACTGGAGTGGGAAGCAGACCCCATTGCTGCCGTAGTAGACCCCGAAGGTCTCCTTGCAGGAGAAGGGCAGCAGGGTGAGAGAGAGGCCCAGGAGCCAGAGCAGGGCCAGGGAGAGGCGGGTGCGGCGCTCGCTGGCCCCGTAGCGGCCGAAGGGGAAGGCGATGCAGAGGTACTTCTCCAGGGTCATGTAGGTCAGGAGCAGGACAGAGACCTCGGCCGAGAGCACGGCCAGGCTGCCCACCAAATGGCAGGAGCGGCTGGACATCCAGGCCTGGGCGTGGCGGTTGTATTCTCCGGAGAACTTGAGGTCGAAGGCGCCCAGGAAGAAGAGGTAGGCACCCATCAGGCAGTCAGCACCTGTGGCACGGAGGAAGGAAGGAAGGAAGGAAGGAAGGAAGGAAGGAAGGAAGGAAGGAAAGAAGGAAGGAAGGAAGGGAGAACAACCTTGTTATTTGCCATGCAGAGTAGAGTTAGGGTTAGGGCAACCTCTATGAGAACAACTTAGGGTGTTAGGTAAGTTTAGCTTCCATAAGAGAAGAGTAAGAGATGATTTGATGGTTATCTTTAAATATCTGAAAGGATGCCACTTAAAGGATGGTGTGAGCTTGTTTTGGCTACTCCAGAGACTAGATTCCAGGGCTGTTTGGTAGCGTCCATGATGCTGTGGGAACTAGACTTGGGGTGTCCAAAGTGCTGATTTTCACTTGAGGAGACAGTTCAGCACCACAGAGAGCTCCCTTTCAATCCTGGCAACCACTGCAAAACATCTCACTTTCAGTTGATTCCATGCAAAGCAGGGCTATTTGGTAGTTTCCATGATGCTGGGTCAACTAGACTTGAACTGYCCAAGGTGCTGATTCTTACTTGAGGAGAGAGTTCAGCACCACGGAGAGCTCCCTTTCAATCCTGGCAACCACTGCAAAACATTTCACTTTCAGTTGATTCCATGCAAAGCAGGACTATTTGGTAGATTCCATGATGCTGGGGAACTAGACTTGAACTGTCCAAGGTGCTGATTCTCACTTGAGGAGAGATTTCAGCACCACGGAGAGCTCCCTTTCAAGCCTGGCCTCTGCTGCAAAACGTCCCTTTTTAAGTAAACACTGAAGAGCAGATTTCAAAAATCCACACTTTGCAATATACCACATGTACTCCAATCTAATGCTCACCTAAATGACCATACCAAAATTACATTAGCATCATACTGTCATCATAGTGCTGAGCCAAAGCCAAAGGAAAGTCGCTTTAGGAGATCCTCTTTGAGGGAACTCCCTTCTCATTTAATTGTATTGGCTCAATACTATTCCATCCTGGGATTTGCAGTTTGGTGATACATCTGCACCCTTTGACAGAGTAGGCTCAAGCCTTGTAAAACTACAACCCTACAATTCCATAGCATTGAACCAAGACAATTAAAGTGCATTAGATATACCCCAAGGTTTTCCTTTCCAACACTGGAAGCTTTGGTGCAATAACACTTTGGCTTTTAAGGAAGCAATCCTATGTAAATGTGCAGCAACTGTCATGCACACCTTTATTTTGGCCAAATCACAAGGAGCGCACTTTCCCCTGCTGCACATTTCATCCAGCAGCAAATCCTCTTTTTCCAGCTTCAGGATTTGAAAAACCAAGGTGTGTGTTAGATTCGTTGGTGCATGAGACTAGAGCCAATACTGGCAATAGAATACAGCAATGCACACCAGAAAGAGAGCGAGCCAAAGAGAAAGAGCCTGCGAGCATTTGTGTGCACCCTTTTTCCAATTCCTTCTCATGATTTTTGCAGAACGGCGTCAAGGAATGTGACCTCTCCATGACACCAAGATGGAGCCATGACTTACAGCAGAGGGACTTGATGGCCATGGTGTGCTTGCTGTGCTCCGTCACGATGAAGGACCGGGTGAAGATGACAAAGAGGTTCCCGAAGCAGGTGACAAAGGCAATGACCCAGACGGCGGCCCTGAGGACAGAACTGGCCAGCAGGTTCTCGAAGGAGGAGATCCCGTCTGTGTTGGGCTTGCAGCTGCGGACGTGCGGGGCAAAGCGGCAGGACCCGAAACGCAGGAAGTAGCTGCGGAGACAAGAACAAGCACTCATTCAGATCTAAAGTGAGTATATTTCAATTTTGTCAGTGGAGATAGGCAGTCATATTAATCTCCAGGTCTGTTCTCAAGATCCATGAGTCAGAAAATAATGTGAACACTCTCCAAGTTTGGTGAGTTCAGCAAGGGTCAAAAAGAAAACACTCTGTTATAATTTGCAAGGATTAGTTGATTTATTTAGCTTCCTCCTTCCCTTCCATTGCTTGTGGAGCCAGGACTCACCCTCCACTCTGCTTTGCATGTAGGTGCTTACCTACAAAGCCCTAAACGGTTTGGGACCCGCCTACCTGCGTGACTGCGTCTCCGTATATGAACCCACACGATCCCTCCGATCATCTGGAGAGGCCCTGCTCGCGATCCCTCCTGCGTCGCAAGTGCGTTTGGTGGGGACGAGGGACAGGGCCTTCTCTGTGGTAGCCCCCCAACTCTGGAACTCTCTCCCCAAGGACATCAGACAAGCCCCAACATTGGCAGTCTTTAGGAAGAGCTTGAAGACCTGGCTGTTCCAGTGTTCCTTCCCAGAATAGGAAACTCCTAGCATCATGTCCCAAACGCACTTTATTAGGGATTTAAGATTGCCTGCACATTGCACCTACCCTAAAATCCTTACATTTCACCTGTCATGCCCAGCACTTTTAACTTTATCCATTACATTTGGTCCGGCGCTAGTTTTAATGTGTTATGATGTATTGTTTTATTGTTTTACTGTTACTGCTTTAATGTTTATTGGTTTGCTTTATGAGTTTTATTGTTTGTATTTGTTTGCTGTTGTTTTATTGAGGGCCTTGGCCTTTGTAAGCCCCACCGAGTCCTTCGGGAGATGTTAGCGGGGTACAAATAAAGTTAATAAATAAATAAATAATAATAATAATAATAATAATAATAATAATAATAATAATAATAATAATAATAATAATTTACCTTCTGGCTAGAAGAAAACAATGAAATGTATCTTATTATTAAGTGATTTGTGGCTGCAATTTGCAAAGAGTAGGGACTGTGTGTGCAAGGGTGTGTTTCCATGTTCGCTTATTTAGCTTCCCTTCCATTGTTTGTGGAGCCAGGACTCACCCTCCACTCTGCTTTGTATTTATCTTCTAGCTAGAAGCAAACAAAGTCAGTGAAATTTATCTTATTATTAACTGATGTGTTGCTACAACTGTGCTTTGTGTGTAACTTAGCTCACTTCCTCCTTCCCCTCCATTGCTTGTGGAGCCAGGACTTGCCCTCCACTCTGCTTTGCATTTACCTTCTGGCTAGAAGCAAACAGACTAAATCAAAACAAATCTTATTATTAATTGATTTGTTGCTGCAACTTGCAAAGAGTTTAACTTAGTTAGCTTCCTCCTTCCATTCCATTGTTTGTGGAGCCAGGACTCTCCCTCCACTCTGCTTTGCATTTACCTTTTCGCTAAAAGCAAACAGATTAACTGTTTCTCACGCCAGCTTCCCAAGTAAGCAAACAATCCCCTAAATTCACACTGATTTACAAACATGAACATGGGTTTCTCCCGTTTCCTAACCATTCCTTTGTATGGAAAAATGGCTCACATGTGGGAGAGGTTGGTGAGCTGCTCAAACATGCGGTTCTGGATGTTGGGGATCTCCATTCCTTCCAGGCTCCTGTTAAGGAGAAGAAAAGGCAACATGAATGAGAGATAGGAATGTGGGAGAGTGTGGAAATGACAGGCATGAATGGCATGAATGGGAGGAACAAGAAGGCTGGCATATTTGCACCCTCCTCTCCTCTTCCCCAATGAGTTAATTAATTAAATGCAAATGACTTGAAGTAAGTTGAGGGAAAATGAAGTAAGTTGAGGGAAAAGGGGAAGCAAGAGGGAGAAAATCAGTAGATGTGTGAATCTTTCTGAAACTTGGCAGTAATGATGCCCAGTGGGCATGGTAAGGTTCGGTCGAAATCTTCGTAATTCGGAATAAATTCAGAAAGATTTGCTTTTTGAAGCGATTTCAAAGTTGTTAAGGAAACTGGAAGTCACTTTGCCCTTATTTATTTATTTATTTATTTATTTATTTCGGGCATTTCTACTCCGCCCTTCTCACCCGCTAGCGGGGACTCAGGGCGGCTTACATCCGGCTCAATTTGATGCCAACAATTACAATAAAATGTAATAACAATAACACAATAGTTAAAAACATGCAATTAATACAAAATCAACTAAAACCGCTCTATAGCCCACGTTCATCGAGTTCTAAAATCCATCAATCCATTTAGCATTTCCATAGTCCTTTCCAACTCTAGTCATCATTACCTTTTTGATCTGCCTGGGCCCATATCCATGTCTTCAGCTTCCTTCTAAAGGAGAGGAGGGATGTTGATGACCTGATTTCCCCGGGGAGTGAATTCCACAGGCGAGGGGCCACCACTGAGAAGGCCCTGTCCCTCGTCCCCACCAGCCTCACTTGTGATAAAGGTGGTGCTGAGAGCAGGGCCTCCCCAGAAGATCTTAAACACCGAGGTGGGACATAGAAGGAGATACGTTTGGACAGGTACGCCCTTCTGAAGATTTTTCTGCCATTTCTGTTATGAAGCAGTAAGTGATTCAGAAATAATTCAACTTTTTCCCTGCTTCTAGTCCCTGGCCTCAGCTCAAGCCAGAGAAGCTGTTTTAAACCAGAGTGGATGAATTTCCTCCCTTTGTCCCTCCCCCCCCCCCTGCTTCTGGAATAAAACAACTACTTTCAATGAAACAGGAAATAACACTTTCAAACAATTAAGGAAGGATTCAGAAGTCTCGGAAGTTTCAAAAAGTTTTGAACATTTTTTTCTGTGAAAATTGGAATTGCCTTTAGAATCGAACCACCAGCACCTCCTACCTCCGAAACGAATTTTGAACCATTTTTTTTTATCAAACAAGCCTAATGCCCAGGTTGTCTTGTGTCATTGTAGACAAAATCAAGCAGATCACACTTGTAGGTTTTCCTTTCAAAAATGTTGTTTGTAAAAATGTCAAAAATTCCCCAAAAATCAGTGGATGGGTGAAATGTTCTGAAACTTGATGGGCTAACAGTGGTAAATGTGTTCTATAATCGTACCAAGGTTCATACTGATAGCTCTAACAATAAGGGAGATAGGCACCTCTGAAGTTTTCCCATTGGCACAATTAATTACTTAACAAAATGTAACAAAAACATTGTTAGCGCATTATAGTTAAGATGCAGACCCCATCCAATTTCAGAAACACTTTAGAAACAATTTCCCCCCTGATTTTGTAATGAGAATTGAAACATTTTTCATTGTTTTCAGTTTTTACAGACAACATTAAAAAGAACTAGAATAGTGATCTCTTTGAATTTTCCATACAATGACACAAGACAACAGGGAATCATTCTCCGCAAGTTTCAGAAAGATTCACACATCTACTGATTTTGGGAATTTAAAAAGTTTTGACAAAACCTTTTTTTTAAAAAAAAAAAAAATGCCACAACAGCTATCTATCCCCTTGGATGTCTCCATGCCTTAATTTGCTAAAAGCTGCACATCGCAAGTGCTGAACCTGACTCAGCGCATAGAAGATGGCTTTGAAAGGCACCAGATCACAGGAGCTGTCTTCATAGACCTGTCAGCAGCCTATGAGACTGTGAACCACCACTGCCTCCTCCTGAGAAAAATGTCTAATACCACAAACGACGACCACCTCACCCACCTCATAGGAAACCTGCTACAAAACAGGAGCTTTTTTGTTTTGTTCCAGGGCCAGAGAAGCAGATGGCGGAAACAGAAGAACGGCCTGCCTCAGGGGAGCGTGCTTGCTCCATCCATGTTCAACATCTACACACATGACCAGCCACGGCCAGAAGGGACAGAGAGCTTCATCTATGCTGATGACCGTGCCATCACCACCCAAACAGGGAGCTTTGAGATGGTTGAACAGAAGCTCTCTGAAGCTCTAGGTGCTCTTACTGCCTATTACAGGGAAAACCAGCTGATCCCTAATCCATCTAAAACACAGACATGTGCTTTTCATCTTAAGAACAGACAAGCATCCCAAGCTATGAGGATTATTACCTGGGA
This sequence comes from Anolis sagrei ordinatus, assembly GCF_025583915.1. Classification (NCBI taxonomy): domain Eukaryota; kingdom Metazoa; phylum Chordata; class Lepidosauria; order Squamata; family Anolidae; genus Anolis; species Anolis sagrei. Next base: position 1,176,384 of record NW_026844478.1, on the reverse strand, counting down.
AGGAATCCCACTGGAGCATTGCAGCGCAACCAAATCCCTGGGAGTCACTCTGGTCTGTGCTCTGAGCTACAAGAAGCACTGCCTGAACATCAAGCAAAAAGTGGGCACTAGAAACAATATAATAAAAAAGCTGACTGGCACAACCTGGGGATCACAACCAGACACAGTGAAGACATCTGCCCTTGCGCTGTGCTACTCTGCTGCTGAGTACGCATGCCCAGGGTGGAACACATCTCACTACGCTAAAAGAGTGGATGTGGCTCTTAATGAGAAATGCCACATTATCACGGGGTGCCTGCGCCCTACACCACTGGAGAAACTATACTGCTTAGCCGGTATTGCACCACCTGACATTCGCCGGGAAGTAGTAGCCAATAGTGAAAGGACCAAGGCAGTGACATCTCCAGCTCATCCCCTGTTTGGGTATCAGCCAGCATGCCAATGACTTAAATCAAGAAATAGTTTTTGGAGATCTACAGAGACACTCGCTGGAACACCTCAGCAAGCGAGAGTCCAAAAGTGGCAGGCTCAAACCCAGAACCTCAATCCATGGCTAATACCCAATGAGAGACTCTCTCCTGGGCACACAGAAGATGGGGCGACTTGGAAGGCGCTGAACAGACTGCGCTCTGGCACCACGAGATCCAGAGCCAACCTTGAGAAATGGGGCCACAAAGTGGAGTCCACAACATGCGAGTGCGGAGAAGAGCAAACCACTGACCACCTGCTGCAATGCAACCTGAGCCCTGTCACATGATGCACCAGGGAGGACCTCCTTGCGGCAACACCAGAGGCACTCCAAGGGGACAGATACTGGTCAAAAGACATTTAATAGATTACCAAGCTTGCAAACTTTGTGTTTTGTCTGTTTGTTTGTTTTGTTAAAAATGTAATACAACTGTCTGGTTGCTCCTGACACGATAAATAAATAAATTTGCTAAACTCACAGAGAACGCAGTTGGGGCACATGGTCAAATTCATCAGGATAAATCCGGAGCAAAGGGTTGTTTGAGAGGTTCCTGCAAAAGCCAGAAAGAACCAGGAAAAAGTAACAAACACCCCTAATGTCATCACAAATTTCATCAATCAGAACTTTGCTATGAATGCAGACCTCTTTTGACCTTTTGCAGTAATTGAAGTAAGTTCAGGAAAAGGAGGGAAGCGGGAGAAAGGAAACAGGACATTTTACAAGAAGCTGAGAAAGTGGGATGGTAGAGGATGAATTGAATACGACCCTGATTCCCTCCCTAGTCTCAAAGCGGATTGTTGCATTTAGATTCGGCTCCCTAAACAAAGGGTTGAATAGTAAGTCAACACAGAGGTATATCCCATTGACTCCAGGTCTTTCCTCTACTTAGGGCTCCTTTTGATAGAAAATCTTCAAGCAATTAAGATATCCAAGAGAAGAAATAGTCAAAAGGTTGGAAAAGCAAAAGATACACTTGGTTTCATTACCATGCAGTGAGACCTTTGGTATTCTATCAAAGACATCCTTGATATCAAATGGCAAAACCAATAATTTGCAGAAAAAAATTGGAATATTTTCACACAGTGGATAATGGAACCCATGGATGCAGAATCCGTGGATACAGGGGGCAAACATGTTGTATCCCGGCCATGAGCCACAAAGAAAAGAAGGCCAAAAATATTATTATTATTATTATTATTATTATTATTATTATTATTATTTACAATTTACAACTACAATTTGCAATTAATTATTAATTACAATTAATTTACAATTTATAATTGGAATTTTCAGGAAAAAAATGAATATTTTCACACAGTGGATAATGGAACCCATGGATGCAGAATCTGTGGATACAGGGGGCAAACATGTTGTATCCCGGCCACGAGCCACAAAGAAAAGAAGGCCAAAAATATTATTATTATTATTATTATTATTATTATTATTATTATTAAATTTACAATCAATTATTATTTACAATTCATTAATTACAATTAATTATTAATTACAATTAATTTACAATTACAATTTGCAGAAAAAATTGGAATATTTTCCCATAGTGGATGATGGAACCCATGGATGCAGAATCCGTGGATACAGGGGGCAAACATGTTGTATTATTATTATTTACAATTTAATTTACAATCAATTATTATATACAATTAATTAATTACAATTAATTATTAATTACAATTAATTAACAATTACAATTTGCAGAAAAAATTGGAATATTTTCACACGTGGATAACGGAAGCCATGGATGCAGAATCCATGGATACAGGGGCAAACATATTGTACCTCGCCATGATCCACAAAGAAAAGCAGGCAATAAATTTATTAATTATTATTATTAATTATTATTATTATTATTATTTCTCACACCAATTTTGTTTTCACACAGTGGATAATGGAACCCATGGATGCAGAATCCATGGATACAGGGGTAAACATATTGTACCTCGCCATGATCCACAAAGACAAGTAGGCAATAATTTATTATTATTATTATTATTATTATTATTATTATTATTATTATTATTATTTCTCACACCAATTTTGTTTAAAGACTTCTAATAATTTTGCTAAGGACATACATACAATTGCTGCAATTCTTGAAGGCCCCTGAAAGAGGAAGGGAGAAGTTCCTTCAGCTGATTGGATGACAAGTCACTGTTGGAAGAGAAAAAAAATAATACCATTTGAGATTGAAATAGCTAAGGTGCTCCATCGAAGTATCAATTCATTAATACTTCATTAATACTGCATTCATGCTGCATTCATGCAGGGTCTCCAGTGTGTCTCAATCATTGAATTCCAGACTAGGTAGCCCTTTGGTCTGATTTCCTCATGCCTTTTTGAGACAATGGAAGGAGGTAATAGTTCCTCGGGCAACCATGTGGTTCAACCTGAACCAAATGTTCTGGAAATCATGGATTTAAGGAAAGGAATGGAAAGAATGCATGCAGGAAGGGATCGAACCAAGGAAAAACGCACAGTTCCACCAGCTTCTTCAGCTCAGAAAATGCCCCGTCTTGGATCCGTTCAATCTTATTCCTGTTCAGAACCCTGGAGAATTAGGAAGAATTAAGACAAATGTTTATCCTTTTTGCATTGACAGTTCAGTCCTTCTTCTCTCTCTCTACTTTAGATAAAAAAGTGACTTAAAGTACCAAAATCACAGACAGACATGTCAGGTAGAAAATTCTATATTAGGTTGAAATATAATGCCTGTAACTCCATAGTGTTAAAAATACAGTTCTAATGGACATGTGGTCATAGCACATTCCACTGAAAAGGGTCAAGAGAGTGGAGATGTGGGCCTAGAGGAACTCCTGAGCCATGATCGTATGACAGGCATGACAAGAATGGCATCATTTCCTGTGGATATCTAAGGATGTTGGAAGACATTTGCAGATTCTCTTTGCAACAATGTTCTTTGCCATCCTTGCCATCTGGAACCCATTGAATCTGTGACTCGTTGCCATCTTGCCACATGCATGTCTTGCAACTGTCACTTTGCTATGGTTGTGAATATATCTCTGTATATACTGATAGAAGACCTGTAAATAGCTGTATATAGAGCAATGACTGTATTTTAATATTTTTTAATAGAAATATGTTTTTATACGTGTATTGTTTGGATTATGTGTTTTGATTATGAGTTTTAGTAAGATTGTAATTGGCCCTCAAACCATGAGGAGAGGTGGGTAAGAATTATTATTATTATTATTATTATTATTATTATTATTATTATTATCCCACTTTATCTCTCCTAAAGGAGACTCAAAGTGCATACAATTTAAAATATACCAATACGCAAATATTAAAACATGATTAAATATAAACAGTATTTTTAAAATTCCCAATTAAAAACCATAAAAACATGTTCAAAGATGAAAAAGCACAGCAGCAATAATAATAATAATAATAATAATAATAATAATAATAATAATAATAATAATACCCAGGGCAATATCTGCCAAAAACCATGACCTTGGTCTTGGAGTAATTTATTGACAGATATTCCTTTTGGAAGTAGATACTGAAAGCCTTCAAAAGAGTTTAAAGACCCAATCGAGAGGGGGAGATGAGGACTAGATCATCTGCGTACATCAGGATGAAAATCTTTCTGTTCCTTATTATTGGTGAAGGGGAGTCCATTTTAGATAAACAAGGCACTGACTAAACCACTCACACAGATGTTTAAAAGAGTGGGGGGGGGGGACGGGCCTGTAAGCATCCATGTAAACTTCCCGTGTTATTGTAAAACCATTTCTGCCCACTCTGACCCTCATTTCTGTGTTAGTGTATAATTCTTGTATCAATCTTAATAGTCTGTGATTAATTTCAGAATTCTGTCCCTTTCCCCATAAACACTCTCTAATCCACTCAAGATTTAAGTTTTATGGAAAAAAGAAAAAAAAGGGGTGTGATGAAAAGGGGGAGACATTGCCCAGTCCACATGGAACAGCTGTATCTTCCCCATAAAATCATTGGGTATCCAATGTGCATGGCATGGTGGTGGTTATTTTTCCCTATTACACCAGTGTTTACGTTTCCATGGTGTCGACACAGCCTAGTCCTTAGAATTGTCTTCCCAATCCATGCCAAAGGCACTCGTCTTTAAGGCATGTGTCACACTGATGGGAAAAAACCTGGCTCTTTCGATGTGCCTTTGGAGAGGGACCATATATTTCTTTCCTGTTGTCTCCACCATAATGTGTCCTCATATTGCACTCCCCCCATTTTTTTGGAAGGCCTGTTTGCACTGTACCATCCCCACGAGTTTTTCATATATATATATATATATATATATATATATATATATATATAGTCATTCCTATCTCATCCAGCATTTTATGTCTACATTGGCCTTCCTCTGTCGGTGATCCGGAAGCTCAAGTTGGTACAAAATGCAGCTGCTCGGCTTCTTGCGGGAACTCCGATGAGATGCCACATCACCCCAATCTTCCTGCAGCTGCATTGGTTACCAATTGAGTGATGGTTCTCACCTTTAAGGCCTTGCATGGTCTGGGGCCGGTGCACCTGAGGGACCGCCTCACCCCCCCCCCCAACCCCAGAGATCCCTCCGTTCTGAGGACCAAGATCTATTGGAAGTCCCCAGTGTCAAGGTCTTGCGTCTAACAGCAACCAGACGCAGAGCCTTCACAGCAGTGGCACCATCACTCTGGAATACTCTGCCACCTGAAGTCCGTGCCTTGCGGGACTTACCAGCTTTCTGCAGGGCATGGAAGACAGACCTGTTTCGACAGGCTTTTAATGTTTGATATTGCTGTTTTAAATTGTTTTAAATTGCTTTTAAATTGTGTTAGATTTCAGCCATTCTTGTAAGCCGCTCTGAGCCCCAGGGGAGTGGCCACATAGAAGTTTGAATTATAAATAAATAAATAATAAACTATTTTCAAAGTAAATGGAACAGGAAATAACACTTTCAAAACATTAAGGAAGGATTCAGAAGTCTCAGAAGTTTCGAAAAGTTTTGAACATTTTTTTTCTGTGAAAATGGGAATTGACTTCCGAATCGAACCACCAGCGCCTCCTGGATCCGAAACGAATTTTGAACCATTTTAAAAATCAAACATGCCTACTTCTGCCCTAGTCTCCCATTGACCCCATGCATTTTGTAGGGTTTTCGTAGGCAAGGAAGACTTGACTGTTCCTTGACTGTTCCTTCCTCCGTCTCTGCTTTCTCATTGATGCTCTCTAACTCTGAAGAAAGGGAGGAAGCAGAACAAAACTTGTCTTGTTCTGATATGTCTTGGAATGAGAACACCAAAACAAAACAACTCTTTGCTAGGAAGAACATGTTGCAACCGGTGATGGGCAATGCCATAAAATAGTCCGGGACAATGCCAGCGTCATTGGGATATGTTTAAAGAAATCCCAGGAACTCAGCCTCCCGACCGCCCTGAGTTAATCTTTGGCTAGGAGCTCCCTTTGCACGCCCAGATTATGCGACAATTATGGGATGCGTTCCAGAGCTACATTCCCATGAAGTTGGGTAATAATAATCCCTTTTGAACTTTTTCAGAGAGAAGGGCCAGCTGAATTACGCATTCCGCGCCTGCCTTTCCCGTTCTCGCTCCTCGGACAATTTGTAGCTTGTGTATATATATGACAACACACACAGTACACACACAAGTGTATTGAATTCTCTCCAAGGGGAGACATAACCGTCATTTTCGACATACTCAAGGCTTTTGCAGACCTCAAGGAGAGACTCTTGGCTCCTTCTCGAGATGAAGTTTCAAAGCAAGAGTCGTAAAGAAGGCAGTGAGAAAACTCTCATGAGCAGGAATAGCATCATGGAGAAAAAATGCAGACAAAGGCCATAAAGATGCTTATAGCCGGTCATTTCTGACATCTGGAGATCAAGGAGAGGTCCATGGGGTTGGAGATCAGCTAGATGCCTTCACCAAGTAGCCCATGGAGAGAAAATGCAGACAAAGGCCATAAAGATACTTATAGCCGGTCATTTCTGACATCTGGAGATCAAGGAGAGGTCCATGGGGTTGGAGATCAGCTAGATGCCTTCACCAAGTAGCCCATCTCCTATCCTGTGGACCTCTCATTGACCTCCACATAGAAGAAACAAGCAGAAGCAAACAGAATCTATATAACCCAGCATAAGGTAAACTTTTATCCCCTGAAAGGGAACTGTTTTGGTTGTTTGCTAGAAGATGGTGAAGATGGTGGTTGTGATGCTCCATAGCCATATAAAGACTCAGTCTTGTAGACTTTGCAATGTGCTCCACACAGAAGAAATCAGATCCTATATTTCCCAGACTGAGATCCTATATTTCCAAGCACAAGTTAATCCTCCTTTTGTGGTTGGTATAGAGGAAAGTGATGGTGGTTGTGATCCTCCATAGCCATATAGAAACCCAAAATTGTAGACCTTGCATTGTACTCCATACCAAAGAAACCAGATCTTATATTTCCCAGCACAAGGGTTTATCCCACCTAATGAACCTCTTTTGCTTAGGAGAGCTCTTCCCAAGGTGAGATTCTATATTTCTAAGCACAAGGTAAACGTTTACCCCCCCCCCCAACAGGACCGGCCCTAGGTAATTTTCAATGGTAAGCAAACAATATTTTGGTGCCCCCCCCCCAACCATTCACTGATATATATTTTCTGTTGGTCATGGGAGCTCTGTGTGCCATATTTGGTTCAATTCCATGATTGATGGAGTTCAGAATGTTCTTTGATTGTAGGTGAACTATACATCCCAGTAACTACAACTCGCATATGTCAAGGTCTATTTTTCCCCAAGAGCGCCTCAAGAGCGCCCCTGGGAAAATCAACTATACCGCAAATGCTTACTTTGCGTAATGGGTTGAGCCGCCCCTGCCCCCCAAATGGACCTCTTATGTTTGATAGAGAGCCAGAAGATAGTTGTTGCAATGCTTCATAGTCATATAGAGACTCAACCTTGTAGACGTCCCATTGAACTCCACAGAGAAGAAACCAGATCATGTATTTCCCAGACTCAGATCCTATATTTCTGAGCACATTTTTCCTGGTTACAAGGAAGAGGAAGAGGAAGGAGAAACACACTCACAAAACAGTGATCTCGCCACAACCCTGGAAGTCCGAACGTTGCAGAGAACGGATGTGGTTTCCTTCAAGATCCCTGAAGGAAAATGGAGACTGGAGTCATGTCACATCCCTTCTTCCTAACCCTAAAACCTGTGGAGCTGAGTCCTAGCAATGCATTATTATCATTATTATTATTATTATTATTATTATTATTATTATTATTAGTATTATTATTAGTAGTAGTAGTAGTAATAATAATAATAATGCATTGCCAGGACTCAGTAGTAGTAGTAGTAGTAGTAGTAGTAGTAGTAGTAGTACTAGTAGTAAAGGTATACCCCTGACATTAAGTCCAGTCGTGTCTAACTCTGGGGTTGGCGCTCATCTCCATTTCTAAGTTGGAGAGCCGGCCTTGTCCGTAGACACCTCCAAGGTCATGTGGCCACTGGCAGGACTGCACGGAGAGTGGTACCTATTGATCTACTCACATTTGTATGTTTTTGAACTGCTAGGTTGGTAGAAGCTAGGGCTAACAGCGGGAGCTTACCCCACTCCCCAGATTTGAACCTGCGACCTTTCGGTCAGCAGATTCAGTAGCTCAGCGCTTTAACCCATTATGCCACTGGCAGTTATTATTATTACTTTCTTTATTTCTACCCTACTTTTCTCCCCACGGACACTCAAGGTGGCTTACATTAACATTATTTTATAGAAATATGTATTAATGTGTTTATTTTATAGAATATAAAACTGCAGTGATGATGATGATGATGATGATGATGATAATAATAATAATAATGCACTGGGATGCATTTACTTCTTTCACTGAAATAAAAATATAGAAAGTGTTCTCTCTGTAGAGTAAAACAAGTAGTATTTATGTGCATGTTTTGATAAGTTTCCACATTTGGTAAAACTTTTGAGACTCTTGGGAGAGAAAGGGTTATAAATAAAGTATTATTATTATTACTATTATTATTACTATTATTATTATTATTATTATTATTATTATTATTATGTGAAAATTGCAAAAAAATAGGGGATTTTTTTTTGCAGAAAAAAACTACTTATTTCACACCTTTTTGAGCAAATTGTATGTAATTTGGCTCAAAAAAATATCAAAGCACTCTCTTTTATGGAATTTTCCACAAAGTGTGTGGTTATGCTAGGATGCAGAACAATGACTTCAAACTACAAGAGAGGAGATTCCATCTGAACACGAGGAAGAACTTCCTGACTGTGAGAGCCGTTCAGCAGTGGAACTCTCTGCCCCGGAGTGTGGTGGAGGCTCCTTCTTTGGAAGCTTTTAAACAGAGGCTGGATGGCCATCTGCCAGGGGTGATTTGAATGCAATATTCCTGCTTCTTGGCAGAATGGGGTTGGACTGGATGATAGCCCATCAGGTCTCTTCCAACTCTTTGATTCTAGGATTCTATGATTCTATGTGAACAAAGACAATTTTACTATCTCAATGAGGTAATTGATACTCCCCTTATAATGCAAATAACAGTGAAATTTTATCATCCCCTAGTAATGAATAGATTTCCAGAAAAATAATTATTTATTCAATCATAATTAATAATTAATAAATTAATAATTGATAATATAATTATAATACTAAATTATTTAAGTAATCGTTAATCTAATAATAATAATCATTATCATCATCAGAGGAACAATTATTTGCATGAGGCTATGAATTGCAACTTGAAGAAATGCAGAAAACCCTTGATGAAGGAATGCAAGCAAGAGTGACATAGCCTTGTTTGCACTCCTTCATCAAGGGTTTTTTGCATTTCTTCAAGTTGCAATTAAGGCATTAAAGAAAGGATAAGGAGAGGAATGTTTTTGCAACATCAATAAATGCAACAAGAGGGAGAAACTTACAGCCAATTGAGCTTTGGTGTCTCTGTACAGATGGAAGCCCCGGGCATTTCTTGCAAAAAGTTGCCACGAAGATCTCTGGAGGGAAACACAAAGCAAGAAGCAAATTGCCCTATAAGGATCGCAAACAGAGGATAATGAAATCGTAACAACAACAACAACAACAACAACAACAACAACAAGGGTCTGGTTTAATACTCACAGAAACACCAGAGATTTCAGTCCCATAAATACAGATGGAAGGATCCGAGTCATTCTGTTGTGGTCCAGGATGCTAAATGGCAAAGAAGACATGTCACAAGAGGCCATTAAAGATGTACCGAACTTTTCATGCTAGTGAATATTTACTATTTTCCATGGCCAAAGAGTGCTTTTGCATTGCAAACACCTCTCTCCACCTTACTCTCCCACTGAATGGAAATGCCAGATAGAAAAATGGCGGGTTTTTACCACTGCTTTTTGTTGCTTTGATACCGCTATAAATAAGCAAACATGAACTTACAGCCATTTGAGGTTTTGCAAATCCCGGAAGACGCCCAACTGCAGATCTGTGATGGAGTTAGAGCTCAGATACCTGAAAGGAACAAAGAAAGAGGGAATTATTATTATTATTATTATTATTATTATTATTATTATTATTATTATTATATAGGCAAGGGGCTTGATGAATGCAAGGCTGGGGTGAAAATTGCTGGAAGAAACATTAACAACCTCAGATATGCAGATGACACCACTCTGATGGCCGAAAGCGAGGAGGAGCTGAGGAGCCTTCTAATCAAGGTGGAAGAAGAAAGCGCAAAAGCCGGGTTGCAGCTAAACATCAAAAAAACCAAGATTATGGCAACAAGAATGATTGACAACTGGAAAATAGAGGGAGAAAATGTGGAGGCCGTGACAGATTTTGTATTTCTAGGCGCAAAGATTACTGCAGATGCAGACTGTGGCCAGGAAATCAGAAGACGCTTACTTCTTGGGAGGAGAGCAATGTCCAGTCTCGATAAAATAGTGAAGAGTAGAGACATCAGACTGGCAACCAAGATCCATTGCCTAGTCAAAGCCATGGTCTTCCCTGTAGTCACCTACGGATGTGAGACCTGGACCTGAGGGAAGGCTGAGCGAAGGGAGAGAGATGCTTTTGAGCTGTGGTGTTGGAGGAAAGTTCTGAGAGTGCCTTGGACTGCGAGAAGATCCAACCAGTCCATCCTCCAGGAAATAAAGCCCGACTGCTCACTGGAGGGAAGGAGACTAGAGACAAAGTTGAAGTACTTTGGCCACATCATGAGGAGACAGAGAAGCTTAGAGAAGACAATTATGCTGGGAAAAGTGGAAGGAAAAAGGAAGAGGGGCCGACCAAGGGCAAGATGGATGGATGGCATCCTTGAAGTGACTGGACTGACCTTGAAGGAGCTTGGGGTGGTGACGGCCAACAGGGAGCTCTGGCGTGGGCTGGTCCATGAGGTCACGAAGAGTTGGAGACGACTGAACGAATGAACAACAACAACAGGCAAGGGGTAGGTTTGCTCTTGGCAAAGCTTTGGACTCTTCCTATATGCCAAAAGCATAGTGAAGATGAATGCATCCTTACAACAGTTGACTGATTTGAAAAAGTGGAAGTAGATAAGAAAGTCAAGGATATGATCTTATGGAATCAATACTAGGTTCATGCAGGCCCGTAGCCAGGATTTCGATTCGGGGGGGGGGGGGGGCTGAGTCTGAGTGAAAGAGGGCCTACCCTAGCAAACCTTTTGTATCATTACCTCAATACCCCCATGCATATGGGACATATTGAGTATGGTGATCAGATCATGATATCAATAAACATAACAGTTTAAATAATGCACCAGTAAGGCCTTTTCGAGGACCACCATGAGAATTTCGGGGGGGGGGGGCTGAAGCCCCTCAAGCCCCCCCCCTGGCAACATGCCTGGGTTCATGGAAGGCAACGGATAAGGAATAGAGCCTATGGAGCCTAATATGACCAGTAGTAGATGGAAGGTATGCTACTAATTACACCATGTTTTTTGTTTCTGGGCGAATTGTCATAGCCCCAAACTCCACTCTACCTATGTTCCCTTATTCTTATATGCAGATGATGCTGTGCTATTGTCCTTATCTAGTATTGGCCTTAAAGGTTTAATGCCTTGCTTTGACAATTATTGCGTGTTCCTGGGTTCTCAATGTGATTTCCAAATTGGTTCTATCCTCATTCTTATATGCAGATGATGCTGTGCTATTGTCCTTATCTAGTATTGGCCTTAAAGGTTTAATGCCTTGCTCTGACAATTATTGCGTGTTCCTGGGTTCTCAATGTGATTTCCAAATTGGTTCTATCCTCATTCTTATATGCAGATCATGCTGTGCTATTGTCCTTATCTAGTATTGGCCTTAAAGGCTTAATGCCTTGCTTTGCCAATTACTGTGTCATTTCCTAATTGGTTCTATCCTCATTCTTATATGCAGATGATGCTGTGCTATTGTCCTTATCTAGTATTGGCCTTAAAGGTTAAATGCCTTGCTTTGCCAATTACTGTGCGTTCCTTGGTTTATTAAAAAAAAGTTTATTAAAGTGCAAAAATGTATCCTGCTATAGCACATTTTCCCATTTCAACATGGAAAACATCCTACTCACAGTCTCTGGAGTTTGGAGAGTCCAGAAAATGTGGTCTTGGATATCGTCTGGATCCCATTGTCTTTTAAGAAGCTGTTTGGAAAGAAGATTTCAGATACATTCTTCATCTGAACTAAGGCCTCTTCTGTAGATCCAATATATTATTAGCGGTCACTATATATCACTATCTACTCCCTCATTTTCCTCACATGAACATCAAGCCTTGGAAAGTTTCAGTACTAAAAAGTATTTTTGGGGGAGAGAAACAATCTACTCATTTATTACAGATCTCGCTGAGGTCTACAATACCACTTACCTTTCCCCACTAAAGGGCCTTGTAATCCAAACTGGGAATCTGGGGCAATGGACTGGGGGGAACTGGTGCTGAGATGCTTCCACACAACCCTTTTTAATGTAATGCAATGGGAATTTAAAAATCTACATCTGTCACATCTATTGTGAAAAATGTGTTGCTTGTGCATCCATCGCAGACCAGTTCCTTTAAGGTCAGAAGGCCAACTGATCTGCTCCAGGGTTTTAGTCTGAACTTTAAATGTTTTGATACAGTATGTGCTTTTATGGAAGACATTTTAGTATTATGATGTATTTTAATGATGCTGTGCCCCATCTCTCACCATAAGGAAAGGCAGGTAATAAATAAATCATCATAATCATCATCATCATCGTCGTCGTCGTCGTCGTTGTCATCATCATCATTGTGACTGTCATTGTTCCTATTATATCATCAATATTATTATTACTATCATCAACATCATTGTTATTTATATTATTATCATCAATATTGTTGTTCTTATTATTACTATTATCATTTTCATTACTATTGTCATTGCAGTGGTTATTATCAATATTGATAGTATTATTATTACTCTTATCATCATCACCACCACCACCATCATCATTGTTGTTGTCATAGTTATTGTTGTTATTATAATAATAATCTAAATTATTATTACTATTATTATTATTATTATTATTATTATTATTATTATTATTATTATTGAGCTATCCAAGGTGCTGAACCTATTTTGGAGGCACAAAGTTTGGATTCATTGCTCTATGAAGACCTTTTCTCCTACTTCCTCTTAAAGGGAATCGTAAGCCTTCCCTTGGCATCAAAATCCACTCTGTAGTTCATTCCTTAATAGAAACCAAAAGCACCTGAATGCACAGGAAAAGGGAAGATTTCCTACTTACAGGTATTCCAGTCCTTTATTGGCAACGAACTGGTAGTCCAGCAAGGAAGAGATTTTATTTTGATTCAGATCCCTACGAGAGAAAGCATAAAAGGAAAAGAATGAGAGCAGGAGAGGAACAGGCTTTCTTCTGCCATAGATGTAGGCGAAATGTCAGGAGAGAATGCTTCAGGAACATGGCTATACAGCTTGAAAAACTTACAGTAACCCAGTGATTCCAGCCATGAAAGCTTTTGACAATACATAGAACAAGCTTTGTTTTGCAAGTTGCATAGAAACACATCCTCCATGAAAGAGTTTTGGAAGGTCAGCATTGCTTTGCTTAAACACAAGACCCATCATCAGTCTCTTGGCACTTTGATCATCTTTGTTGAATCCCAATTTCAGACAACTGCAAATGTCACAATGGTTCAATCTAAAACCTTTCCCTTAAACACATTACCTTTTCTCTTTGTGTACCCAACAGATTTGGCACTAGGTGGCATCCTCTCCTTATTGATGGTTGGCTTATGGAGTAAACTATAGTTTGCACTACTTCGGAGCAAGAGACTGGCAAGACTACTTTGCAGAAGAAAACCTTACAAAACTCATAGGATCACCATACATAGATGAGTTACTTGCAGTTGCAAACACAAACATTGGGGCCCAAATAAACACCAAATTGTGTCTGGAGGATAAGCAGTGCCAGTCCTTGTTAGTGCTTGGATGAGAATCCCAGGAAAGAAGGAACTGGCAAAACTATAAGGATTCCATGCCCAAGAAGACCCTACAAAATCCATGGGGTCTCATACATTGATAAGTTATGTAAATGCACATGCAAAACACATATGAATGTAGTCCTGTGCTACTCACAGCTCCGTCACATTGGATAAACCTTGAGGAATGGCATGGAAGTCTTGAGCTTGGCAACGCAGGGCCGTCCTGGAGCAAACACATCCCTCTGGATACCAACCAAGCGCTGAGAACAAAGATGGAAGAAATAGGTCAAAACCACTGGAAAATCTGCTACTTCCCACCTTCCCAACAAGCTCATTGCATCAGAAAGAAATGTAGAAACATAAATATTAGTGTTGTAGCCCCACATCCCAAATGAAGGTGCTAAGGGGGTTATGGTCATGTTATCCAAGGAACGAAGCCTTCAACATCCTCCGCAAATGAGAGAGCATGAAGCAGTTGCTTTCAGAAACTCACTGCAGTTTGGTGCCACCTTCTTCTCTCCATTTTTGTCCCTTGTCCCATTTCTGGAGAGCATCTTGCTCAGAAGTACGGGCCATCCGATGTAGTTGACTGTAAGACAAGATTGACATCCCATTACTGATGGAAAAACATGTGCCTGATTCTCCTTAGAGATGCCATTCTATGAAACAAAGCATGAAAAACTACAAAAGATAAAGAATTCATGAACCGTAATCTAAAAGTTGCAGAACTGTTGACGTTAATGACCAGAGACAAATGATTAACTCTTGGTGGGAAAAAACATGTTTACATTAACAGAGACAATGACTCTTTTAACTTAAGTCAAGGAGGCAAACACAATGCACATTGCTTAAGAAGAAAAGCCAACATCTGTATGGAATTGTTTTAGCTGGGGAAAACACCTATCGTTCATTTACAACGTTTTGGACCCCATATGAGTTCCAGCCAATCCTTTAATTTTCGAACTTTTCTCTTAAATTCCTGGATGGGAGGAACCATCCATTTGCAATGGCCTTTTTCATCCCCAACATTGTGGGACTATTGCTCCCGAAGCCTTTGTCCTTCCATGGCCATTCTCTACAAGGATGGATTTTTGGAATATTACTTCCATATTTTGGAATATTGGTGTATATATAATGAGATAACCTTAGACCCAAGTCTAAACAAGAGGTTCATGGATGTTTCGTAGGCACCTTATACACATTGCTGAGAGGTATTGTATATGTGATAGTTTCAGTCGTGTGTGTATTGAATTATCAGAAAACAAAAATGTTGTTGTTGCTATGGTGGTTATTGTTATTATTGTTAAGGTTGTTGTTATGGTTGTTATTGTTGTTGTTGTTAGGGTTTTTGTTTTTGTTATTATTTTTATAGTTGTTATTGTTATCGTCTCCAGCAAAGGATCACCGCCTTGTCGGGGCGCTGGAGCTTGAGCACCTCAATGATGTCATGAGCGAAACCGTGAAGGGACACCCAAGACGGGACGGTTGTGGCAGAGAGGTCAGACCAAGCGTGATACCTGGGGAAGGCAATGGCAAACCACTCCAGTATCCTTGCCAAGAAAACTAAATGGACCAGTACAACCAGAGATATGTCGGTATGCCATTGGAAGATGGGACTCCCAGGTCGGAAGATGGCCAAAATGCTACTGGGGAGGAGCAGAGGATAAGTTCAACTAGCCCCAGATGTGATGACGCAGCTAGCTCAAAGCCGAAAGGAAGGCTAGCGGCCGACGGTACTGGAGATGAACGACGAATCCGATGCTCTAAAGATCAACACACCATAGGAACCTGGAATGTAAGATCTATGAGCCAGGGCAAATTGGATGTTGTTATTGGTGAGATGTCAAGACTAAAGATAGACATTCTGGGGGTCAGCGAACTGAAATGGACTGGAATGGGCCACTTCACATCAGATGACCACCAGATCTACTACTGCGGACAAGAGGAACATCGAAGAAATGGAGTAGCCTTCATAATTAATAAGAAATTCGCTAAAACGGTGCTTGGATACAACCCAAAAAATGACAGAATGATCTCAATTCGAGTGCAAGGAAAGCCTTTCAACATTACAGTGATCCAAATATACGCCCCAACCACAGCTGCTGAAGAAGCAGAAGTAGATCAGTTCTATGAGGATCTGCAGGACCTACTGGATAATACACCAAAAAGAGACATTATTTTCATTACAGGAGACTGGAATGCCAAGGTGGGAAGTCAAATGACAACTGGGATCACAGGCAAGCATGGTCTGGGAGAACAAAATGAAGCGGGACGCAGGCTGATTGAATTTTGCCAGGAAAACTCGCTGTGTATAACGAATACTCTCTTCCAACAACCTAAAAGACGGCTTTACACATGGACCTCACCAGATGGTCAACACCGAAATCAGATTGACTACATCCTTTGCAGCCAAAGGTGGCGGACATCCATCCAGTCGGTGAAAACAAGACCTGGGGCTGACTGTAGCTCATATCACGAACTTCTTATTGCCCAATTTAGAATAAAACTAAAGAGATCAGGGAAAATACACAGACCAGTTAGATATGATCTCACTAACATTCCTAGCGAATATACAGTGGAAGTGAAGAACAGATTTGAAGGACTAGATTTAGTAAACAGAGTCCCAGAATAACTATGGACAGAAGTCCGCGACATTGTTCAGGAGGCGGACAACAAAGTACGTTCCAAAGAAAAAGAAAACCAAGAAGGCAAAATGGTTGTCTGCTGAGACACTGGAAGTAGCCCAAGAAAGGAGGAAAGCAAAAGGAAACAGGGATAAGGGGAGATATGCCCAGTTAAATGCGCAATTGCAGAGGTTAGCCAGAAGAGATAAGGAACTATTTTTAAATAAGCAATGCATGGAAGTGGAAGAAGACAACAGAATAGGAAGGACAAGAGACCTCTTCCAGAAAATTAGAAACATTGGAGGTAAATTTCAGGCAAAAATTGGTATGATAAGAAACAAAGATGGCAGGGACCTAACAGAAGCTGAAGAGATCAAGAGAAGGTGGCGAGACTATACAGAAGATCTGTATAGGCAGGATAATAATATTGAGGATAGTTTTGACGGTGTGGTGAATGAATTAGAACCAGACATCCTGAGGAGTGAGGTTGAATGGGCCTTAAGAAGCATTGCTAACAACAAGGCAGCAGGAGACGACGGGATCCCATCTGAACTGTTTAAAATCTTAAAAGATGATGCTGTCAAGGTGATGCATGCCATTGCCAGCAAATATGGAAAACACAAGAATGGCCATCAGACTGGAAAAAATCAACTTATATCCCCATACCAAAAAAGGGAAATGCGAAAGACTGCTCAAACTTCCGTACAGTGGCCCTTATTTCTCATGCCAGGAAGGTAATGCTCAAGATCCTGCAAGGAAGACTCCAGCAATACATGGAGCGAGAGTTGCCAGATGTTCAAGCTGGGTTTAGAAAAGGCAGAGGAACGAGAGACCAGATTGCCAATATCCGCTGGATAATGGAGAAAGGCAGGGAGTTTCAGAAAAAACATCTACTTCTGCTTCATTGACTATTCTAAAGCCTTTGACTGTGTGGATCATAATAAATTGTGGCAAGTTCTTGGTGGGATGGGCATCCCAAGCCCCCTTCCCTCTCTCCTGAGGAATCTGTACAAGGACCAAGGAGCAACAGTCAGAACTGACCACGGAACAACAGACTGGTTCAAGATTGGGAAAGGCGTACGGCAAGGCTGCATCCTCTCACCCAACCTTTTTAACTTGTATGCAGAACACATCATGCGATGTGCGGGGCTGGATGAATGCAAAGCTGGGGTGAAAATTGCTGGAAGCAACATTAACAACCTCAGATATGCAGATGACACCACTCTGATGGCCGAAAGCGAGGAGGAGCTGAGGAGCCTTCTAATCAAGGTGAAAGAAGAAAGCGCAAAAGCCGGGTTGCAGCTAAACGTCAAAAACACCAAGATTATGGCAACAAGAATGATTGACAACTGGAAAATAGAGGGAGAAACCGTGGAGGCCGTGACAGACTTTGTATTTCTAGGTGCAAAGATTACTGCAGATGCAGACTGTGGCCAGGAAATCAGAAGACGCTTCCTTCTTGGGAGGAGAGCAATGTCCAGTCTCGATAAAATAGTGAAGAGTAGAGACATCAGACTGGCAACAAAGATCCACCTAGTCAAAGCCATGGTCTTCCCTGTAGTCACCTACGGATGTGAGAGCTGGACCTTAGGGAAGGCTGAGCGAAGGAAGATCGATGCTTTTGAGCTGTGGTGTTGGAGGAAAGTGCTGAGAGTGCCTTGGACTGCGAGAAGATCCAACCAGTCCATCCTCCAGGAAATAAAGCCCGACTGCTCATTGGAGGGAAGGATACTAGAGACAAAGTTGAAGTACTTTGGCCACATCATGAGGAGACAGCAAAGCCTAGAGAAGACAATTATGCTGGGGAAAGTGGAAGGGAAAAGGAAGAGGGGCCGACCAAGGGCAAGATGGATGGATGGCATCCTTGAAGTGACTGGACTGACCTTGAAGGAGCTGGGGGTGGTAACGGCCGACAGGGAGCTCTGGCGTGGGCTGGTCCATGAGGTCACGAAGAGTCGGAGACGACTGAACGAATGAACAACAACATTGTTATCGTTGTTATTATTTTTATAGTTGTTATTGTTGTTGTTATGCATGATATGGTTGTTATGACTATGGTCAATAGGGTTGTTGTTATTATTATTATTATTATTATTATTATACTTGCTATTGTTGCTAATGGTTGTTGTTATTATTGTTGTTATTGTTATTCCTGTTGTTATGGTTATTATTATTTTTGTTGTTGTTATGGATGTTCCGGTTGTCATTATTACTATTATTATTATTATTATTATTATTATTATTATTATTATTATTATTACAAACGAACTATCCAAGGTATTCAAGTGTACCATTTTGGAGCCTGTCAGCTTTCCATATAACACTGGGATCAAAATTTGATTTTTTTTCCCTATCTCTGGTTTGAAAGTGTTTTTCCTGTGTTGTTGTGTGGTCCTTACTTTAAAAGTAGTTGTGATAGTCCTGTTTAATTGTGCAATCCTTACACTGAAGGTAGTTGTTCTACTCCAACTAGTTTGTGCCACAAGGCACATTGAATTGGGTTGATACTCTATTCTGAGATGTTCATTGAAGAACTAGAGCAGGATATCTCCCAAAACCAAAGTTTTTGCAGTTTAATAAACTTTTTTTCATGTTTTTATGATAGAATCAATTAAGAAATGACATATATAACCCAGGAACAAAACTTGTGTTACATAGTGTAATGGATGCTCAACCTGGATGTGATGGTGCCGCTTATGTGCAAGGCAAATCGTTGATGGCTGGGAATGCAGACATTGGGAGGAAATGAAGTGCGGGAAATGAGGCATGGAGGGGACACTGGGCCTTCCAGTCATGCAATCATAGAATCACAGACTTGGAAGGGACCCCATTGGATTCATCGCTTACGCTTGAAGCTCAGGCGTCGGCGGTGTCTGGGAGGGCTTTTGCACAATTGAGACTTGTGCGCCAGCTGCGACCGTACCTCGCGAAGGCTGATTTGGCCGGGGTGGTCCATGCCTTGTAATGTGCTCTATGTGGGGCTGCCCTTGAAAACGGCTCAGAAATTTCAACTGGTCCAACAGGCAGCGGCCAGGATGTTAACCGGTGCTCCTGACAGAGAGAGGTCAACCCTCCTGTTCAAGGAGCTCCATTGGCTGCCGTTTATTTTCCGAGCCCAATTTAAGGTGCAGGGGCTTACCTACAAAGCCCTGAACGGTTTGGGACCACCCTACCTGCGTGACCGCATCTCCATTTACGAACCCACACGTTCACTTCGTTCATCCGGAGAGGCCCTGCTCGTGATCCCGCCTGCGTCACAAGCACGTTTGGTGGGGACGTGAGACAGGGCCTTTTCTGTGGTGGCCCCCCGACTCTGGAACACCCTCCCCAAAGATCTTAGACAGGCCCCTACACTGGCAGTCTTCAGAAAGAACTTGAAGACCTGGCTGTTCCGATGTGCCGTCCCAGAATAGGAAAACTCCATCAATAAATCCCAGAAGCACTTTATTAAAACTATGACTGCCGCACACTGCACACTGTACTTGCCCTCTAAGCCTTATATACCACCTGTCACATCAGCACTTTTAATTCTGTACCCATTACTCTGGCCTGGCCCAGTTTTATTGTGTTTTGGTGTATTGTTTATTTTTGTTGTTTAATATTGCTTTAATTGTTTTTAATTTGCTTTAGGTTGTATATTGTTATGTTGTGTGTTGAGGTCTTGGCCTTTGTAAGCCGCATTGAGTCCTTCGGGAGATGCTAGTGGGGTACAAATAAAGTTAATAATAATAATAATAATAATAATAATAATAATAATAATAATAGTAATAATAATTGGCCATCTAGTCCAACCCTCGCCTGGTCCTCTTACCGCAGTCTTCCTCATCAGCTCCATCGGTGCAATCGGCAACTCCATTGCAGTGCATGGGCTGCGGAAGGCAGACCGTCTCGTTTCCGCAAGGAAATTGTCCCAACGGGCAGTGGCCACGATCTGGTTGAAGGCCGAGCAGAAAAGACTCTGTCAAATGGGGAAAAAGAGCAGACATATTATACTCTGTAACACGGTTTTTGAGTCCCCCTCGCCTGCTTTGAGTTCCCTTCGGGGTGAGAAAAGCAGTAAACAAATACTGAAAATAATAATAATAATAATAATAATAATAATAATGTCATTTCCTAATTGGTTCTACCATAAACACACATGGAAAGTTAATTAAATTGCAAAATACTTTGTTTCTGTAGGAGGGACATCCTGCAGCAGCACATTTTGCTTCAAATTTTCAATGAGCATCTCATCATCAAGTCTCGACCAATTCAACATAGTGGCAGCCACTAAGTTTCTGGAGTAGAATAACTAACTACTTTCAAAGTAAGTATTGCACAATTAAATAGGAAGTAATACCTTCAAAATAGGAACTGATTTTTTTGAAATTTTGTTACGTATTGTTCTTCCTGGTCCCAAGGCACATAAATATTGCAATGGTTGGGTGACAATGTGGCAAGCATTTAGCAGCTGCTTCATGATGACTCTGCCCTGAGCTGTTTAGCAGCCGGGTGCAATTAACTCTGGCTAATTGTTGTCCCAGCACCTGGTGTGGCTGTGTACATTTCTCGCCTTGAGAAGGATGTTGTAAGGGGAGAGGAACAAAACCAACGGGGAAGGAAGGAATGACCAAAGGGAAGAGGTTGCAAAGTTTGGGCTTAGAAATGGAAGACATACCGTATATACTCGAGTATAAGCCGAGTTTTTCAGCTCTTTTTTGGGCTGAAAAAGCCCCCCTTGGGTTATACTCAAGTGAGGGTCCTGGAAGGAAGGTGTGGGGCTGAAAGAATCCCTTCTTGGCAACCCTTTCCAGTGTCTGGTATCAGCTAGGCATCACCTTATAGACATTTTCTTTCAGAGTAAGTTTAATAAACTCTTGGTCCGGACTCAGTCCTTCTCCCTCTTAGTCACCCCAGCCTCTCACCCTGGCTTTGGAAAGGCAATGTGGAGAAGAGGCAAATAAACAAGGCCACGCAAGGTGTGGAGTCCTGGCACTTTAGTGCTCATATCCTGCAATTACCTTGGTCAAATATGGACCAAGGGAAATGGCCCTGGTTGTAATTGTGGCTCCAGAGGCCATCTGTCCAATTCTGGGCACAGAAGTCCAGGAGCTTCCACCTCACTTTCTCCCCCTGTGAGAATTGGGTTTTGGAAAATTTTTAGTTTTTAGTTCAGAGTTTTGTTATGGACGTTAAATGTCCTTTATAGATATGGATGTGGAGAGATATATGACTGGCAGCACAATATGTTTATATTCTGCCATGGCTTGAATGGGGTCTCCTTGAGCCTCGGTTGGGACCCATTAGACATAGATAGATACATCGATAGATAGATAGATAGATTCCTAGAGATAGAAGAGACCCCAAAGGCCATCCAGTCCAACCCATAATAGATAGATTGATAGATCAATCGATCGATCGATCAATAGATAGATAGATAGATAGATAGATAGATAGATAGATAGATAGATAAGATGGATGGATAAATAGACTCCTAGAGTTGGAAGAGGCCCCAAGGGCCACCCAGTCCAACCCATAAGACATAGATAGATAGATAGATAGATAGATAGATAGATAGATAGATAGATAGATAGATAGATAGATGATAGAATCCTAGAGTTGGAAGACCCCAAAGGCCACCCATTCAAACCAATAAGAAAGAGATAGATAGATGATAGATAGATAGATAGATAGATAGATAGATAGATAGATAGATAGAGATTACTAGAGTTGGAAGAGACCACCCAGTCTAAGCCACAAGTCCTAGAAAGATAGATAGCAATAGAATCCTAGAGTTGGAAGAGACCCCAGTCCAACCCATGATAGATATATATATAGATAGATAGATAGATAGATAGATAGATAGATAGATAGACTCCTAGAGTTGGAAGAGATTCTAAGAGTTGGAAGAGACCCCAAGGACCTTCCAGTCCAGCCCACAAGACCCAGATAGAGATGGAACCCTCAAGTTGGAAGAGACCCCAAGGACCACCCAATCCAACCCATAAGACATAGATAGATGATAGATAGATAGATAGATAGATAGATAGATAGATAGATAGATAGACTCCTAGAGTTGGAAGAGACCCCAAGGACCACCCAATCCAACCCATAAGACATAGATAGATAGATAGATAGATAGATAGATAGATAGAGTTGGAAGAGACCCCAAGGACCACCCAGTCCAACCCATAAGACATAGATAGATAGATGGATAGATAGATAGATAGATAGATAGTAGATGGACTCCTAGAGTTGGAAGAGACACCAAGGGCCACCCAGTCCAACTCATAAGACATAGATATAGATAGATAGATAGATAGATAGATAGATAGATAGATAGATAGATAGATAGATAGATAGATGATAGACTCCTAGAGTTGGAAGGGACCCCAAGGACCACCCAGTACAATCCATAACACATAGATAGACAGACAGACAGACAGACAGACAAATAATAGATAGAAGATAGACTCCTAGAGTTGGAAGAGACCCCAAGGGCCACCTAGTCCAACCCATAAGACATAGATAGATAGATGATAGATAAATAATAGATAGAATAGATAGATAGATAGATAGATAGAGTTGGAAGAGACCCCAAGGACCACCCAGTCCAACCCATAAGACATAGATAGATAGATAGATAGATAGATAGATAGATAGATAGATAGATAGATAGATAGTAGATGGATTATGGATGAATGGGAGATAGATAGATAGATAGATAGATAGATAGATAGATAGATAGATAGATAGATAGATAGATAGATAGATAGATAGATAGATAGATAGACTCCTAGAGTTGGAAGACCCCAAGGACCACCCAGTCCAACCCATAAAATATAGATAGATAGATAGATGATAAATAGATAGATAGATAGATAGATAGATAGATAGATAGATAGACTCCTAGAGTTGGAAGAGACCCCAAGGACCACCCATGTCTCCATGTGGGAGCTTTTGTCTGGGAAGTTGTCAGTATCATTTGTACTGCAACTACAGGATTCTGTAGCATTGAACCATTGCGGTTAAAGTGATTTCAAACTGGATCAGTTCTGCAGTGTAGATGCACCCATGGTATAAAACCTTAGCTATGGCGGTCAAAACATCTCAGTATCTCCTTTTGCTGAAAAGAGAGCTATCCCCTCACTGTATTTTCTTCTAAATGTTCTGTTCCTGGCTTGAAAGTTTTATTTCCTGTTTAATTGTGTGGTCCTTACTGTGAAAGTAGGTGTCCTACTCCAGAAACTTTGTTTTTGTACCATAAACTATGTTTAATTGGTTGGGACTTGATGATGAGAGATGCATTAAAAATTAGAGCAAAATGTGCTATAGTGGGATGATGTCCCTCTTGCGAGAACAAAATTAGTGCAGTTTAATAAACTTTCTCCATGTTTTCATGACAGAACCAATTTGAGCATCCATGATGTTTGCAAAATCAATCAGTGAGGGTGTCTGCATAGTGGTAGCCTGGATGTTGTTGTATGGAGGCACCCTCTGTTTGAGAGGTGTTCACTGACCCTTGATTATACACTGTGGAAATGATATTGATAACCCAGGAACAAAAATCAGGTTGCAAAGAGTGATTGCCTTGGTTGTCAATAACTCTTGCTCCAAAGCCAGAAGTAAACAGCCGAATGTTGGAAAGGTCTTCAGCCACAGACCAAGCTGTCCCTTTGGAGCGTCAGATTTACGGATGTTTGCTGCTTGGATGTTTGTGCAAAAGGGAGGAGAAAGCATGGGAGGCCTCCAATCCTAAATCCCAGAGAAACCGACATGGAGTTAAATCAAACTCTTTAAACATTCTGGAGCAAATGCCTCGAAAACGGCTCCCATTAATCCTTCGCCAAAGGCTGGAGCTTCTCCAGACACGGCTGCAAAAGTGGGCCAAGGAAGTAAATACATCTCCCAAGAGAGTCACTGGCTGAGCATCCTTTCTTTTGCACTGTTTCGGACTCGGTTTTAATTCTTTTCCAGCAAAGTCTGAAAGATGTGTTGTCGAAGGCATTCATGGCCAAAATCACTGAGTTTCCCAGGCTGCGTGCCCATGTTCCAGCAGCATTCTCTCCTGACATTTCACCTGCATCTGTTGCTAATGGCATCTTCAGACATTCTGTTGACAGTGAGGCAAGTGGAGCGTATATAATATCCCTGTGGAATAATGTTCGGAATGGGAGAAAGAACTCTTGACTATCTCAAGCAAGTGTGAATGTTGAAATTAGCATTTGAGTATCCATGAAGTTTGCAAAATCAAGTAGTGAGGGTGTCTGCATAGTGGTAGCCTGGATATTGTTGTCTGGAGGCACCCTCTGTTTGAGAGGTGTTCACTGATCCTTGATTATACATTGTGGAATAATGTCCAGGGTGGGAGAAAGAACCCTTGTCTGGGATGTTGTAGGGTTTCCGGGATGTATGGCCATGTTCTAGAAGCATTCTCTTCTGACGTTTCACCTGCATCTATGGCAGGCATCCTCAGAAGTTGTGAGTTCTGTTGGAAACTAGAAAAAATGAGTTTGTATAATGTATTGTCGAAGGCTTTCATGGCTGGAATCACTAGGTTCTTGTGGGTTTTTTCGGGCTATAGGGCCATGTCCTAGGGGCATTCTCTCCTGACGTTTCGCCTGCATCTATGGCAAGCATCCTCAGAGGTAGTGAGGACCTCACTACCTCTGAGGATGCTTGCCACAGATGCAGGCGAAACGTCAGGAGAAATGCCTCTAGAACATGGCCCTATAGCCCGAAAAAACCCACAAGAACCTTGAGTTTGTATATCTTTTGAATGTACAGGGTGGGAAAAAGATGCCCCCAGGCAGTAGGAAGCCACACCTTGAGAACTGCTGGGACATCAAATGCTAATCCAGGTGGCCTATTGCAACATTCACACTTGTCTCCAACAGGCAAGAGTTCTTTCTCCCACCCTGGACTTTCCACAGACATATAAACCTAAGTTTCCAACAGACCTCACAACTTCTAAGGATGCTTGCCATAGATGCAGGCAAAACGTCAGGAGAGAATGCTTCTAGATCATGGCCATACAGCCCGAAAAACGTACAACAGCCCAAAGAAAACACTTCGAAAGCATGCAACTAGTAGCAAACCCTTTCCTCTTTGCAACGTTTCTTTTTCCAGCCTCTAAGTCATGCAAATTTTTCCAAAACAAGGCAAGTTTCATGCACAAAACGGCCTCTTTTTTGACCTCTGCGACTTTGCACGGAGTTAATAACTGCCCAAGAGGGACGGAGGAGTGAACGAAGAAGCCGCCTGCTTACCTGCGACCATATGGAGGATGAGCAGAAACAGCTTCATGGCAAAGGGACCCCGATGAGTCATATTCCTAGAGAAGTGGAGGAAGAATGACACCTCTGGAAGCGTGGAAGTGATGTGGGCAGTTCTTCTCTTGGCTGCCGAGCTTGAAGCGGATGGGTCGACACAGGTGTTTGGATCAGATCGGTCGAACGGTGCCCCCAAAACGTGCCTTTCAACGGCAGGGTTCGGCACTCCTTGTGTCACATTAATTTGCAAAGTATCCGTTCCGCACAGAAGCCCATTTGCAAAGGAAACCCAAAGGATGCTCTGGCTAGAAAAGCGCAACAAGCTTCTTCATGTACAGGATGTGCTACGGATGTCACCGAAGGAGAACGGCATCTGTTGTGTCTCTGTTGACGATTAAGGTGTCCACTCTGAACTGCCTTCTTGGTGCGATTGGGATGGAGAGATGAACGCTCTCTCTCTCTCTCTCACTCACTCTTTTCTTTCCCGAAAGGTGGGCAGAAGCGCCCCCTGCTGGCCACCAAAGGCCTTGCTTGTCTCTATATCGCATCGAGTCTAATGCACCATCGAATCTCATGCGCACCTCCATTTTTAGAACCCTGGAGCCAAGCAAAGGAGGATTTCCTGATGATTGTAATGCGCGGCAGTGAAAGGTGTTCTCTTTCCAATATGACAATCTCAATTACTACTGTAAGGGCTGTTCGAGAGTGATCGATTACCGATCACCATCTCCCAAAGCAGTTACTCTTCATATAATGCAGTGTTTCTCAACCTGGGGGTCGGGACCCCTGTGGGGGTCACGAGGGGGTGTTAGAGGGGTCGCCAAAGACCATCAGAAAACATAGTATTTTCTGTTGGTCATGGGGCTTCTGTGTGGAAAGTTTGGTCCAATTCTATCGTTGGTGGGGTTCAGAATGCTATTTCATTGTTGCTGAACTATAAATCCCAACAACTACAACTCCCAAATGGCAAAGGTCTATTTTATCCAAACTCTATCAGTGTTCACATTTGGCCATATTGAGTATTTGTGCCAAATTTGATGCAGGTCCATCATTGCTTGAGTCCACAGTGTTCTCTGGATGTAGGGTTCTCTGGACGTCCACCAGACCTTCCCAGTATTTTCTCTTGCTCATGGGAATTCTGTGTGCCAAGTTTGATTCAATTCCATCATTGGTGGAGTTCAGAAGGCTCTTTGATTTTAGGTGAACTATAAATCCCAGCAACTCCAGCATTACTAAATGACAAAATCAATCACCCCCAACAGTATTCAAATTTTGGGCGTGTCGGGTATTTGTGCCAAATGTGGTCCAGTGACTGAAAATACATCCTGCATATCATATATTTACATTACAATTCATAACAGTAGCAAAATTACAGTTATGAAGTAGCAATGAAAATAACGTTATGGTTGGGGGTCACCACAACATGAGGACCTGTACTAAGGGGTCGCGGCATTAGGGAGGTTGAGAACCACAGATATAATGGTATAGTACAATATACTGTGGCCAGGAAATCAGGAGACGCTTCCTTCTTGGGAGGAGAGCAATGTCCAGTCTCGATAAAATAGTGAAGAGCAGAGACATCAGACTGGCAACAAAGATCCATTGCCTAGTCCAAGCCATGGTCTTCCCTGTAGTCACCTACGGATGTGAGAGCTGGACCTTAGGGAAGGCTGAGCCAAGGAAGAGAGATGCTTTTGAGCTGTGGTGTTGGAGGAAAGTGCTGAGAGTGCCTTGGACTGCGAGAAGATCCAACCAGTCCATCCTCCAGGAAAGAAAGCCCGGCTGCTCACTGGAGGGAAGGAGACTAGAGACAAAGCTGGAGTCCTTTGGCCACATCATGAGCAGAGAGCAAAGCTTGGAGAAGGGAATGATGCTGGGGAAAGGGGAAGGCAAAAGGAAGAGGGGCCGACCAAGGGCAAGGTGGATGGATGGCATCCTTGAAGGGACTGGACTGACCTTGAAGGAGCTGGGGGTGGTGATGGCCGACAGGGAGCTCTGGCGTGGGCTGGTCCATGAGGTCACGAAGAGTCAGAGACGACTGAACGAATGAACAACAACAAAGAAGCAATAGAGATAAGTAAAAATTGATTGAATCATAGAATAATAGAATTCTAGAATCCTAGAGTTGGAAGAGACCTCCTGGGC
Source organism: Anolis sagrei ordinatus (assembly GCF_025583915.1). Taxonomy (NCBI): domain Eukaryota; kingdom Metazoa; phylum Chordata; class Lepidosauria; order Squamata; family Anolidae; genus Anolis; species Anolis sagrei. The sequence continues at coordinate 1,148,431 of NW_026844478.1, read as the reverse complement.
CATCCAATCCAACCCCATTCTGCCAAGAAGCAGGAATATTGCATTCAAAACACCCCTGGCAGATGGCCACCCAGCCTCTGTTTAAAAGCTTCCAAAGAAGGAGCCTCCACCACACTCCGGGGCAGAGAGTTCCACTGCTGAACGGCTCTCACAGTCAGGAAGTTCTTCCTCATGTTCAGATGGAATCTCTTCTCTTGTAGTTTGAAGCCATGGTTCCATTGCGTCCTCGTCTCCAAGGAAGCAGAAAGGAAGCCTGCTCCCTCCTCCTCCCTGTGGCTTTCTCTCACATATTTATAGATGTGCAGTAGGGCTGGGCGGTTCCGTTTCGTTAATTCGTAATTCGTTAATAATTCGTTAATTTTTTTAATTACAAAACGATAACGAACCATTCTGGAGCAATTTTTTTAAAAAACGAATTTTTAAATAGTTTTGTAAATGCTTCGTATTTCGTTATTGTATTCGTTTCGTTATTGTTTTGAGGTCGTTTCGTTATTATTTCCGCATGTCTGGGGCAAGTTTTCAGGTTGTTTTTTGTTTAATTAGTGAAAAAAAATTATAATATCACACCAACAGTCAACAACAGAGGGAGAGGGAAGCTTCAGAAGTTTTTGGAGGATTTTTAGCGTATTTCGCGGTCGCGTCCGCCATTAACGAATCGATTCGTTAATGTTTTGTAATTTTTTTCACATTTACGAAATTTCGTAAATATCGAACTTTTTAAAAGGAAAATTTTGTAATTATTTTAAATAACGAAACGCAAAAACCCCCAAAAAACGAATCGATTTTAGAAACAAATTTTTCCGTTGTTACCCAGGCCTATGTGTCAGAAGTCATTGTTATTATGTTTGTGTTTAACTGTTAGAGTATGTATTTGTGTTTGTAACAGTAGCTAAAACTGGAGTCATCTGGTTTGAATCCACAGTGAGCGTTGCCAAGGAAACGAGGCTGGCTAGCTCATGAGAGGGAGAAGTGGGCGGAGCCAAGCAGGAAAAGTTATGTGCGTTTTTAAAAAAGGCCGGAATGTGAGGCTTGAAAAAGCCCGAGAGAGAGGCTTATGTGTGAGCGGCTGGTGTTTTTCAGTCTAGGAGAGCTGAAGAAAGAAACCTGGCCAGATTCTTTAGTCAAAGAAGTCTAAAGGAAGCCTAGTTAAGATCCCTAGTTAAGGAAGGACTAGAGATCAGAGATTTGATCAAAGGAAGATCAAATTGAAAGGCTATTTGTAGTAGTGAAACATTGTTCACTAGAGAGCTTCACCTCAGTGAAAGTTAGCCACAAGCTGTGTTATCTGGAAGAGTGGACTGTATTATAAACCACGTGATATTCAGAGTTCCATAAGTTATTTAACAGCCTGCAACTATAAGCTTTGTACACAATAAACTTGTTATCTTTTGTTGAAAACCGTCTCATCTCAACTAATCTGCGTCTGTAGAGCCAGATCTCATCGGTGGTACCTCAAATACCTCACGTTGGTGGCAGTTACCTTAATTTACAAATAATAATTGGCCTCCTCCATACACAAGCACCTCCTCGCAATTGGTTATAGCGGTGGGGATCTTCAGAGCTAAAATCCCTATACCCTGCCCATCGTTGAGTTCGCATCGTCCCAATACATGGCTCTCATCATGTCTCCTCTCATCCTTCTCTTCTTCAGGCTAAACATGCCCTGCTCCTTAAGCCGCTCCTCATAGGACTTGTTCTCCAGACCCTTGATCATTTGAGTCGCCCTCCTCTGGACACATTGATGAATGTAAGCTATGCTGCTCCTAGAAATACACAGAGACATGCCTTTTGCATGTTGGAAAATAGAACTTGATATTTCTATGATGCTAAGGTGACGTAGTGAATGAGGTCAATGTATGTAGATGCATGTTCTTTGTTTGCCTGCATTTGGAGGCTATAAAAGGGAAAGTCAGCCTCTTTATCGGGGCTCTGGATGCTTTTGGACATAGACCACTCCAGGGTCCCAGCTGGAAATAAAATCTGTGCTTTTGAGACCTCCGGACCTCTCTTTGTCTCTTTTCCTCAAACCTTCTCCCTGCCATTTCACCATCACATCCAGACCAAGACCAACCATTTTGGGAATAGGAGAACGGAGGAAAGGGTTTGGACTCTTGCGTGCTTTTTCTCATTTGCGAGATTTATTCTGCCTTCATTTCCAAGTTCAAACGAATCTCCCGGGATCTTATTTTTCCTCCGCTTTCTGCTCAGTCTTTCAACAGGCTCACATTCCAGCCTCAGACACCGCGTTCGAGGAGATAAAGGACCCAGTCTGTTTGATTTAAGCCGCTCGCTTTCCGAGACTTGGATGTTTATTTGAAGTTCAAAAACACGGGAGGAAGAAAAGGGAAAGGCCGCATGGAGATGGGTGCAAATATTATGGCCATTTTCCAAGGAAGGGTTCACTTCTGAGGCCGAGAGAGCGTCACTCGCCCAGGATGGCCTTCCATGGCCAAGCAGGACAGCACCTGCATCATCATCATCATCATCATCATCATCATCATAAAATTTATGTATCATTTCTACCCCACTTTTCTCTTTTTTCAATGCTCCAAAGCCAAGCAAAAGCCTGAATGCACCAAAGCAGGGATGGGCAAATCCAGGCCCCTTGGGCTCTTTTCTCAAGCCCTCCTCTCTCTCGCCATCCTAACCTTCCTTCCTTCTCTCTTTCCTTCCTCCTTCCCTCCCTCTTTTTTCTTCCCTCCCACGCTTTCCTCCTTCCCTCTTCCCTTTTTCCTTCTTTCCACCCTTTTGTCCTTCCCTCTCTCCTCTTCTCTCCTTCCCTTTGTCTTTTTTCCTTCTCTCTTTCCTTTATCTTCCCTCCCTCCCTCCCTCCCTCCTCCCTCCCCTCCCTCCTTCCTCCTCCTTCCCCTTCTTTCCTCCTCTCTTTTTCTTCTTCCTTCCTTCCCTTCTTTTTCCTTCTTTTTCCTTCCTTTTCCTTCCTTCTCCTTCCTTCCTTCCTTCCTTCTTTCCTTCATTCCTTCTTTCCTTCTTCCTTCCTTCTTCTCCTCCTCCTTCTTTCTTTTTCCCTTCCTTCCTTCCTTCCTTCCTTCCCTTCTCCTCCTTCTTTCCTTTCTTCCTCCCTCCTTCTCTCCCTCCCTCCCTCCTTCTTTTCTTCTTCTTCCTTTCACCCTTCCTTCCTTCCTTTCTTCTTCTCTCTTTTTCTTTCTTCCTTCCTCTCTTTCTCCTTCCTTCCTTCTTCCTTCCTTCTTCCCTCCTTCTCCTCCTTCCTCTCTTTCTCCTTTCTTTCCTCCTTCCTTCCTGCCCTCTTTCCTCCCTTCTTCCCTTCTCCCTCTTTCCTTTTCCTTCTCTTCCTCCTTTTTTCCTTCTTCCTTCCTTCCTTCCTTCCTTCCTTCCTTCCTTCCTTCCTTCCTTCCTTCCTTCCCATTTATCTTTCCATCTTTCTTTCCTCCTTCCTTCCCTCTTTCTTTCTTTCTCCTTCTATCCTTCCCTTCCTCCCTTTTGCCCTTCTTATTTCCCTCTTCCCTTCCTCCTTCCCTTCCTTCCATCCATCCATCCATCACCAGACAGCCAGTCCCTCCTAGCAGGGAGTGCTAGCAGGTGGCCCCCAAATTAGAAAGTTTGCCCAGGGCTGATCTAAAGGCACCATATTCCCATTTGATACTGGGTACTAAGCAGGGTCAGCCCTGGTCGGAACTTGGATGGGAGACTGCTAACAAGCTATTCCAGAGGAAGAAACTGGCAAAAGCTCTTCTAATGCAGAGAACCATGGGATCTGTATAAGTCCATAGATGACACACAGGAGACACCGGATTCCCATTTGATCTTGGGAACTAAGCAGGGTTGGCCCTGGTAGGGATTTGGATGGGAGATTGCCAACAAATCCCAGGTTCTGTAGATGGTATTTGTGAGGAAGAAAATGGCAAAAGCACCTTTAAGGAACCCATGAACCCATGGGTGATTTGACAGAACACAGAATTCCATTCGATCTTGGGAGCTAAGCAGGGTCAGCCCTGGTCAGGATTTGGATGGGAGACCGCCAACAAATCCCAGGTTCTGTAGATGGTATTTGTGAGGAAGAAAATGGCAAAAGCACCTTAAGGAATCCATGAACCCATGGGTGACTTGACAGAACACAGAATTCCATTTGATCTTGGGAGCTAAGCAGGGTCAGCCCTGGTCAGGATTTGGATGGGAGACCGCCAATAAATCCCAAGTTCTGTAGGTGATATTTGTGAGGAAGAAAGTGGCAAAAGCACCTTTAAGAAATCCATGAAGCCATAGGTGACACAGATTCGCATTTGATCCTGAGAGCTAAGCAGGATCAGTCCTAGTTGGAACTTGGATGGGAGACCACCAACAAGATATTCCAGAGGAAGAAACTGGCAAAAGTATCTCTAATTCTAAGGAAACCTTAGGCAACCCATCAATCAACAGGTTGACCTGAAGGCACCTATGCACATTCTCCAAAAATCAACAAACGCTAAGCAACGGTTGTGTTGTGAGTGCAAAGCCAAAGGGACACTCGATCCCAGCCGAAGGTCTCAAAGACTTGGAAGATGCGTTCTGTCCGTAAAGAAGCCTGTTTTTCCCCTTCTGTGAAAGTTTAATGAGCAATTATTTTTCCTAGAGTTCAAGTGCGGAGTCCTAGCAATAAATCGGAAGAGAGACCCTTCTGCACAAGGCAAAAGGCGCACACAACGCTTGAGCAATTTTGGACGACGCCTGTGAAGTTGACAATAAACAGGGCAGAACACTTCCTTGCTTTGGAGATAATAAAAAGCAAGTGAAGTTTTTATATCTCTTTGGGTAAACCGCATGTCACAAAACTATTCTTAAATGTGCTTTTTTGGGAATCTATGCGTTTGCAGCACATCTGCAAGGCTTTGGGCGCAAGCTCAGTTCTTCTCAGTGGAAAATTAACATGGTTCCCTTCCAATGAGTTGTTGTAGGTTTTCCGGGCTATATGACCATGGTCTAGAGGCATTCTCTCCTGACGTTTCGCCTGCATCTATGGCAAGCATCCTCAGAGGTAGCTTGCCATACCTCTGAGGATGCTTACCATAGATGCAGGCGAAATGTCAGGAGAAAATGCCTCTAGAACATGGCCATATAGCCCGGAAAACCTACAACAACCCAGTGATTCTGGCCATGAAAGCCTTCGACAATACATTCACTTCCAATGTTAGGAATTGTCCAGAACTAATCATCGCTCTGTATACTTTAATACATGTATTTTGTAGAAATATGTTTTAGTATGCATATTTTATAGAATGATTATGATGATGTGCTCTTAGCGAAGTTGTAAGCCGTCTTGAGCCACGAGGAGACGCGTGTAAGAAATAATATGGTTATGATTATGACTATGTTCACATCACCACAAACCAAAAGTACATTGAATTTGAGATATTTTGGTGAGGAAAAGCACATGCAATGTCCATAAATTAATCTACTGTTACTACTACTACTACTACATAACAAGATTAGTACACAGCAAACTAGATCTCTCTGCTGACTTTTGTATTTGATCCCTTGTCAGACCCTTTCCAAGTGTCTAGGACTGTGTGATGTATTGGCGAATGATGCGTGCAGATCCAAGTAAGGCAGCCTTTTGTAGCTGACAGATAATAATTTTGTCGGCATTGATTGTTTTTAAGTACAGGCCAAAGTCTTAAGGCACTGCACCCAGTGTGCCGTGCACCACTGGGACCCCCTTGACTGGCTTGTGCCAGAGCCTTTGCTGTTCAATCTCTGAATCCTCATATCATGTAAGCTTTTCTACTTGCTTCTCTTCAATTTTGCTGTCGCCTGGGATTGCAGCATCAACGATCCATATTTTGTTTTTTAACATGATCATGAGGTCAGGAGTATTATGCTCCAAAACTCTGTCTGTCTGAATTCGGAAGTCCCAGAGTAGTTTGACATGTTCATTTTCTGTAACCTTTTCAGGCTTGCAATCCCACTTGTTCTTTATTGCAGGAAGATGGTTTTTGTGACACAAATTCCAATGGATCATCTGAGCAATGGTGTTGTGCCTCTGCTTGTAGTCCGTCTGCACAATCTTCTTGCAGCAGCTGAGGTTGTGATCCATTATTATTATTATTATTATTATTATTATTATTATTATTATTATATGTGGGCTAGGCAAAACTATGGTGAGGTGGATGTGGAATTGGTTAAATGGACAAACCCAGAGGGTGATTCTCCCCAAGGCTTCCTCTTCTTCATCCTGGACAGAAGTGACAAGCGGAGGGCCATCAGCAGGGTTCCCCCCTGTGCCCGGTCCTGCTCAGGATCTTCATTCATGACTTAGATGAAGCGTTAGGAGGCAGGATCATCAAGTTTGCAGACGACACCCAATTGGGAGGGAGAGCCAAGACTCCAGAGGACAGGAGCAGGACTCAAAACGATCTCGACAGATTAGAGAGATGAAGGGCCAAAACTAACAGAATGAAGTTCAACAGGGACAAATGCAAGAGACTCCACTTTGGCAGGAAAAACGAAATGCAAAGATACAGAATGGGAGACGATGAGGCCTGGCTCGAGAGCAGGAAGTGTGGAAAAGATCTTGGAGTCCCCTTGGACAGGAAGTTAAACATGAGCCAGGAATGTGATGTGGCGGCAAAAAAGGCCAATGGGATTTTGGCCTGCATCAAGAGGAGCCTAGTGCCGATTTGCTACCGGGCTCAATTCAAGGTGCTGGCGTTGGCCTATAAAGCCTTAAACGGTTCCGGCCCAAGATACCTATCCGACCGCATCTCAACCTACGAGCCCGCCAGGACTTTGAGATCTTCCGGGGAGGCCCTGCTCTCGATCCCGCCTGCTTCACAGGCACGGTTGGCGGGGACGAGAGATAGGGCCTTCTCGGTGGTGGCTCCTCGGCTGTGGAACACCCTTCCCGTGGACATTAGACTGGCTCCATCCTTGATGATATTCCGCAGAAAATTAAAGACTTGGTTGTTCAAGAAGGCGTTCGAACAAGAAGTGCAATGATTGGTAATGACGATAGGAATGGAACAACAGAAAATGATACTGGATTGTGGTTTGGACGATGAGACGACGCTGAATGGCTTTCGTAGTAATGACGATGTTTTGTATAATGCTGGATTGTGAATTGTGTTTTTTATACTGTGTCTTGAATTTTGTTCTTCCTATGTTGTACACCACTGTGTGTCGCCCCCGGGCTGAGAACAGCGGTATAGAAGCAAAGCAAATAAATAAATAAATAAATAAATAAATAAATAAATAATAGTGTCTAGATCTAGGGAAGTCATGCTCCCCATGCTCTATTCCGCCTTGGTTAGACCACTTTACCTGGAATATTGTGTCCAATTCTGGGCACCACAATTGAAGAGAGAGATTGACAAGCTGGAATGTGTCCAGAGGAGGGCGACTAAAATGATCAAGGGTCTGGAGAACAAGCCCTATGAGGAGTGGCTTAAGGAGCTGGGCATGTTTAGCCTGCAGAAGAGAAGGATGAGAGGAGACATGATGAGGGCCATGTCTAAATATGTGAGAGGAAGCCACAGGGAGGAGGGAGCAAGCTTGTTTTCTGCTTCCTTGGAGACTAGGACGCAAGGGAACAATGGCTTCAAACTACAAGAGAGGAGATTCCACCTGAACATGAGGAAGAACTTCCTGACTGTGAGAGCCGTTCAGCAGTGGAACTCTCTGCCCCAGAGTGTGGTGGAGGCTCCTTCTTTGGAAGCTTTTAAACAGAGGCTGGGTGGCCATCTGTCAGGGGTGATTTGAATGCAATATTCCTGCTTCTTGGCAGAATGGGGTTGGACTGGATGGCCCATGAGGTCTCCTCCAACTCTTTGATTCTAGGATTCTATGATTCTATAACTTCCTGACTGTGAGAGCCATTCAGCAGTGGAACTCTCTGCCCCAGAGAGAGTGTGGTGGAGGCTCCTTCTTTGGAAGCTTTTAAACAGAAGCTGGATGGCCATCTGTCAGGGGTGATTTGAATGCAATATTCCTGCTTCTTGGCAGAATGGGATTGGACTGGATGATAGCCGACGAGGTCTCTTCCAACTCTTTGATTCTAGGATTCTATGATTCTATAACTTCCTGCCTGTGAGAGCCATTCAGCAGTGGAACTCTCTGCCCCGGAGTGTGGCGGGGGCTCCTTCTTTGGAAGCTTTTAAACAGGGGCTGGATGGCCATCTGTCAGGGGTGATTTGAACGCAATATTCCTGCTTCTTGGCAGAATGGGGTTGGACTGGATGATAGCCCAAGAGGTCTCTTCCAACTCTTGGATTCCAGGATTCTAAGATATTTCAGAAGCTACAATTGGTTGAGAGGAAAAGCACAATCAAAGCGCTTCCAACAGATAGCCATGTAGCTGTATAGACATTCATGGGTTCCTGAAGAGATAGACTGTTATATTTGAATCTCCTTCAGAGGCAGGCTTGCTCCATCTGGGTGCATTATAGTTTGCTCAGCAACAAAACAATCCCACCCCGAGGGAAGGAAAAGGCGCAAAGCAGTCAGGTGTCCAAAGGTGCTTTAAAACAATCCCTTCCTCGCACAAAGAATTATTTCCCGGCTGATCCCTCCGAGTGTGACTCGCTTGGACCCAAAAGGCCCGCGAGCCTGTTTCGTTTATTGCTACCTGCCAAGAGCCATAAAGGGCATCCAGCCATCTGCTGCGGGGTGACCTTGGCACTTTCCTTCCTTTATTTCTTTGTGTGCAGCAATGGAAACATACCGGAGAGAAGGAAGGAAGAAAGCGAGAAAGAAAACCGCTCCCGGCTTTGAAATTGAGATACTCCCCAGAATGTTGCAAAGGTCTCCAAATCCCCAAACTTTCAGTTTTGTAAACTAATTGATCCAATGTTTGTTCTGGGGCATCACCTGGTGTCCTCTGGTCCAATTCTTTGGATGGCTCCATCTGCGTAAGTACTCTTCGTGCATCCTATGAGGGATCTGCATTGCTAATGCAAGCAACATGGTCCTGGCAATGGAAGTGAATGAGCCCCAATAGGATCCCGTTCCTTGACTGAAGGTCAGCTGTCATCCGATCTATCCATCTTGACTATTTATTATTTATTTATTTATTTGGGGTTCTTGTACCCCGCCCTTCTCACCCCGTAGGGGACCCAGGGTGGCTTACAACAGCAAAGGCACGCTTAGATGCCTGCCACACAAAACAATCATCACAAAACTACAACAATTCATAGTTACCACAATGCATACATTATCCCAATGAAATCAATAAAATCCATAAAATCAATAAAACCAATACAAACCTAATTCTTCCTCCTACCCTGTCAGTGTACACTAACTCATAGATCTGTTTTTGATTCCACTTCGACAATCCTGCTGATCTTGCTTGTCTGATTGTCTTATTTAATTGCCTGGTTGCCCAAAGGCCTGGTCCCATAACCATGTCTTCACCCTCCTCCTGAAGGAGAGGAGGGATGATGATGCCTTGATTTCCCCCGGGAAATTCTCCCGAGTGAGTTCCACAGGTGAGGGGCCACCACTGAGAAGGCCCTGCTTCTCATCCCCACCAGCCTCACTTGTGACAGTTGGTTACAATTATACAAAACTCAATGATAACATGCACCTTCCCAACAATTAAGAAAGAGCCTCCTCTCTATCCATGTCTTTCTATCCATCCATCATTGAAGTAGATAACTAGGACCATGGATAAATGGATCCCTGCCTGGCAATCGCATGGGTAAACCAAATGGGCCAAGACAGAGAAACAACTCAGTCTAAGACAAGTCTAAGACAAGCCACAGAGGTTTAATTCAATTGGGCCAAAAGCAATGCATGACTATTGCATCCATGAGGGATCTGCATTGCTAATGCAAGCAACATGGTCCTGGCAATGGAAGTGAATGAGCCCCAATAGGATCTAGTTCCTTGATGGAAGGTCAGCTGTCATTCGATCTATCCATCTTGACTATTGGTTACAATGATACAAAACTCAATGATAACATGCACCTTCCCAACAATTAAGAGAGAGCCTCCTCTGCAGCCATGTCTTTCTATCCATCCATCATTGAAGTAGATAACTAGGACCATGGATAAACGGATCCCTGCCCGGCGATCGCATGGTAAACCAAATGGGCCAAGACGGAGAAACAACTCAGTCTAAGACAAGTCTAAGACAAGCCACAGAGGTTTAATTCAATTGGGCCAAAAGCAATGCATGACTATTGGTTACAATGATACAAAGATCAATAGTAACATGCACCTTGCTAAGAATGGAGACACTCCTCTGTATCCACCACTTACAACAACATATTGTGGGTGAACATAAGTCTTGTTTTTAAATGGTGTATTTTGATATATGTACTGTGTTGTATGTATTTTATATTGGTATGTTTTAATTTTGAGCTGTTTGGAGAGGCAGGTAACCTATTATTATTATTATCATTAATTATCATCATTATTATTATTGAGAGGTGGATAATAAATAAAATTATTATTATTATTATTATTGTTATTGAGAGGTGGGTAGTAAATTATTATTATTATTATTATTATTATTATTAGTAGTAGTAGTAGTAGTAGTAGCAGTAGTAGCAGTGCTAGTAGTATGATTATTGACTAGATGTGGGATAATAATAATAATAATAATAACAACAACAATCATAATATGGAGAAGAAGTGGGTGACCTTCTTCTTCTTCTTCTTCTTCTTCTTCTTCTTCTTTGGGCCTTCTCTGTGGTAGCACCTTGGCTGTAGAAAACCCTCCTTTTTAAGGCTCAATTTAGCATGCTAATGTCATTCTGACTGCATGTTATGCCTCTTTACCAATACCTGATCCCATCCTAATGCCTGTAAATACATGTTTGTAGACTAAGTTTTGTAATGCTGCATTTCTATGCCTTCAAGTCTATGGTGAGCCTATCGCAGGACTTTCTTTCCAAGGTTGGCTTGGAAGAGGTCTCCCATTGCCTTCCTCTGAGGCTGAGAGAATGGGACTTGCTCAAGGCCACCCAATAGGCTTCCATGTCCAAACTCTTGTCTCCAGAATCATATTCCAATGCTCGGGCTACCATTTCCATTTATTATTATTATTATTTACTTTAAATTTTGCAAGCTGGATTCTATTGCAAGCTGCCCAGGGATTTCCTGACATTGAGCAGGATATCCATATTTTAATAAATGAATTGCAAATAGGCAAAGCCATTGCTGATGGTTGCACTCCTATGCAGCAAACGGCATTAAACCCGGCTGCCCTTCTATAAGGAGCGCTTGGCGTAATGAAGTCCAAACAAACCCGGTCAACAGCAATTCACTCCTTCGACTTCCCTCATTGTCAGTGTTTAAATAAAGGGATCTCTTAAAAGGCAAATCCAATTGCTCATAAGTAAAAGGCAATAGTGGTTAAGCGTCGCCTGGACAACCAACTGCATGCAAAACCACAGAGAAGCATTTGTTTGCAAACATGGAGTGACAACAATAAAAGGTTCTCACCTTGTTTTAAAAAATGGTTTCCAAAGCAGTGGCCAGAAATCTTTCCCTCTCAAAAGGTAAGGACAGTTCAAATGATGATGACGATGATGATACATTTGATTTGTTACCTGCCTCTCCAAATGGTTCAAGGCAGGATACAATAAAGGTAAAATGTACCAATGTAAAAAATATACGATACATTACATATTTCACAACACACATTATAAAATAAGACTTTTGTTCCCTCACAGCACCAAGTGGCGGGAAATAGAGGAGGGTCTCTTCTAATTCTTAGGAAGGTGCATGCTATTATTGAGCTTTGTATCGTTGCAACCAATAGTCATGCTTTCCTTTTGGCCCAATTGAATTAAACCTCATATGCTCGCTGGGCATGGATCTTATTACCTGCAGTCCTAGTTATACATGTCAATGATGGATGGATAGAAAGACATGGTGGGCTTGTCTTAGACCTAGTTAGTTGTTTCTCCATACTGGCCCATTTGGTTTAGCATATGCTCGCTGGGCATGGATCCTATTACCTGCGGTCCTAGTTATTAGGGCTGGGCGGTTTCATTTCGTAATTTCGTAATTCGTTAAAAATTCGTTATTTTTTTTGTTACAAGCGATAACGAACCATTCAGGAGCATCTAAAAAACGAAACGAATTTTTCAATTCGTTTCGTTATTGCTTCGTATTCGTTTCGTATTCGTTTCGAAATCATTTCGAAATCGTTTTGTTATTATTTCCGCATGTCTGGGGCAAGTTTTATAGCTGTTGTTTGTTTAATCAGTGAAAAAAAATTATAAATATCACACCAACAGTCAACAACAGAGGGAGAGGGAAGCTTCAGAAGTTCCCCCTGTCCCATATGAAGGTTTTTTAGCGTACTGCGCGGTCGCATCCGCCATTAACGAATCGATTCGTATTCGTTTCGTATTCGTTTTGTAATTTTACAAAATTTCGTAAATATCGAACTTTTTTAAAGAAAAATTTCGAAATTCATTTAAATATCGAAACGCAAAAAAACCCAAAAAATGAATCGAGTTTAGAAACAAATTTTTCCGTGGTTGCCCAGCCCTACTAGTTATACATGTCAACGATGGATGGATAGAAAGACATGGTGGGCTTCTCTTAGACTTGGTTAGTTGTTTCTCCATACTGGCCCATTTGGTTTAGCATATGCTCGCTGGGCATGGATCCTATTACCTGCGGTCCTAGTTATACATGTCAATGATGGATGGATAGAAAGACATGGTGGGCTTGTCTTAGACCCGGTTAGTTGTTTCTCCATACTGGCCCATTCGGTTTAGCATATGCTTGCCGGGCATGGATCCTATTACCTGCGGTCCTAGTTATCCATGGCAATGATTGATGGATAGAAAGACATGGTGAGCTCATTGCATTTGGTTGCATTGCATTATCTTCAGTGAAGGAAAATCAAGATGCAAATAGAGGGCTCAAGAAGGTCAGCCTCTGCGAGCCATGTACAGCACTGGAACATCGTTAGTATTATCAAGTGCAATTAGCGGGGCAGGGCAAGCATAGCGATATAGAATTGGGAGAAACGGCAAAAAGCCATCCGATCAAATCCTATTTTGCTTTGAAGACACCATCCAAGCCCTTCCAACAAATGGCCATCCAGCCTCAACTAAAAAGAAGGGCTTCCCAAAGGTCATCCAATCCAAGCACATTATCCTTTGACACTATCTAAGTCCTCCTAACAGATGGACATCTGGCTTCTGCTTAAAAGAAGGGACCCCCAAAGATCATCCAATCCAAACACATTTTGCTATGAAGACACCATTCAAGCCCTCCCAATAAATGGCCATTTGGCCTCTGTTTAAAAGAAGGGATCCCCAAAGGTCATCCAATCCAAACCCATTCCAATCTCTTTCCACCTCAAGCTCTTTGCGAGAAGAAATGCTGAGCTTGATCCGAAGCCGAATTGTGTTGGCGCCTCCGAGTCTGGATCCCTCTGAAAGCGCAGTGTCCTCATATAACTTTTGTAAGCAGCAGCACTGGCGCTGATAGCCCTGCAACAATCCCAAATCTTTCCCCCCTTTTTTGCATTTCCCTTTGTTTGGTTTGTAAGGCAAGCAGCGACTTGAGGGAACTCTTGCTCGGGAATGGAGTCAATCAGAAGTAACTCAAAAGGAGCCAGATCAGGAGCCAAAACTGGCTCTCCCACTCACTTATCTTTATTCGCTATTGTTTCAAAAAAAATTTCCCTTCTCGAACAAAATTTCCATTTCTGTTGAAGCTCTTGGAATAGGATTTTAGCATAGCAGGGAAGCCATGCACACTCGCATTGTAACACAGATTTGTGCAAGAAATCCTTTGGAAAATACCCATATTTTTGGTCCTCTTGTTGTGAACTGCTTCCCCCCCCCCCCGCCAAAAAAAACCCTCATTCACTACCCTGCCCTTTAATATTGAATCATAGGGCAAATAAAATCAATTTAGACTATTTGAATGAAATGGTTAGCTTCTCTGTAGAATATAATTCAACTGGAACGCCCTTTTTGTCCGGGTTTTCCTTTGGTCACCCGCAGCCAGTTTTGTTTACCCTGGAATTTGTCCACATTGCAGAGTCATAATGCAATGAAATGCTGGGATGCGTAGTTTGGGGGACAATTTACCCTTCCCAGCTAAAAGAATTTTGGTCCAGCGACAAACTACAAAGCCCAGAACTTTGGTTTTAGTCTGTCTAAATCAGGGGTCCTCAAACTTTTTAAACTGGGGGCCAGTTTACTGTCCCTCAGACCGTTGGAGGACTATAGGTTTTTTTTAAAAAAAATCAATAAAAAAACTCCTATGCACATTGCCCATATCTTATTTTGCGGTGTGGAAGGGCCCTTCGAGGGAGGGGGTTCTTTCTAGCCCTCTTTAGGCAGTAATTCCAGGAGCAGAGAATGGGAAATCTTCCTCTTTCTAGTCTGAACAAAATCTAAAATTATAACTGTAAATAAAGAACAACACTCAAACACAGGGGAACTCCAGACAAGAAACAATCAGGGCCAGCTAATCACCTCTCAAGAAAGGATTCTCCCTAAAAACTGTCAGTCCATGAAATGGCAATCAAGGTGGCCAATTGAAACATTCATACCTACCTCCAACAGACCAGAGTTCTTTCTCCCACCCTGGATCTTCCACAATTTTCCTAGTTAAAGGTTTTCCTCTGACATGAAGTCCAGTCGTGTCTGACTCTGGGGTGTGGTGCTCATCTGCATTTCTAAGTCGAAGAGCCGCCGTTGTCCGTAGACACCTCCAAGGTCATGTGGCCGACATGACTGTATGGAGCGCTGGGGCAGCCTCACTTGGCTGGCTCACGCTGCCCAGTTGCCCATCAGGCCTGACAGATAGCGTGAGCCAGCCAAGGGAGGAGCAGCACCGCGTGGCCTACTCTCGCGTAAATCACCTCGCGAGGTGCTTTATGCAAGAGTAGACCGCACTGAGTAGCTGCCCTTGGCTGGCTCATGCTGTGGATAGCGTGAGCCAGCCAAGGGAGGGGCATTGTGGGGGGGGGGCGCACTCCTTCTCCGCGGGCCGGATAAGTGCCCTTGGCGGGCTGGAACTGGCCCGTGGGCCTTAGTTTGGGGACCCCTGGTCTAAATGATACACCATGAACCCAAATTGTGTTCTGGGGCTGTGCAAAACTTCATTTGTAATTCGTTTGTCATATCTATTTCCTAAGATTCATATATATATGAGGCTATATTAAGAAAATCCCTATGTTGAACTTCTATGGCATGCGTTTTGTGTCATATAGAGAGAGACATTTAAGGGAATAGCTGTTGTGCCATTTTTATATAAAAAAGTAAGTTTTTGTCAAAAGTTTAAAAATTCCCCCAAAAATCACCAGATTTGCAAAAATTTCTAAAACTTTGGGAGAATTATGTCCTGGTTATCTTTTATTATTTTAGAAGGCTGAGAAGAAGAGAAGGCTGAGAGGAGATATGATGAGAGCCATGTATAAATATGTGAGAGGAAGCCACAGGGAGGAGGAGGAGGGAGCAAGCTTCCTTTCTGCTTCCCTGGAGACTAGGACGCAATGGAACAATGGCTTCAAACTACAAGAGAGGAGATTCCATCTGAACATGAGGAAGAACTTCCTGACTGTGAGAGCCGTTCAGCAGTGGAACTCTCTGCCCCAGAGTGTGGTGGAGGCTCCTTCTTTGGAAGCTTTTAAACAGAGGCTGGATGGCCATCTGCCAGGGGTGATTTGAATGCAATTTTCCTGCTTCTTGGCAGAATGGGGTTGGACTGGATGATGGCCCAGGAGGTCTCTTCCAACTCTTTGATTCTATGATTCTAAGGTAAAACCCTTCTTCTGGCAGGACTGAAGGCTGACAGGGAGGAGGTTTGAATACGAGGAGAGCATGGATGAGCTCCCTTTGTCAGCTCCAGCTTCCCATGTGGGGACATGAAGGAAGCCTCCCACAAGGATGGTCAAACATCACACCCATCTGGGCAACATCCCTGGGCAATGTTCTCACAGACAGGCAATTCTCTCACACCAGAAGTTACTTGCAGTTTCTCAAGTCACTCCTGACATGACAAAAAATCATTGTAGACAAAATCAAGTAGATAGCTCTTGTGGTTTTCTTTTTAAAATGTTGTATGTAATTTTTAAAAAAAAATTCCCCAAAAATCAGTGAATGGGTGAAACATTCCGAAACTTGGTGGACTAACAGTGGTAGATGTATTCTATGATTGTAGTAAGTTTCATGTCAATAGCTCTAACAACAAACAAGAAAGGAAGCTTCCCCATTGGCACAATTATATAACGAACAATAACGAAAATTTCGTCATATCATTACAGTTACAATACGGACTCCTTATGATATTTTAGAAACACTTTAGAAACTTATCGAAGGCTTTCATGGCTGGAATCACTAGGTTCTTGTGGGATTTTTCGGGCTATAGGGCCATGTTCTAGAGGCATTTCTCCTGATGTTTCGCCTGCATCTATGGCAAGCATCCTCAGAGGTAGTGACTAGTGAGGTCTGTTGGAATTAGGACAATGGGTTTATATATCTGTGGAATGACCAGGGTGAGACAAAGGACTCTTGTTTGCTGGAGCTAGGTGTGAATGTTTCAACTGACCACCTTGATTAGCATTTGATGGCCTGGCTGAGCCTGGGAAAATCTTTTGTTGAGAGGTGTTAAGATGTACCTGGTTGTTTCCTCTCTGTTGTTGTGCTGTTGTAATTTTTGAGGGTTTTTTTTAATACTGATAGCCAGATTTTGTTCATTTTCATGGTTTCCTCCTTTCTGTTGAAATTGTCCACCTGCCTCTTGTGGATTTCATTGGCTTCTCTGTGTCACCTGACATGGTGGTTGTGAGGGTGGTCCAGCATTTCTGTGTTCTCCAATACTCTGCTGTGTCCAGGTTGGTCCATCAGGTGCTCTGCTATGGCTGACTTCTCTGGCTGAAGGAGTCTGCAGTGCCTTTCATGTTCCTTGATGCGTGTCTGGGCAATGCTGCTGCGTTTGGTGGTCCCTATGTAGACTTGTCCACAGCTGCATGGTATACAATGGTAGATTCCTGCAGAGGTGAGAGGATCCCTCTTGTCCTTTTCCCAGGCTCAGCCAGGCCTTCAAATGCCAATGAAGGTGGTCAGTTGAAACATTCACCCCTAGCTCCAGCAGACAAGAGTCCTTTGTCCCACCCTGGTCATCATTCCACAGATATATAAACCCATTGTCCTAATTCCAACAGACCTCACTACCTCTGAGGATGCTTTCCATAGATGCAGGTGAAACGTCAGGAGAGAATGCCTCTAGAACATGGCCATATAGCCTGAAAAAACCCACAAGAACTTTAGAAACTATTTGCCATTCCCCAATTAAAGGTAAAGGTAGTCCCCTGATATTAAGTCCAGTCATGTCCGACTCTGGGACTCTGGTGCTCATCTCCATTTCTAAGCCGAAGAGCCAGCGTTGTCCGTAAACACCTCCAAGGTCATGTGGCCGGCATGACTGCATGGAGCGCCGTTACCTTCCCGCCGGAGTGTTACCTATTGATCTACTCACATTTGCATGTTTTCGAACTGCTAGGTTGGCAGAAGCTAGGGCTGACAGCGGAAGCTCACGCCGCTCCCCGGAATCGAACCTGCGACTTTTCGATCAACAAGCTCAGCAGCTCAGCACTTTAACCCACTGCGCCACCGGGGGCTCCCCAATTAAGTAATGAGTATTGAACCATTTTTTCATTGAATGCACAGGTTTACTGTGTATTGTTGTTCATTCGTTCAGTCGTCTCCGACTATTCGTGACCTTATGGACCAGCCCACGCCAGAGCTCCCTGTCGGCCGTCACCACCCCCAGCTCCTTCAAGGTCAGTCCAGTCACTTCAAGGATGCCATCCATCCATCTTGCCCTTGGTCGGCCCCTCTTCCTTTTGCCTTCCACTTTCCCCAGCATCATTCCCTTCTCCAGGCTTTCCTGTCTCCTCATGATGTGGCCAAAGGACTTCATCTTGGCCTCTAGTCTCCTTCCCTCCAGTGAGCAGTCGGGCTTTCTTTCCTGGAGGATGGACTGGTTGGATCTTCTCGCAGTCCAAGGCACTCTCAGCACTTTCCTCCAGCACCACAGTTCAAAAGCATCTCTCTTCCTTGGCTCAGCCTTCCCTAAGGTCCAGCTCTCACATCCGTAGGTGACTACAGGGAAGACCATGGCTTGGACTAGGCAATGGATCTTGGTTGCCAGTCTGATGTCTCTACTCTTTACTATTTGATCGAGACTGGACATTACTCTCCTCCCAAGAAGGAAGCGTCTCCTGATTTCCTGGCCTCAGTCTGCATTTGCACTCATCTTTGCGCCTAGAAATACAAAGTCTGTCACGGCCTCCACATTTTCTCCCTCTATTTCCCAGTTGTCAGTCATTCTTGTTGCCATAATCTTGGTTTTTTTGACGTTTAGCTGCAACCCGGCTTTTGCGCTTTCTTCTTTCACCTTGATTAGAAGGCTCCTCAGGTCCTCCTCGCTTTCGGCCATCAGAGTGGTGTCATCTGCATATCTGAGGTTGTTAATGTTTCTTCCAGCCATTTCCACCCCAGCTTTGCATTCCTCAAGCCCCGCACATCCTCGCATGATGTGTTCTGCATACAAGTTAAAAAGGTTGGGTGAGAGGATGCAAGCCTTGCCGGACGCCTTTCCCAATCTTGAACCAGTCTGTTGTTCCGTGGTCAGTTCTGACTGTTGCTACTTGGTCAGATTCCTCAGGAGAGAGGGAAGGGGGCTTGGGATGCCCATTCCACCAAGAACTTGCCACAATTTATTATGTGTGTGTAGTATTTAGCAATGTCTATCCTGCCTTTCTCCAATTCTCAAGGAATAGGGAGAGCCGTATCCTCCATGGGAAGAGAAATCAGGACAATCCTACGAATGACCCTTTCCTCTTCTGGTTCCAGTTGTGCTCTGGATTAGGAAGCGGATCCAACGTGAAGCCATTGCGGGGTCTTAGAGGCACGTTTGGAGGGAGCGGCGTCTGTTTGCCTCCAGTGCCTCCTCCGAAGCCCCTTCTGAGGAGGAGGATGCCAAGGGGCCCGGCTGCCTCTTAATCTCGTCCTCAGGGCAGCCGTGGAGCGGAGCTAATCCGGGGCATTAGATCCACTTAATCAATTTGCCCGACAAGGGCCTCGGCGATTAGGCCTCCTCCGATCCCCGATGAGCGGAAATCAAGATGCAAATGGAAGGTTCAGGAAGGTCAGCCTCGGAGAGCCATGTACGGCACCGGCGCATCGTTAGCGTTATCAAGTGCAATTAGCTGGGCACGGCAAGCATCGAGAGATAGAATGGGAAGAAGCCACAAGGGCCATCCAGGCTGACCTTATTCCAATAGGAAGACACCATTCAAGACCTGCCAGTGGATGGCCATCCGGCCTCTGTTTAACAGAAGGGACCCCCAAAGGTTATCCAATCCAAACATATTCTATCCAAACCCTCCCAACTGATGGCCATCTGGTCTCTGCTTAAAAGAAGGGATGCCCAAAGGTCATCAAGCCAAACACATTCTGATGCGAATGCACTATGCAAGTTCTCCCAACAGATAGACATAAAGCTTCCATTTCAAAAAAGGGACCCCCAAAGGTCATCAATCCAACCTGCTCCTGCCACAAAGACACCATCCAAACCCTCCCAAGAGATGACCACCTGACCTTTGCTTAAAAGAAAGTATCCCCAAGGGTAATCTGATCTAACCCTATTCTGCTATGAAGACACCACCCAAACCTTCCCAATAGATGCCCATCTGACCTTTGCTTAAA
This sequence comes from Anolis sagrei ordinatus, assembly GCF_025583915.1. Classification (NCBI taxonomy): domain Eukaryota; kingdom Metazoa; phylum Chordata; class Lepidosauria; order Squamata; family Anolidae; genus Anolis; species Anolis sagrei. The sequence continues at coordinate 1,128,785 of NW_026844478.1, read as the reverse complement.
AGAAAGTATCCCCAAGGGTAATCTGATCTAACCCTATTCTGCTATGAAGGCACCATCCAAACCCTCCCAATAGATGCCCATCTGACCTTTGCTTAAAAGAAAGTATCTCCAAGGATAATCTGATCTAACCCCATTCTGTTATGAAGACACCACCCAAACCTTCCCAATAGATGACCATCTGACCTTTGCTTCAAAGAAAGGATCTTCAAGGATAATCTCATTTAACCCCATTCTGCTATGAAGACACCACCCAAACCCTCCCAATAGATGCCCATCTGACCTTTGCTTAAAAGAAAGGATCCCCAAGGGTAATCTGGTCTAACCCCATTCTGTTATGCAGACACCATCCAAACCCTCCCAATAGATGCCCATCTGACCTTTGCTTAAAAGAAAGGATCCCCAAGGGTAATCTGGTCTAACCCCATTCTGTTATGCAGACACCACCCAAACCCTCCCAACATATAGATATCCAACTTCTTTGTAAAAGAAGGGATCCCCAAAAGACATCCAATCCAAACACATTCTGCTACGAGGACCCCATCCAAACCCTCCCAACAGACTGACATCCATCCTCCTCTTTAAAAAAGGGACCCTCTGTCACAAGTGCATCCATATTGCATGAATCCTTTGCAGTGGTGTCAGTTTCCCTGCAGACTTTGTTTTACAGATTGCATTTCATCTTTCAATTTGTAAGTATGTTTGTTCTGCACAGGATCCTACGTAGTTTGATGGATCTGGACCAAACTTGGCAACAATATATTTCACAATGCAACTTAAAATACTAATGGAGTTTCAATTCAAAAATCCACACTGTTTAGGCTCACACCTCATCAGCCTCAGACTGTACTGCTCAGACGTCACCACAAGAGGGCATTATATAGATAGAAAGGCCAATTCGGAGGGAGAGATGGGACTTTATTGACGCCAATAAACAGAAGATGTTGTTGTTGTTGTTGTTCATTTGTTCAGTCGTCTCCGACTCTTTGTGACCTCATGGACCAGCCCACGCCAGAGCTCCCTGTCGGCCGTCACCACCCCCAGCTCCTTCAAGGCCAGTCCAGTCACTTCAAGGATGCCATCCATCCATCTTGCCCTTGGTCGGCCCCTCTTCCTTTTGCCTTCCGCTTTCCCCAGCATCATTCCCTTCTCTAGGCTTTGCTGTCTCCTCATAATGTGGCATTCAAAGGACTTCAACTTTGTCTCTAGTATCTTTCCCTCCAATGAGCAGTCGGGCTTTATTTCCTGGAGGATGGACTGGTTGGATCTTCTCGCAGTCCAAGGCACTCTCAGAACTTACTATTGTTGAATGGATGTAAATCCAAGCCAAGTCAATGGGCCTACTTGCTGGACATAGGCCTGAATCTGATCCCTCTGGCTGTATCCCGAGCGGGCGAAATCCCTCCCGCAAAACCCCTCGTCTTTCAGCTGCTAATGAGGATGTTGTGTCAAAGGGCTCACATTACTGCCTCCAGGGCACAGAAGGGAGACAGCTGTCGAGGCCATTAAAGCCGGGGCTGGATGGGAAGCGACTTCTCCTTGAGAAAAAGAAAAGAAACGAGAGACAGGCTGAACTGTCACCTCGTAAGAAACAGCCGCAGGGCTCTCGGTATTGTGTCAGTCTTGTGCGAGAGCACAATGTCAAGGGGAAGCAGGCAGAAGGGCGGCCACCAGGTGGCAGCAGAGGACCGTCTGTGCACAATCGTGAAACACGGTTTCCCTTCTCCTTCTCCTCTACGGGGAATTTTGTATTTGCAGAAACACCCTGTTTTGCAACTCAGCAGAAGGTTGGAGAGTAAGAGAGGCTGCTCTGCACAACTGGGATTGGGAAGAAGATCGAGAGTGAATAACGAAGACCTCGGTTGCAAAGCAAACTCAGAAAATGAATCAATAAAATGAGAAAGATGGGAGGAGATGATATCTAGGGCTGAGCTTCAAAGGAAAGAGGTCAGCAAGGCCTGTCTTGGGCCACCAGAGAACAGGAAGGCTGAAGGAGGTGGTTTAACGTGGTGGCCTCTTTTGTAGGAGACAAAATAATAGATTAACAGAGTTTGACCAATGACCAGGTATCTAGTCCAACACTCAACCAGTGCAGGAATCACCCCTGAGAGGTGGCCACCCAACTCCGTTTCTATGGCACCCTTTTGCCTCTTGTTTGGCTAAGTTTGTGTCTAAGGTCCAGCCTCCCATCGCATTAGTATTGTCTTGGGGTATGTCTACACGGTGGAATGAATGTGGGTTGACACCCGTTCAATTGCTGAAGGAGGTGGTTTAACGTGGTGGCCTCTTTCATAGGAGACAAAATAATAGATTAACAGAGTTTGACCAATGACCAGGTATCTAGTCCAATGCTCAACCAGTGCAGGAATCACCCCTGAGAGGTGGCCACCCAACCCTGTTCCTATGGCACCCTTTTGCCTCTTGTTTGGCTAAGTTTGTGTCTGAGGTCCAGCCTCCCACCTCATTAGTATTGTCTTGGGGTATGTCTACACTGTGGAATGAATGTGGGTTGATACCCGTTCAATTGCTGAAGGAGGTGGTTTCATAGGAGACAAAATAATAGATTAACAGAGTTTGACCAATGACCAGGTATCTAGTCCAACACTCAACCAGTGTAGGAATCACCCCTGAGAGGTGGCCACCCGACCCTGTTCCTATGGCACCCTTTCGCCTCTTGTTTGGCTAAGTTTGTGTCTGAGGTCCAGCCTCCCACCTCATTAGTATTGTCTTGGGGTATGTCTACACTGTGGAATGAATGAGGTTTGACACCCGTTCAATTGCTCAATGCCACAGAGTCCTAGATGCTGTTGGTGACGCACCAATATTCTTTGGCAGAGAAGGCTCAAGACCTCGCATAACATCAACCTTCATGGTTCCATCACATTGAGCCATGGCAGTTAAAGTGGGGTCCAACTTCATCGCAATCGCATCCCCTGCTTAAGAAGCAAAGGCGTAAGATTTCAGATGGCACACACTGATGGTTTATGCAGCCTATGATTCTGTCTGACGCCCAGCAAGAGGGCCCAAGGGATTCCAAGTGTCCTCAGAGGAACTATCACTTTGCATCCTCCCTTGATGGGTTACATAGTGATGAGCAAGCCTTTTTTCGGAGTTTCGTTCTTGCGCTGAACCTGAGTCTAGGCCTCCGGGGCTCCCGTCATTTTCTCCTTTTCGCTCAGACTCATCCAGCCAGTTCCTGCCACTCAAACAAACAGAGCCGACTTTTTTGCCAGCTGCCTCCAGGTGTTTGGGGAAGTTTTGAAGCTCCTGTTCTAAATATTTGGAAGAATACAGAGATCAGGGAGCGGGAAAGCAAAGGGCATTGGCAACAGAAAGGAGGTGGATTCTTCTTATCTAAACATCTCTTGACAGAAGGCAGAAATGACTGGCAACTGCGGAGAGAGGAGAGCTGATGGGATCAAGGCAGCATTCAACACCAGGGACTGACATCTTCACTAAGCTGCTTTCCTAAGGAAGCAACCAGGGATTTTAACCATTTTCATCCCACTCAGCAAAAGCCCATGGAAAAAGGACTATTTGTTGCCATTCCAGATTCATTCTGTGTAAAAATAAAAATGCACCTGGTTGCTTTGCAGCAGAAAATACAATTTTCTGCATAGAAAAATACAATTTTCTGCACAGAAAAATTTGTAGGAAATGGTTTTTTTACATGAAAATTTCAGGCAGAACAACCCCCCCCCCCAAATTCAGCAAACTATATTTCACCCAAGAGTCTTCAATGTGATGTGGCGGCAAAAAAGCCAATGGGATTTTGGCCTGCATCCATAGGAGCACAGTGTCTAGGTCCAGGGAAATAATGCTCCCCATGCTCTATTCCGCTTTGGTTAGACAACATCTGGAATATTGTGTCCAATTCTGGGCACCACAGTTCAAGAGAGATGTTGACTCTAAGCTGGAATGTGTCCAGAGGAGGGCGACTCAAATGATCAAGGGTCTGGAGAACAAGCCCTATGAGGAGCGGCTTAAGGAGCTGGGCATGTTTAGCTTGAAGAAGAGAAGGCTGAGGGGAGATATGATAGCCATGTATAAATATGTGAGAGGAAGCCACAGGGAGGAGGAGGGAGCAAGCTTCCTTTCTGCTTCCCTGGAGACTAGGACGCAATGGAACAATGGCTTCAAACTACAAGAGAGGAGATTCCATCTGAACATGAGGAAGAACTTCCTGACTGTGAGAGCCGTTCAGCAGTGGAACTCTCTGCCCCAGAGCGTGGTGGAGGCTGCTTCTTTGGAAGCTTTGAAACAGAGGCTGGATGGCCATCTGTCAGGGGTGCTTTGAATGCAATATTCCTGCTTCTTGGCAGAATGGGGTTGGACTGGATGATGGCCCAGGAGGTCTCTTCCAACTCTAGGATTATAGGATTCTATGATTCTGTCTTCTTCTTCTTATTATTGTTTTGTCATCCAACCCATGCTGATCCTAAGATGAACCTATCACAGGGGTTTCTTGCCCTGATGTGTCCATAGTACATATTGAACCATATAGCAGATCCATGTCATATTCTTCTGGCCCAACCAATTAAATATTACAGTCCTGTGCTGAAAAGAGGGGATTCTTTCCATCGAATGGGCTCCATTAAAGCACTAGCAACATCCAGCTGTCTCTGCTTTAAGTCTTGATCCTATAGCTACTAATCAAGCTCTGGCCGAGGCTTCTCTCGTGGAGACATATTGTGACTTGTGCTGAGTCCCCTTAGGCCGCCCTGAGTCCCCTTATGGGGAGAAGGGTGGGGTAGAAATGTACAAAATAAATAAGTAAATAAATAAATAAGTAAATAAATAAATATTTTTCCTTGGATGATGCCTTCTCGACCTTTTTCCCAACTTGAGAGGTTCTGGGTATATTTGAGGAGTCATGAGTCAGATGTACCGATACAACTAGAGGTCCTTTTGGTGCCAAATCAAGTTCTTGGATGTGTAACTAAGAGTTTCTCATGAGCCCCAATCTCATGTAGAGGAGACCCATTGAACCAACAGGACTTACCTATATGGAATCATAGAGCTGGAAGAGATTGCATGGGCCATCTGGTCCAACCCCTTTGATTCTGCCATGCAGGAAAAGCACAATCAAAACACCCCTGACAGATGGCCATCCAGCATCTGCTTAAGAGCCTCCAAAGAAGGGGCCTCCACATGTTGACTCCTTATTTAGTGATGGATACAACTGGTCTACTCTAGTTGGAACTCAAGAACAGGATCCCAGGCATGAGTCTCAATGTGGAGAGAAAAGTGAGGTATAAAGAAACATAAACATAAACATGAAGTTGCTCCTTCTGGGATGATATGTAACTGACTCTGGTTGCCTTCCAGAAGTTGGGACTTGTGCTAGGATCTTCCAAGCTTTGCAACCTTGGCCAAAATGCAAGGGCCATCCGTTGCTTCTCGCTGCTGCCGCTTCCCAGCTCTGCTCTCCTCATCAGCGCAATCCCGTGTGTCCAAAGAAAGAGAAATCTATCTTTACACTAATCATAATTATTATTCTTTCACCAACTGCTTCTTCGGCAGACAAAGCCTCCTGGAGTCCATTGGGGCAGAAAGGGGGGAGGGAGCAGCCAGAGCCGGGAAGTAATGGTGCCCCCAGGACGCATTAAAAAACCGACTTCAAACCAGCAGACGTTTGCCGAAAGCCCCAGCGCAGGAAATATCTGCAGAATGGATCGGGAATTTATGCAGCTTGGTGTTTTACAAGAAAGTTCCACAAGAAGCAAAAAGGGTTGGAGGTGGGCAAGGGATCCGGTTCGGAGGCGAGCGGGGAATGGCATCGCTCTCCTGCCCGGCTTTATCGTTCGAGACCTACACGAGAAAACCTCTCCAGGAATCTCTTTATCTCCAGTAAGGATAAAAGGCTTACCAGGATGCTCGGCCAAAGGGAGGGAGATCAATACATTGGAAATGTGATGCTGGAAGAGAGCCATGCAGTTTTCTTGAAATGGGAAAAAAACAAAAACAAATGGGCCTAAGAGCAAACGAAGCCTGGACTCATCCTTGAAGGCAACGTGGCTAAACGGAGGCTATCATATTTTGGACACATTTGCATCTTGCAGAAAGTTTATGCTCTCAACTTCATTCTTGTTGGATAGACAATGCACTGTTAGGTAGGAATGCATTGGCTGTAACCCCATTGTCTAAAACCTGGTGTGGAAAATACAGTTCTAATGGACATGTGGTCACACACCTACCAAAGGGTTAAGTAGGTGGTGATGTGTAACTTGAGGAACATGCAAAAGAAGCTGAGACATGACCATGTGACAGGCATGACGAGGGTTGCATCATTCACTGTTGTACCTGACTGATGACGAGAAGCAATGGGTATAAAAGTGGACAGCAAGCATGTGCTCTCTCTCTCTTGCCATGATTCTCTCACTTCTCACACTACATCTGTTGTTGATATCTGTGTCATGAGTATATCTCTGTATATACCGATAGGACATTAGGGGATCCTGATGTGTGTATATAGTCATGCATACAGCAACGCGTCAAGATTAAAAGCCTCCATTGTGAGTTTGGATGAAAACCAGAGTCAAAGAGTTTTCTTAAAGAGTGAATGACATAAGGTCAGGCTGTGCAGTGAAACTCTGCTGTCAACTAATAAGGACTCTGCAATGTATGGGTTGTTTTTCTAGCTTGCTTCTGAGACAATCAGTCCCATGCGCAGTGTATTAGATAGGAATGCATTGCATGCGACTCCAGTGTGAAAAATACAGTTCTAATGCACATGTGTTCACAGAACAAAGGATTAAGAAAATGGAGATGTGAAACTGAGTCATTTCCTTCCTGGAGGGAGAAATGGGAGTGGCTTGGATGTACACTTCCTCTTTGCTTTGTGCTTGCTCTCTGCCATCTTTGATAGCTTGCCATGACTTTTCTGCATCTGTAATCCATTGCCCTCCCCTTTGTGTGGTTGTGAGTTTCTTTGTATACTGATAGCAGACTTGTAAATAGTTGTATGTAGCAACGACTGAAGAATAAACCTCCAAAGGGGTTTGGATGAAAACCAGAGCTCAAGTGTGCAAGATTTCATAAGGTTTGTCCAAGTGGGGGAAAAGAGTGTCCATAGGGAATGGCTAAAATGCAAGGGTGTTGCACGAAGGTCCTGGCAGGAGTTCTTGAGTGGCCCAAATGGACCTGGTGTCTCTGGAAACAATCTTTGCTCCCCGTCCTTGGAGAACTACAACTCCCTCCTGGGGCTGGTGTGGAATGGCTGGCTCCCCGGTGAGCCCATGGGGTATCCGCATCAGTTTTCCGCATCAGTTTTCCTGGTTGCTCCGCAGGGCATTGGCAGTAGGCAGAAACAGCAGCAACCGTCATTTTGACAATCAGCTGTTTCTTAATTTTAAAATAATACTTAAAAACAATTCATTATTTCCCAGGCGGAAAAGTCAAGAAGGGGAAAAGCGAGATGGCGGACAGGGTCTGGGTTGGATGAGGAAAAATATGAGATCAAAATGGAGCTGATTGATCAACTTGCGGATAGCGAGACCACGTGTGCAGTTTCGGTATCCGCGGTTTGACCAGGCGCGAGCTCTGTCTCTCTGGAGTGCCGGTGAGACGGTCGCCTGTGGCTCAGGAAGGGGCAATTCATGCATTTACAGCAGTGGTTCTCAACCTGGGGGTCGGGACCCCTGGAGGGGTCACAAGGGAGTGTCAGAGGGGTCACTGAAGACCATCAGAAAACAGTACTTTCTGTTGGTCATGGGGGGTTCTATGTGGGAAGTTTCTTCCAATTGTTGGTGGGGTTCAGGATGCTCTTTGATTGCAGGTGAACTATAAATCACAGCAACTACAACTCCCAAAATATCAAGGTCTATTTCCCCCAAACTCCACCAGTGTTCACATTTGGGCATATTGAATATTCATGGCAAATTTAGTCCAGATCCAGATCCATCATCCTTTAGACAGAGGCTGGATGGCCATCTGTCAGGGGTGATTTGAATGCAATATTCCTGCTTCTTGGCAGAATGGGGTTGGACTGGATGGCCCAGGAGGTCTCTTCCAACTCTTTGATTCTATGATTCTATGATTGTTTGAGTCCACAGTGGTCTCTGGATGTAGGTGAACTACAACTCCAAAACTCAAGGTCAATGCTCATCAAACCCTTCCAGTGTTTTCTTTTGGTCATGGGAGTTCTGTGTGCCAAGTTTGGCCCAATTCCATCGTTGGTAGAGTTCAGAATGCTCTTTGATTACAGGTGAACTATAAATCCCAGCAACTACAACTCCTAAATGTCAAAATCAACCCCCCCCACTCCCCAAACCCACCAGTATTCAAATTTGGGCGTATTGGATATTTGTGCCAAATTTGGTCCAGTGAATGAAAATACATCCTGCATATCAGATAGTTACATTACGATTGATAACAGTAGCAAAATGACATTTATAAAGTAGGAAGGAAAATAATTTTATGGTTGGGGGTCACCACAACATGCAGAATTGTATTAGGGGGTCGCAGCATGAGGAAGGTTGAGAACCACTGATTTACAGGGTTACAGGCAAAGAAAGGACACAAAGTATCAGGCTTGAAAGGTAAAGGATACAATTCAATTAGTGTTTATTAGGGGTTTGTTACAAAGCTGGGACTGGGATAGGCCTGGGTAACAATGGAAAAATTTGTTTCTAAAATCGATTTGTATTTGGGGGGTTTTTTTGTTTCGATATTTAAAATAATTACAAAATTTTCCTTTTAAAAAGTTCGATATTTACGAAATTTCGTAAATGGTAAAAAATTAACGAATCGATTTCCGAAACAATAACGAATCGATTCGTTAATGGCGGACGCGACCGCGAAATACGCTAAAAAACCTCCAAAACCTTCTGAAGCTTCCCTCTCCCTCTGTTGTTGACTGTTGGTGTGATATTATAATTTTTTTCCCACTAATTAAACCATAAAACTGGCCCAGACATGCGGAAATAATAACGAAACGACCTCAAAACAATACCGAAACGAATACAATATCAAAATACGAAGCATTTACAAAATGTTTTTGAAAATTCGTTTTTTTAATAATTGCTCCAGAATGGTTCGTTAACGATTTGTAATTGAAAAAATTAACGAATTATTAACGAATTACGAATTAACGAAATGAAACCGCCCAGCCCTAGACTGGGAAAGTTCTTAGTTGAGACCGCGGTTGAGGCACATTCCATCTGTTTGGGCTTAACTAAGCGTCCAGGAACTGCGGAACTCCCCGCTGCAGGTCAAATTAATTTAAAAGCAGGGGCCTGAGCTGCGCTCGGTAACAGTGGAAGGCTGGACTCTGTTGTTGTTCTTGTTTTTAATGTAGAAGGCTGGACCCTGTTGTTGTTGTTCTTCTTCTTCTTGTTGTTGTTGTTGTCATGCTCCGCTTTATCTCTCCTGCCTGAGACTCCAATGCTGCAATGCTGGAAATTTGGGGATTGAAATTTCCCTTCTTGTTTGGGAGGCGATGCTCTGCTCTGCCTTCCATGCGATTGCTCCAACTCGGGACAGGAACCGTCATGTGGGAAACCAATCACGGCCTGGCTTGCCCTGGGAAATGGGCCTGAGAGGGAACAAGCTGACTTCTCCCTGACTCAAGGTCTACAAAACCACAAGACACAACACGGAGTCGGAGGCAAGTGAGAACAGCCCCAAGAGAGAGAAGGAGAGAAAGAGAGAGAGAGAGACATTCCAGCCTGCGGTGTTGAGGTTTTGGCCCACGCTTTTGGAGATCTTGGATCCCTTGTTTAAAAAGTTATGTGCTCTTTTTATGGCAGGCAAGAGCGCGGTAGAGACGTCAAGGCAGACAGCCAAAGCCAAAAGCAAAGGGGCAGGAGGGCGGTGGAGGACTCTCAGCCTTAGAAGCTACAGAGAAGGAGCAGAGCGAGGACGCAGTTGATGTCAAGGGTTTCCCCAATGGGTTGCAGTGAGCTTTCTAGGCTGTATGGCCATGTTCCAGCAGCATTCTCTCCTGACGTTTCGCCTGCATCTGTGGTTAATGGCATCCTCAGTCATCTGTTGGAAGTGAGGCAAGTGGAATGTATATATAACTGTGGAATAATGTCCAGGGTGGGAGGAAGAAGCCTTTAAGTAGCCATGAAGCTGCAAAGTCAACCAGTGAGGGTATCTGCATAGAGGTAGCCTGGCTGTTGTTGCCTGGGGGCACCCTCTGTTTAGGAGGCAGTTCATTGTTTGCTGTCTGGAGTTCTCCTGTCGCTGAGTGGTTTTCCTGATTTAATGTCTTGATTCTGGTGGTTTTTTAAAATATTGGTAACCAGATTGTGTTCATTTTCATAGTTTCTGCCATTCTGTTGAATCAAATCCAAGAATCACAACATGAATCAAAGAGCATCGCAAAGGTTCTTTCTCCCACCCTGGACATTATTCCACAGGTGTGTGTGTGTGTGTGACTATGTATGTGTTTATATGTGTGTGTGTGTGTGTGTGTGTGCACACACACACTCAACTTGGTTCACTGCCAACAGTCCTCTGAAGATGCCATTAGTTACAGATGCAGGCGAAACGTCAGGAGAGAATGCTGCTGAAACAGGACCAGAGGTGGGTTCCAACACATTTAAAAAATACAAACACTTCAAAAATTCAACACATGTACATATTTCCACATTAAGGCTGCATTTCTATTAAATACACAAAACCAATGTCAAAGGACATGAGTTCAAGATTCCTAGTTAAAACCCAAAAAATTATATTAGACATGCATTATATATTATTATATAATAATATATAGCCTATATAGATAAAAATGTAATATTCGTTTGTGGGATCAACATAATTCAAAAACCACTGGGTGAATTGACACCAAATTTGGACACAACACTTCTAAAAACACTGAAAAACACAGCGGGAGTGTGTTCAAAAGCCCCAAAAGCAAAAAGACGCTACAGCGCATGCGCAAAAACGACTTCCACTTCGAGGCCTTGCTTTTCCTTTGTGCATGGACCACTGGATGAACCTCATCAAGATGAATGAATGAAACACAACTTCACTTCACTTCACTTCATTTCTTAATTAGTGGCTCTCCACCCAGGTGCTCCGAGCGACTTACAGTCTAAAATAGCATTTACACAATATAAAAACATTCAACATAAAAACCTTCAGCAGTGACTATTTGGCAAATTAGATCTGATGACTTCAATGCACAACCAAACAGCCAAGTCTTGAGTGCCTTTACCAAAGGTCCGACATTGCTCTAATGTATGGAGGCAATAAGTTCCACAGAATTGGAGCATTGGTCGAAAAAGCTCTCCGATGCCTTGTAGCTTCCAGGTGTCCCACCCTCCCTCAGGCCTTGCGCTGTGCTACTCCACGAGATTTTCCTGGGTGGATCGAGGTGACCACGGATGGAATGAGGTGGTCCCTAAGATATAAAGGTCCTTGGCCATTTTGAGCTCTTACCTACAAGAAGCATTGCCTGAACATCAAGCAAAAAGTGGGTGCTAGGAACAATATCATACGAAAGCTGTCTGGCACAACCTGGGGATCACAACCAGACACAGTGAAGACATCTGCCCTTGCGCTGTGCTACTCTGCTGCTGAGTATGCATGCCCAGTGTGGAACACATCTCACCACACTAAAACAGTGGATGTGGCTCTGAATGAGACATGCCGCATTATCACGGGGTGTCTGCACCCTACACCACTGGAGAAATTACACTGCTTAGCCGGTATTGCACCACCTGACATCCGCTGGGAAGGAGCAGCCAATAGTGAGAGGACCAAGGCAGAGACATCTCCAGTCCATCCCCTTTTTGGGTATCAGCCAGCATGTCATCAACTTAAATCAAGAAATAGTTTTCTAAGATCTACAGAGACACTCGCTGGAACACCTCAGCAAGCGAGAGTCCAAAAGTGGCAGGCTCAATCCCAGAACCTCAATCAATGGCTGATACCAAATGAGAGACTCCCCCTGGGCACACAGAAGACTGGGGGACTTGGAAGGCGCTGAACAGACTGCGCTCTGGCACCACGAGATGCAGAGCCAACCTTCAGAAATGGGGCCACAAAGTGGAATCCTCGACATGCAAATGTGGAGAAAAGCAAACCACTGACCACCTGCTGCAATGCACCCTGAGCCCTGAAATATGCACAATGGAGGACCTTCTTGCGGCAACACCAGAAGCACTCCAAGGGGCCAGAGACTGGTCAAAGGACATTTAATCAACTACCAAACCCACACATTTTGTATTTTCTCTGTTTGTTTGCTTTGTTCTGTTAGAAATGTAATATAATTGACTGGCTGCCCTGACACGAGAAATAAATAAATAAATTTTGAGCTCTAAATGTCAGGATCAGGATCTTGTAAGAGATCCGATGTTCTCTTGATAGCCAATGCAGTTGTTGCAGAATCGGTGTGATATGGGCTCTTAGAGATGATCCCGCCAGCAGCCTGGCCACCGCATTTTGGACCATCCGAATCTTCTGGGTTGTTGACTTCGGAAGACCGGCATAGAAGGCGTTGCAATAGTCCAACCTCGTGGTGACTGTGGCGTGGATTACCGTTGCCAATGCTTCTACCGAAAGTTCAGATGCCAATTTCCTTGCCTGGCGAAGATGAGAAAAGGCCTGCTTACTTATGTCCGTGACCTGGGCCTCCATCGTCAGCGATGAGTCCAACACAACCCCAAGGCTTTGAATAGTGGAAGGTGGAACCAGAGCTTCCCCATCGAAATCAGGCAGAGACTGGGTTAATTCTGGCGGCTGGCCGGGCCAGAGGATCTCCCTTTTTGCAGGATTCCCTTTGAGTCTGCTCGCTCGCAGCCAACTCATCCCTGCTTCCAAACACAGCCTCAAGTTCTCAGGAATCGCGGTGGTTGTCCCAGGTTCGAGACGCAAGCGTAGCTGGGCATCATCTGCATACGGGTAGCACTCTCGGCCAAAGCTCCGCACCAGTCCAGCAAGTGGCCGGACATAGACAACAAGGAAAGGAAGAGGTTGGGAAGAGTCTCAAGGGACAGGAGACCAACGTATTATCATTATTATTACTATCATGTGGCGAGTCACCATTCCTGCCCCTTTAGCTTTGCGTGATGTGACGCCGTCAAGAGACCTGTTTGCTTGGATCACGAATAAATACCCTGCGTGTTGGAACTTGATGTAATTAAAAGGAGGAGGAGGAGGAGGAAGAAGCAGCACATCAGAGGCTCTGAGACATGTGTCCCAGGCATGTTCCTACAATCTTCCCTTTTGCCGTGGCAGCCTTCGCCTGGCCAGCCTCCCATATGCGGATATATAAATAGGCGCAAAGATCAAACGCCCGACGGAGCCGGAGGATTAAAGGGTTCCCGGGCAGAGGTGGCGAGAAGGAAATGTGACAGTGGGGTGCCCATAGAAGGCCATAGATACGGATGCCTCTTTGGACACTTCCACACCTTTCTGGCAGATACTTGTGGTGGGAAGGGGTCCCAGTATGAGGGGCAAAACACACTATGGAAGTGTTCTCGGAAACACAGATGGTACGCAAAAGACCACAAGTGAATGCGATACTGCTATGCACTACTACTGGAAAAACAACGAAGATACCATAATATTAGAATCCTAGAATCCTAGAGTTGGAAGAGACCTCGTGGGCCATCATCCAGTCCAACCCCATTCTGCCAAGAAGCAGGAATATTGCATTCAAATCACCCCTGACAGATGGCCATCCAGCCTCTGTTTAAAAGCTTCCAAAGAAGGAGCTTCCACCACACTCCAGGGCAGAGAGTTCCACTGCTGAATGGCTCTCACAGTCAGGAAGTTCTTCCTCATGTTCAGGTGGAATCTCCTCTGTTGAAGTTTGAAGCCATTGTTCCCTTGCGTCCTAGTCTCCAGGGAAGCAGAAAGGAAGCTTGCTCCCTCCTCCTCCCTATGGCTTCCTCTCACATATTTATACATGGCTATCATATCTCCTCTCAGCCTTCTCTTCTTCAGGCTAAACATGCCCAGCTCCTTAAGCTGCTCCTCATAGGGCTTCTTCTCCAGACCCTTGATCATTTTAGTCGCCCTCCTCTGGACACATTCCAGCTTGTCAACATTTCTCTTCAATTGTGGTGCTCAGAACTGGACACAGTATTCCAGGTGCGGTCTAACTAAGGCAGAATAATTATATAGATAATATATTATTATATTATTTATATAAATAAAAATGTAGTTTTTGCAAGAAACCATATCATATATCTGAGTCACCTCAGGGAGATAAGGTGGAATATAAATCGAGTTTATTATCTATCTCTATCTATCATATTATCTATGGTTGGATGGCCATCTGTTGGGAGGGCTTTTTGCACTGCACTGGATGGCCCTTGCTATGATTCTATGGCTATCATATATGCATGCATATAATATTAGTCTGTCAATCTATCACATTTATAGCTAGATGGCTATCTGGTTGAATGGCTCTCTGTCAGGAGGGCTTTGATTGTGTCTTTTTTGCATTGGACTGGATGGCCCTTGGGGGTCTATTCCAATTCCATGATAATTATATCTATCAAACAGTCTGCCTCTTAGCAACTCCGAGGGAAATACGTTTAATCTCGCCTTTGTAAAGCAATAAAATAAATAAATAATAATAATCACAAAAACAATAATGATAATAACAACAACAATGACAACAATAAAATAAAGAAAATAATAATAATAGTAAAATAAATAACAACAAAATAATGATAATAACAACAGCAATAAAAAGATAATAATAACAATACTAACAATAACAAAACAGTAATAAAAATAAAGATAATAATAATGACAATAATAACAACAATAACAACATGAACAACAGCAATAATAACAATAACAACAATAACAATAAAAACAATAGCAATAATAACAAAATAACAATACTAACAACAACCATAACATAAAGATAACAACAATAACAATATAAACAACAACAATAATTACAAAATAACAATACTAACAACCACCATAACATAAAGACAACAACAATAACAATATAAACAACAGCAATAATAACAAAATAACAATAATAACAGCAACCATAACAAAGATAACAACAATAACAATATAAACAAAGCACTAATTACAAAATAACAATAATAACAACAACCATAACATAAAGACAACAACAATAACAATATAAACAACAGCAATAATAACATGATGATGATGATGATGATGATGATGATGATAATAATAATAATAATAATGAAGGTCTGTATCTTTTCCAAAGAGTGCTGGTTCCTCTTCAAACAAAATCAGGGGTGTCGCTGGGAGAAAAATGCCAAGGAAAACCAGTTTCTAATTACGACTCTCTTGCCTTTATTTAGAGCATAAATTGAGGCCACAGCAAAGATTATTTCTTAAACTGAAGACAGGAAGAAAAAGGAGAGCAGAACACATGCCTTCATTAAAAAAATATTAATAAGGATGGAAACGAGGAGGGCCGATTTCCACCTTTCCTCCCCGCCTGATTAAAAAACCATCTGTATTTCAAAACAAACCATCATTAATTTGGACCAAATGTGGACCAGGAACGCTTTGCTTCCTGATTGGACATGTGGCTCCCTTTTTTTCACTGTTCGACAACTTGGTTTTACAAGGCTTTTTGCTGTCTCTGCCACAGATAATTGCAAATTTTGTAACTGGTCATAGAATGCATTGAACTGCATTATAGGAGTCTACACTGTCATATAATGCATGTTTTGGGTAGATCTGTCATCATATAATGCACTGAATTGCAGTATAGGGGTCTACACTGTCATATAATGCATGTTTTGGGTAGATCTGTTGTCATATAATGCATCAAACTGCATTAGAGGAGACTTCACTGGTTATATAATGCATTGAATGGCATTATAGGAGTCTACACCGATCATATAATGCCTTGAACTGCATTGTAAGAGTCTACCCTGGTCAAATAATGCATTGAACCGCATCATAGAAGTCTACACTGGATATATATATATTGCATTGAACTGCATTGTAAGAGTCTACACTGTGCTCATATAATGCCGTGAACTGCATTATAGAAGCCTACACTGGCCATCTAATGCAATCAGATTAAAATGACACACTCACCAGGGTTGAAGACAGAGAGACAGAGGCTTTAATGATGCTCTGGTCAAAAGTGGATGCAAGGAAACTCATGCCCAAAAGTACAAGTGTAAGCAACATGGAGCGTGAGACCATTTTATGCAGTAAGTGTTGAGGCCTGTGAAGCCTCTGAGGATGAGGACGAGGATTTTCTGGTTGAGCCTGGTGTTTCTGTGGGGGAAAGCAAAAGTCTTTTTCGAGACAATGGGCATGTTTTGGGTAGATTTGTTGTTGGGGAAACGGGCAGTGATTCTTATGAAAATCGGCCAGGGATTGACTCTGAAAGGAATGTGGAGGAGACGGGAGGGCTACCGATAACCCAGCGTTTACAGCTCAGAAGGGATAGTGTGAAACAGAGACAAATCTGGTGTTGGGTTCAATGAGCCACAGGATCAATACACCATGACACCAATGCACCATGGGCCCAACAGTGCATCAATACACCATGAACCACAACAACAATGGACTGCATCATTGGTCCCACTGGGGAAATTGGTCCCATGATGCATTGGTCATATGGCTCATTGTTCCCATGGTGCATTATCTTCATGGTACATTAGTCCTATGGTTGATTCATTCAATGTTCCAATAGTGCATTGTTCCCATAGTATATTGGTCCTGTGGCTTATTAATCCCATGTTGTGTTGGCCTGTGGTATATTCATCCTGTGGCCCATTCATTCCATAGTTCATTGGTCCCATGGTGCATTGGTCTCTTGGTTCACTGCTTTTGTGATTCATTGGACCCATTGGCATTGGAGCCAATGACTCTCACAAGCAATGGACTGTGGGGCCAATGAGCCATGGGAACAATGCACCGTTGGTCCCATGGTGCATTGGTCCCATGATGTATTGGTCATATGGCTCACTGTTCTCATGGTGCATTAGCTCATGGTACCTTAGTCCTGTGGCCCATTCATTCCATTGTTCATTGGTCCTAAGGTGCATTGGTCGCTTGGTTCACTGCTTTTGTGAGTCATTGGACCCATTGGCATTGGAGCCAATGAACCACACGAGCAATGGACTGTGGGGCCAGTGAGCCATGGGAACAACGCACCGTTGATCCCATGGTGCATTTGTCCCATGATGCATTGGTCATATAGCTCATTGTTCCCTCCTGTGGTTCATTCATCTAATGCTCCAATAGTGCATTGTTCCCATAGTATATTGGTCCTGTGGCTTATTAATCCCATGTTGTGTTGGCCAGTGGTATATTAGTCCTGTGGCCCATTCATTCCATAGTTCATTGGTCCTAAGGTGCATTGGTCTCTTGGTTCACTGCTTTTGTGATTCAGTGGACCCATTGACATTGGAGCCAATGAACCTCATGAACAATGGACTGTGGGACCAATGAGCCATGTGTTGTTCCCATGGTACATGGGCCCCATGATGCATTGGTTATATGGCTCATTGTTCCCGTGGTGTGTTAGCTCATGGTACTTTAGTCCTATGGTTCATTCATTCAGTGCTCCAATAGTGCTTTGTTCCCATGGTATATTGGTCCTTAATCCCATGTTGTGTTGACCTGTTGTATATTAGTCCAGTGGCCCATTCATACCATAGTTAATTGGTCCTAAGGTGCATTGGCTTTTGTGATTCATTGGACCCACTGGCATTGGAGCCAATGAACCACAAGAGCAATGGACTGTGGGGCCAATGTGCCACTGGACTATGGAACGAATGGACCACAGGACTGATGCACCACAGGGCCAATGCACCATGGGACCTGTTCTGTCATGCGCTGGGCCTGTAACAATTGACTCTGAATAGGATGTGCATTTTGTGCCCAGTGAGAAGCCAGGGTGCCTCAAAGAGAGGCCCTCAAGGGCTTTCCTGTAGAAATGGACTTAGAGTCTTTAATGATTGAACAAAGTCCTTTATTGTATTGTCGAAGGCTTTCATGGCTGGAATCACTCAGTTCTTGTGGGGGTTTTATTCGGGCTATATGGCCATGTTCTAGAGGCATTTCTCCTGACGTTTCGCCTGCATCTATGGCAAGCATCCTCAGGGGTGAGGTCTGCTGGAACTGGGAAAAAAGGGGTTTAAAACCCCCTTTTATAAACCCCTTTTTTCCCCAGTTCCAGCAGATCTCACCTCTGAGGATGCTTGCCATAGATACAGGCGAAACGTCAGGAGAAATGCCTCTAGAACATGGCCATATAGCCCGAAAAAACCCACAAGAACTGAAAGTCCTTTATTATTGAACAAATTAAACAGATACGTCTCAAATCTTCAATGAGTCAAACAAATGCTTCAAGGCTTTGAGTCAACTGGTGGCTTCCTTCCTCTTGTCCTCAAGGGACAGGCAACTGTCTTCGTTAACTGTTCTTTCACTTTAAGAGGGAAACCCTTTTTTAACCTCTCCCAGGCTGTCTACTATCTAAGCCTTACTGATGTGGGTTCTACTACCGGATTCAAACTGCATCTTGAGCACTGAGTAGACCTACCAGTAAAGGCTTGCAGATTCTCCAGCTGGAGTTCTTTGGGTCTGTAAAGCTGCTTTCCCTCGGAATTTCTTAAGAAACCTTTCAGGGCTGTTTCCCTCCGATGCTGTAAAGCTGAGAGGCTGTGAGCTCCCTGCCAGAGCGTTGAGACTGTTCTCCCTGGAATTCTTAAGTGAAGCTTTTCTGCGGGTGAAGCTACTCCACGTCCTATAGCTTGGTTTCCTTCTGTAAGACTAACTAAAAATGGCGCCCTCTCCTCCCATGTCCCTGGGAGAAGGGGCAGATCCAAACTTAACAATGATAGACAGGTGGCTTGCCCCATGACTGCAAACCAAGGGAAGGCACCTTTTGCAAAATCCCTGAAGCCTTGGAATGCATGCAAACATTAAATAGAAAGAAGATAAAGTTGGAGCTCCTGGTACAGACGTACCAGCACAGGACCCATGTGCACCATTCCAGTTGTGTGTCAGGACACTAGTCAGGTGTGCCAATGTGAATCAGGGCACCCTTCCTGGTGTCAATCATCTTCACAATTCAGTCACAGTTTCTGAGTGCCTCAGATACATTTTTTAAAATAGTTACTGCCATTTAGCCTTTAATGCTTGAACCAGCTCTGTTTCGACTGTTTTAAATTGCATTTTAGACTGTAAAGAATACTTTAATGTATTTTGAAGTTTGCTTGCATTTGTATTGTTTTAGTTGCTTTCACTTGGAAGCCTTTGGGATCTGGGAGGTGGCACAGGAATATCTTCGCCAAAGAAAGAAAATTGTTGCCATACATCTGATGCCTTCAATATGGGGCAGGGCAGAGACATATTTTAATAACTACTATGTATGCATGCATATGATATATATATATATATATATATATATATATATATATATATATATATATTGAAACAAGGGGGCAGCTGTCTACATTTCTCCAACATCCAGCATCTCCATCTTTCATTCTGGAAGCGTTTCACCCCAAATTCCAGGGTGAAAATGTAAGGAGAAAGAAAGAAAGAAAGAAAGAAAGAAAGAAAGAAAGAAAGAAAGAAAGAAAGAAAGAAAGAAAGGAGGAAAATCAGTGCCGGCTGGCCCCTCTGCAATTAGTACGCTCATCAGCTCAATTTCGATGAAATCATTTCTGATGAATTGTTTAGAATAGGAGAAGAAGGGAGCAGGGCCATTAACTGTACAATTGCCGCTCATTAATTGCCCGCTTTTTCCCAGGCTCTGAAGCCAAGCAACGGCAGGCCCCGCAAGTCACGTCCCAGTGATTAGCGTGGAAAGGAAGGCAAGAGGAGCCAGAAAGGGAGACCCCCCCCTTCCTCAACCAAGGAGACCCCCGGAACGCATCGGCCAAAATCCTCCTATTGGGAAAATGGAGGAAAGGGGGGTAAGATGTAGTTATAGGATGCATCTCCCTAGGCATCTTCAGGATACAAAAGAATATATCCACAAGGAAAAGGTAAAGGTAAAGGTTTTCCCCTGACGTTAAGTCCAGTCGTGACTGATTCTGGGACTCCGGTGCACATCTCCATTTCTAAACAGAAGAGCTGGCATTGTCCATAGACACCTCCTAGGTCATGTGGCCAGCATGACTACGTGGAGTGCTGTTACCTTCCTGCCGGAGTGCTACCTATTGATCTATTTACATCTGCCATGTTTTTGAACTGCTAGGTTGGCAGAAGCTGGGGCTAACAGTGGGAGCTCATCCCACTCCCCAAATTCAAATCTGTGACTTTTCGGTCAGCAATTCCAGCAGCTCAGCGCTTTAATAAATAATAATAATGACCCTAGTGCTCAGCTCCATTTCTAAGCTAAATAGCCAGTGTTGTCCGTAGGCACCTCCAAGGTCATGTGACCAGCTTGACTTCATGGAGCACTGTTATCTTCCTGCTGGAGCAGTACCTATTGATCTACTCACATTTGCATGTTTTCGAACTGCTAGGTTGGCAGAAGCTGGGGCTAACAGCGGGAGCTCACCCCCCTCCCCACATTCGAACCTGTGACTTTTCAGTCAGCAAGTTCAGCACTCAGTGCAATAATAATAATAATAGTAAAGACTCTGGTGAACAGCTCCATTTCTAAACCAAAGAGCCAGCGTTGTCCGTAGGCACCTCCAAGGTCATGTGGCCAGCATGACTTCATGGAGCGCTGTTGTCTTCCTGCTGGAGTGGTACCTACTGATCTAATAACATTTGCATGTTTTCGAACTGCTAGGTTGGCAGAAGCTGGGGCTGACAGTGGGAGCTCATCCCACTCCCCAGATTCGAACCTGTGACTTTTCGGTCAGCAATTTCAGTAGCTCAATGCTATAAATAATAATAATAATAATAATAATAATAATAATAATAATAATAATAATAATAATCTTTATTTATACCCCGGCACCATTTCCCCAAGGGGACTCGAGGCGGCTTGCATGAGGCCAACCCCAACAATTACAACAGGGCGAAAAGAATACAAACATGCAATCATGCAATAAAACACCAAATAAAATAGAATAAAATATAACAAAAGAAAATAATACAAAATGAACACAGGATATAATATAAAATAACAAAAAATTGGGCTGAGTGGGCAGGGATGAGTGGGCAGGGCCAATTACAAAGGATGAGTGGGTGAGATGGATGAGTAGGGTAGTGTATCTGTTGGGAGGTTCAGATGGGACAAACAATGTGGTTTAGTTTCACTAATGGGTGAGATAACGTGAGTTGAAGGGCATTTTGTACTGAGTTGGTCAAGGTACGGGGATTTGTTGTTCATTTAACCCACTGCACCACCGTGGGCTCCTTATCCACAAGGAACCAAATAGAAATGAAGGACTTCTGGTCCAGGAATGCCTTAAGGTCATGTTGTCAAACACAGAACCTCCCACCCGCAAAATTATAAAGTTCTAGATGAAATAGAGGAGATTTTCCTCAACCTGCAATGGACCAGCAGTGGCCCAACTTTCTCAAAGACGGTCTCCCCAGAACTATAACTCCTTTTCCCTCTTAAACCCCAGGATATGTGCTGATCTGATCTCCCCCAAGAAGATCCATTTTACTACACCTCTGATGAGGTTCTTTAATCCAAACCAGTCTGGATCAGTGTGGATCGCATGAGGATCTGGATGTCTTTAGCCCAAAGCTGCAACCAGCCTCAATGCGGGTCTCACGGCACCCAGGTCCCTTTAATCTAACCCAGGTATGGGCAAGCTTCGGTCTTTCCTCCAAGTGTTTTGGACTTCAACTGTCACAATTCCTAGCAGCCAGTAGGCTGTTAGGAATTGTGGAAGTTGAAGTCCAAAACATCTGGAGGGCCAAAGTCTGTCCATGCCTGATTGAATTGTGGGAGTTGAAGTCCAAAACACCTGGAGGGACAAAGTCTGTCCATGCCCATCCAGGCCCCAGTGCAGAGCTCATGGAACCATATATATAGACCAGGAATCTCCATCACTTTTCTAGGTATCTTTAATCCAAGGCTGCAACCAGCCACTTATGGGACATTGTTCCCAAGGTGCATTGGTCCCTTGGTTCATTGGCCCCACGGTCTATTTGTCAGGGCTTGTGATGAGGATGAAGGGAATTTTCTCCCAGCATCTGAGTTAAGGGCAAACAGCAGCACATGCATCCTGACACTGAGGAACCTACCTCTCTGTAAAGCAGCAGCTTCAGGAAGTAGGCATACAGAGTCAGGGCAGGATCAGGAGCTTCAGGAAGCAGACCAAGGGCTAAGTATTCCAGCTAGGCTACAATTAAGGACTGATGCCATTCAACTGAGGAGATCTAGTCTGTTGGCTTGGAGGAGGGCCAACAGGTGAGAGCATTTGGGGAAGTGGTGTAAGGAGCTGGCGGCTGGCTTAGTTAGTTGCTGGGAGCAACGTTGGTGCAACTGTTATAGCTGGAACCTCTGCTGGTGAACTTTTGATTGGACTTTGACTTTGGTGAGTACATTACATTTTTTTGTTGTTGGTGAGATTGCTTGGCATTGAAGTTATTGGAAAGAGCTTTGGGCTTCTCTTATGCGTCACTGTGTATGATTCCAGACTGTCTTTTGACTATGAGTAGTAATTTTAAGGAGAGGAACTTGCTCTTGTGGTTCATTGGCTCCAGAAACAGTTGCACCATTGCAACTATAACAGTTGCACCATTGCTTCCATGGTGCATTGGTCCTGTTGCTCTTGTGGTTCATTGGCAATAATAATAATAATGATAATAATAATAATAATAATAGATAAGATTAGCACAAAATAAAACACATCTACAAAGAATAGACTGGGGAATGTTCAGGGAATTCTTAAATAGAGAAAAGATATATACATAAAAATCGCTTAAAAGAAAGTTAAAACCAAAATCAATTAACAATTTTAAAAAATGACGGGAGAAGAACAAAACAGAAAAGAAATTCCCAACATAAGACCCCTAGCTGGAAGAGACCTGGAAGTACAACTATAGTCTTCTGCTCTCATCTTAGGGAAGTCCTGCTGCCCATGCTCTATTCTGCTTTGGTTAGACCACACCTGGAATATTGTGTCCAGTTCTGGGCACCACAATTCAAGAGAGATATTGACAAGCTGGAATGTGTCCAGAGGAGGGCGACTAAAATGATCAAGGGTCTGGAGAACAAGCCCTATGAGGAGTGGATTAAGGAGCTGGGCATGTTTAGCCTGAAGAAGAGAAGGCTGAGAGGAGATATGATAGCCATGTATAAATATGTGAGAGGAAGCCACAGGGAGGAGGGAGCAAGCTTGTTTTCTGCTTCCCTGGAGACTAGGATGCAACAATGGCTTCAAACTACAAGAAAGGAGATTCCATCTGAACATGAGGAAGAACTTCCTGACTGTGAGAGCCGTTCAGCAGTGGAACTCTCTGCCCCGGAGTGTGGTGGAGGCTCCTTCTTTGGAGGCTTTTAAACAGAGGCCGGATGGCCATCTGTCAGGGGTGCTTTGAATGCAATATTCCTGCTTCTTGGCAGAATGGGGTTGGACTGGATGGCCCAGAGGTCTCTTCCAACTCTAGGATTGTTTATTTTATTTTATTCATTTCTCTCTCTCTCTCTCTCCCTCCCCCCCTTTTCCCACTTCCCTTTATCTTCATTTTCCTACTTTCCTAAACACATTGTTCACCTACTTTCTATGTAAACAATTACCTCATACTGGTTTATTTATTACTATTAGTTTTTTTCTTTCTCTAGAATCTTTTCTGGAATCTTTTATTTTCAATAATAATAATAATAATAATAATAATAACAACAACAACTTTATTTTTCCAACCATCATCTTAGGGGACTCGGGGCGGCCTACAAGGGACAAGCCCAAAAAAGAATTTAAACACACAAGTAAAACACTTTACCAATTAAAAACATTGGATAAAAACAATACAACACAATTATACACAGCATCAGAGCAATATGGCTGAAAAGAAGGGAAAAAAACATAGTTGGGGTACCAATTCAAGGAGTGCGATACATTTTGCAATTGTTCTTGTTTCATTGACTCCAATGCACCATTGCTTCCATGGTGCATTGGTCCTGTGGCTCATTGATCCCATGGTGCATTGGCCATCCTGTGGTCCATTTGTTTCAGAACTCACCAGTTTCAAGGTGCATCGCTCTTGTAGGTTTATTGGTCTCATTACATTTGGTTCTAGGGAGCATTGGCCACTTTGGCAGTTCTCTTCCAAAGCAACAGAACAGGGCCCTTTTTTGGATGCAGTCCTTATATAACGGCCCCCTCCCAATGCCTGCAAACATCATCCTGGCTGTGCAATTCCCCGGCATCCGTAGCCTTCCAGGACAAAGGGTCAGTGTGCAGCATTTGTCCCCGCCATTCAGACCCAAGACAGTAGCGGCCATGCCAAATTCATTAGAAGAGGGGGATTTGCTGGAGATTACGTTGCGTGTTGTCTCCACACCGCCGGATGGTGCGCCCTCGTTTGCCAAGGCTTTGTGCACACAAAACATATTGCGGGTCCCTCGACAGTGTGATAAAAGCCCGTTGCGGAAATCCAGGACCCCTTCCTAAATTGGCCTTTTGGAAGATGTCACTGCAAATGACACACATCAGCGCTGCCTCAAAGCCGAGCAAGTGTCTTCATTAGCGGCTTTGCCTTCTGGACAGCTGGCGGGGCTTGTCAATCACTCCCCGCCGTGTCAAAAACCTCAACAGATTCCGGCATATTTCCAATAAGGCCATCATCATTGCAGTATTAACCCAGTGAACATCACTCCCTTGTACTTCTGTATCAATTGCATGTTTCCACCTTCATGTCTCCATCACATTCTCCATCTGTCTCCATCACCTTCTCCAAATGCTTTGTATTAGTATTAGTATTTTTACTTCCTTATTGCTTGTATTGATGTATGGTGGGCTCGGCCTCATGTAAGCCGCACCGAGTCCCTTGGGAGATGGTAGCGGGGTATAAATAAAGTATTATCATTATTATTATTATTATTATTATTATTATTATTATTATTATGTCTCAAAACCCCCATTCACGGCAATGGGCTTGCGGCTCTTGCAGACCTAATAGACCTCTAGGTTTGGCTAAAATGTCATTGACGCTTGGCCTTTGAGGCTAAAGAAGAATGGGATTCTGCATGGGACATGCTCAGAAATGTTCCCAGATGTAACTACAGCCAGTTGTTTGTGAGCAACACAACACCATGCATCACCTCCCAGGCAATAGATGCTACATCCAAAGGGTCAAACATGAATTCACCTGAGATGATGAACATCACCAACTAAGTCTGGATCTACACTGCTCTATATCCCAGGATCTGATCCCAGATTTGAACTGGATTATATGAGTCTCCACTGCCATATAATCTGGGATAAACAGAAAATCTGGAACCGGATCCTGGAATATAGGGCAGCGTAGAAGGGGCCGTAATGTCTCCAACCCATGTTTACAAGTTGTTGTTTACAAGGGTCTGGAGAACCCTATGAGGAGTGGCTTAAGGAGCTGGGCATGTTTAGCCTGAAGAAGAGAAGGCTGAGAGGAGACATGATGAGGGCCATGTATAAATATGTGAGAGGAAGCCACAGGGAGGAGGAGGGAGCAAGCTTGTTTTCTGCTTCCCTGGAGACTAGGACGCAATGGAGCAATGGTTTCAAACTACAAGAGAGGAGATTCCATCTGAACATGAGGAAGAACTTCCTGACTGTGAGAGCCGTTCAGCAGTGGAACTCTCTGCCCCGGAGTGTGGTGGAGGCTCCTTCTTTGGGAACTTTTAAACTGAGGCTGGATGGCCATCTGTCAGGGGTGCTTTGAATGCAATATTCCTGCTTCTTGGCAGAATGGAGTTGGACTGGATGGTGGCCCAGGAGGTCTCTTTCAACTCTATGATTCTATGATTCTAGGTTTTTCGGGCTATACGGCCATGTTCTAGACCTACAACAACCCAGTGATTCCGGCCACGAAAGCCTTCGACAATACATGTTTACAAGTATTGTGTGCAGAATTGGGACCAGGAGGTGCCTGAGGATCGGGCTCTTAATTCATTCCTCCAAAAGTGACCCATGGAAGGCAATCCCACCCCTTTACAAGGCACCGACGATTGAGTCCAATGCGCTGAGTCAATAAATATAGAGCAGCCCATTCAGCACTTCCCGCCCATTGGGACTGGCTTCATTTTTCACTCGCCGGCCTGCTACGGGTTGGAGGCTGTTGAAGGCTGGATTAGGGGTCAGGCCGAGTCCGGTCCTTCAACAGCAGCTCCATCAAGCCCTCCTGGAACGAGGGGCCTGCGGACAAGGCCTCAGAAAGGAAAACACAGGCTGGAGGATTGGGCAAAGAATAAAGTAAAATATGTGTGATCTGTGGAAGACTCCCGGGTGGAATGAATGAAACATTAAGGAGGAATGTCTGCTCTCGAGGATTATTAACCCCTTTCCCTTCCCAAGAAGGAATTTCCCTGGAGGTGAGTGTCTCAACAACCAGGCATGGGAATTACGATAGTGGGTTGCTGTGGGCAGAGGCGGCCCTAGGTAATTTTCAACGGTAAGCAAACAGTATTTTGCCCCCCCCCCACCAATCATTGATATATATTTTCTGTTCGTCGTGGGAGTTCTGTGTGCCATATTTGGTTCAATTCCATTATTGGTGGAGTTCAGAATGCTCTTTGATTGTAGGTGAACTATACATCCCAGTAACTACACTTGCGCACTTGCTCCCTTGCCTGGCCCGCTTTGGGTCCGGAGGCGTGCCTGAAGACCCCGGCGTGTGCACCAAAAGTCACCTCTTCTCCTGACTTTCTCCTCAGCCATTGGGACCAAGAGAGAGAGAGAGAGAGAGGTGGAGATGCCCACCTTTCCTGAAGGTAGGCGCAAAAACAAAGGAGGGAGCGGAGGTGGGAGATACCTCCAGCCGGAGGGGCTCTCTCTCTCTCTCCCTCTCTCTTGGTCCCAATGGCTGAAGAGAAAGTCAGGAGAAGAGGCGACTTTTGGTGCCTCTGCGCCCCTGGCTCTCTCTTGGTCCCAAGGGCTGAAGAGAAAGTCAGGAGAAGAGGCGACTTTTGGTGCGCACGCTGGGGTCTTCAGACATGCCTCCAGACCCGAAGCGAGCCAGGCATGGCGGCTCCGCCCCTTGGCCCACCTGGATTGGGGAGAGGAGAGGAGGCGGGTGGAGCGCCGGGGGATCGGGAAAGGGAGCCGGTCATGGGGAAGGGATAGAACACGGAGAACGATTGAGCGCCGGCTCTGCTCACATACTCGGTGCCCGGGTGGAGCAGGAACGAGAGGGGCTAGGCGAGGCTCAAGGGCCCGGCCCCTTTGGGAAGAGGATCGCCCGGCAGCGAGGCAAGAAAGCCGAGGCTCCCCCCGGACTGCTAGGGCTGTTGTGAGCTGAGGGGGCGCTCCTCAAGTGGCAGTCAAGGGGCATTTACAGAGGCGCCTCTGCACCCCTGGCAAAAAAAAAGTGTTCTGCGACCGCTTACTTCGCGTAATGGATGAACCGCCCCTGGCTGTGGGTTTTTCAGTCCGTATGGCCATGTTCTAGCAACATTATCTCCTGATATTTCATCTGCATCTGTGGCTGGCATCTTCAGAGGTTCTGTTGGCAGTGAAGCAAGTGGAGGCGTATACACATACAAACACACACACACACCTGTGGAATAATGTCCAGGGTGGGAGGAAGAACCCTTGTCTGTTTAGGGAAAGTGTGGATGTTGCTATCAGAAAGCTTGAATAGCTTGTGAACAGCCATGAAGCTGCAGAGTCAACCAGTGAGAGTATCTGCATAGTAGCAGCCTGGCCTTTGTTGCCTGGAGGCACCCTCTGTTTGGGAGGTGTTAACTGGCTCTTGATCGCTTGCTGTCTGGAGTCTCCCATTTCATTATTTACTGCCTTGATTCTGGTGTTTTTAAATACTGGGAACCAGATTTTGTTCATTTTCATAGTTTCCTCTTTTCTGTTGAAATGGTCCACCTGCTTCTTGTGGATTTCAATGGCTATATATATATATATATATATATATATATATATATATATATATTCGTTTATGGGATTAACATAACTCAAAAACAACTGGACGAACTGACATGAAATTTGGACACTATACCCCTAACAGACCAATTAATGCACCCCCCAAAAGTGGAAAGGACACCCCAAAAAGCTAAATGACGGAAAAGCTAAATGATGATACAAGAAAAAAAAGGAAGAGGTAGGAAAGGAGAGGAAGGAAGGAAGGAGAGAAAGAAGGAAGAAAAGAAAGAAGTAAAAAGAAAAGGAAGCATGGAAGCAAAGAGCGAAGGAAGGAAGGAAAGAGGTAGAGAAGAAAGGAGAAAAAGAGGGATGAAAAGAAAAAGGGGGAAGGAAAGAAAGAGGTAGAGAAGGAAGAAAGGAGAGAAAGAGGGAGGGAAGGAAAAGACAGAAGTATGGATGGAAGCAAAAAGTGAAGGAAGGAAGGAAAGAGAGAAGGAAGAAAGGAGAGAAAGGGAAGGAAAAGAAAAGGGGGAAAGGAAAGAGGTAGAGAAGGAAGGAAGGAGAGAAGGAAAGAAAAAAGGGAAGGAAGGAAAGAGGGAGAGAAGGTTGACCACAGCAACAAGTGGCGGGTACACACACTCTTCACTGACCTCACTGTCAGCCGACCTCAACCAAATCATTTACAGTGGCATCCTGGGATTTGTAGTTTGGGGAAGCCCCAGAACTCTTTGTCAGAGAAGGCATTGTACTACTACCTCTCCCATGATTCCATAGCATTGAGTCAAGTGGTGCCAAACTGCTTTAATTGAACAGGTTGTTGCAGTCTGAAGTGAATACAGTTATGTAGTGCAGATGGACCTTAACACTTTGGCTGCTGATGCTTAAATGACCTGTTGTTGTCTATGTCATAGTGGCTTCCTTCCTCCTCGTGGAGAGAAAAAGCAGAGTATAAATCCACATGATGATGTTCAGGTCACTTATCAATGTCCCAGGGAGGATGGAGCTGAAGGTGTCCATCTCCAAAAAGCCCGGTGTGCATCTCTGCCTCCAAGAAAACGGTACGACTCTGAAGCGTCATTAAATGAACTCGGAGGGCTCTCCGATGGACAAACCAAATCCAGCTATGCTTCCTCGCAGCTTTTCCCCTTCCACCCGTGGAGAAATCCAATAATTTGATTGAAAGCAGACCTCCTGCCTCATCCTGTAAGGAGTTCTTCAGGCCATTCGTCACGTCTGCCAGCCTTCAAGCTGGCAGGAGAGAAGGGCGGAGAGGAAGAGGATGGAGAAGGCCTCTTCTGGATGGGTTATTGGTATTATTAGTATTATTAGTATTATTCAAGGAGCCTGACCGTATTTGCACAAGGGCCCTTCCGAAACCCAAGGGGATATTGTTGTTTGTGGGATTGGCTTTGTGGGGTTACGATGCATTGTTTTGTCTGGAGGAGAACCTCAACCCCATTCATTCTGAATTTCATGAGAAGCAATGGACTCCTGTGCAGAGGGAAAATACTGCATTTCTTTGAGTCTAAGGGCCCTTCCACACAGCTATAGAACCCAGAAAATCCCACAATATCTGCTTTGAACTGGATTATCTCAGTCCACACTGCAATATATTCCAGTTCAAATCAAATAATGTGGTATTTTATTCAGCTACGTGGAAGGGGCCTAAGAAACACTCCCTCCATATAGATATCTCTAAAAATGGGATGTGTCTTAGAACTGCAGGTGCTTTTACACACACACACACACATACACATTTTCTGGTGTTGTACTGCAACTGGAAACACAGTAAAGAAAAATAAGACATTTCCAGATGTAACGGCATTCTTTGGCTTGGTTCTCAATAAGGAGCTAGTCCACTTGAGGGAGAGACTCACAAGCATCTCAATCAAGAGATCAAAGCAGGTAATATAAATAATAATAATAATAATAATAATTACTAATTAATAATATTGCCCCTACTAATAATACTAATGATATTGATATGACTGGTAGTGCGAATATTACAGATATTACAGATAGTACTAATTGTCCCTTACTAATAATTCCAAAAATGCCAATAATAATCATTATAATTGCCCCCTACTAATAATACTAATATTATAGATATTACTGATATTACGGACATTATGAATAGTATGAATATTACAAATATTATGAGCAATATAAATTTCACCTTACTAATAATGTCAATAATGCCAATAATAACTATTATAATTGCCTCTTACCAGTGACCATAATTGCCCCAACTAATAATACTAATGATATTATGGATAGTACAGATAGTACAGAAAATACTAATAGCCCCTTACTAATAATGCCAATAATAATAATTATAATTGACCCTTACTAATAATATTAATGATATTGATATTGCAGATATTACTGATGTTACGGATATTACGAAGAGTATGAATATTATGAATAATATTAATTTTGCTTTACTAATAATGCCAATTATTATTATTATAATTGCTCCTTACTAATAATACTAATTGCCCCTGCTAGTTATACTAATGATATGGATTTTACAAATTTTTACAAATTTTTTACATTACAATTTTTTTACAAATTTTTTTGCAATTTTTTTTACAATTGTTTACAATTGTTTACAATTTTTTTTACAAATTTCTTTTACATTTTTTATTTTTTTTTACAAATGTTTACAAATGTTTACAAATTTTTACAAATTTTATTAATTGCCCCTTGCTAATAATACCAATAATGGCAGTAATAATAGTTGCAATTGCCCCTTCCTAATAATGCCAATTGGCCCCTCCCTGCAGGTGGAAATCCATCTGCAAAAAGGGTGGGGCCCAACCCAACCCAGCCTTGTCCTTGACCTTCAGGTGAATCGCTGGGGCTGCAACTCATTTCCAATTGATGCGTGGAGGACATTGTGACGAAGGTCCTGTGGATCCATTCATATTGTGCATCTCCTGGGGAAATGCAACGCGCTCGCTTATTAGTGTTGCTAAGGAACAGGTTCTAGCGCTCAACTTAACCGAGACGGAACGAGCCTGGGACTGACACTCGGCAACCAGCCTTTTTCTTCCTTTTCTTCCACTCCTCTTTTTGGTCTCTTCCTCTCCCCGGTGACATGTTGCAATTTCACTGTTCCAGGAATGTCCAATTCCTTACAATTCTGCCTCTGAACTATCTGGTGAAGGGCAGTGCCACCCATTGCCTTCTCCTCTGCAGATATTGCTGGCAAAGCCCATCTCTTTAAGAAAGGAGATCTTAGTATTCGTAGTAAACACAGGGTTGCCTTGTTTTGGGAAACGCTGCGATCATTTTGCATTCCAAAGCAGAGAGTTCTGTTTCCCTCCGGCGGTACAGAGCAATGCTGCTCTCTTTTCCAAGATGAGAAGAAATCAAACAGGTTGCAAAACAAACAGCACGAGAAGCCTTGGCACCCCCCAAAGAAGCAAAGGCGGAGGGAAGGGCGCAGCAATGGTTTTGATTGAAATGCCCGGCAGCACTCTTTCTTCTGCTCTTGTCTCCAGGAGGAGAGCTTCTCAATCCAGCCCAAGGTTGGCCCTTTGGCTTCTTGGGTTTCTGTTCACAAGGGCCAATTGGATCTGCAGACGTTGTTAGGATTGGAGTCTGCATGCCGAGCTGGCTTTTCTACCTTCCGGAATTAATAAGTATTATGAAGTTAGGCATTCCAGGCAATTGCAATGGATGGGTGGGAGATCCCATCTCAAGAGCCCGAGGAGTGTAATCATGGTTTCTCTTTGCAGAGGGTCTTAATACATTAACCATTGTCCAGTGATTCAGTCCAAATGTGCTGAGATGATTTCCTACACACATAGAGGGCAATGCAATTGGTAACTCAGTGGTTCTCAACCTTCCTAATGCCACGACCCCTTAATATGCTTCCTCATGTTATGGTGACCCCCAACCATAAATTTAGTTTCGTTGCGACTTCATAACTGCCATTTTGCTGCTGTTATGAATAGTAATGAATAGGTGATATGCAGGATGTATTTTCATTCACTGGACCAAATTTGGCACAAATACCCAATACACCCAAATTTGAATACTGGTGGGATTGGGGGAGGGTATTGATTTTGTCCTGTGGGAGTTGTAGTTGTTGGGATTTATAGTTCACCTACAATCAAAGAGCATCCCGAACACTACCAACAATGGAATTGAGACAAACTTGGAACACAGAACTCCCATGACCAACAGAAAATACTGGAAGGGTTTGGTGGGTATTGACCTTGAGTTTTGGAGTTGTAGTTCACCTACATCCAGAGAGCACTGTGGACTCAAACAGTGATGGATCTGGACCACACTTGGCTTGAATACTCAATATGCCCAAATGTGAACACTGATGG
The DNA here is from genome assembly GCF_025583915.1 of Anolis sagrei ordinatus. Lineage (NCBI taxonomy): Eukaryota > Metazoa > Chordata > Lepidosauria > Squamata > Anolidae > Anolis > Anolis sagrei. Next base: position 1,096,582 of record NW_026844478.1, on the reverse strand, counting down.
AGTTTGGAGGAAATAGATCTTGACATTTGGGAGTTGTAGTTGCTGGGATTTATAGTTCACCTACAATCAGAGTTGGGCCAAACTTCCCACACAGAACTTCCATGACCAACAGAAAATACTGTGTTTTCTGATGGTCTTTGGTGACCTCTCCAGGGGTCCCGACCCCCAGGTTGAGAAACACTGTGGTAACTGGTACTGATTAATATTTCTCCCCTCATTTGCAAAAGAGCACTACCATATCCTCCTTAACCACAGCAAAGAGCTGGTTGTTTATTCGGGGATTGCAGAAGAGACTTTCGGATCTGTCAGGAGGGGGAGCAATAAACAACTGCTGAGTAGGTATGTGAATTATTCTCTCCTTTCATATCCTGGTTGAGCGGCGCATGCGACTTACTGTCTCAAGGCAAGAAGTTAACTCGAACCAAAACACAGCAGAGTCTTTATCTGTATTTAACAGAGATTTATAACACAGCCTCTGATTTGTTTGCTGCTCACCACTTTAATAAGATATTTTATACTTCACTCAGTGCTATATTCGACTATTTACACACCAGGTGTGCTATCAGTATATGCGGAGATATACTCACAACCACACAACGAGATGCAATGTTTATAGCAAGACATGCACATGGCAAAGGATCATGGTGGTGAAAGATCCACATGGCAAGAGAGCATGCATATGTCTGCCACTTACTTTTATACCCACAGTGTGATACTCATCTGACCCTCTCGGTCCACATCTCCACTTGCTTAACCCTTCAGTGTAATGTGCTGTGACCACATGTCCAATAGAACTGTATTTTTCACACACTGGAGTTAAAGACAATGCATTTCTTTCTAACACAGCATTGTCTACCTGATAGGATCTACTAACGGTCTCTCTTTTCAACCCGTACTGTATTCAATCTCTGTCTTGAACAACACATTCTCATGCGTTCTCCACTTTGCGCTGGTCTCATAACTGTACCTTATGGAAGTCTGGAAGCTACAAAATATTATTTCTGCGTTGTTTTATTCTTGCATAAAGTGATAACACCACATAAGGCCATGGTTGCAGGACACCTTTCAGTGGGGCATGCACATTACCAAAATGGAAACTTGGAGAAGTCGAATTTGCAGAATTGCCATTCACTTATGGCTTGGGGAGAACTGATTTTCAGTTCATTTTTTTAAAAAAAACCCCAAATACTCCCCAAACTAGAGTTGATATTGGCTTCTCGCAACCTCTGAGGATGCTTGCCATAGATGCAGGCAAAACGTCAGGAGAGAATGCTTCTAGAATATGGCCATATAGCCTGAAAAACCTACAACAACCCAGTGATTCCAGCCATGAAAGCCTCTGACAATACATAGAGATGATATTCTCTGCAGTTCTGGGTCCATCAGTGGCTTCTCTATGATCATCATCACCATCATATCATAGGCTGTCATAGGTGGCCAAATATGATTGTCTTCCAAATGTAGGGTTTTGGTGGAGATCTATTCTTGATCCACGTGTTCTTTTGACATCGTTTTTATTTTGGTGTAGATGTTGACTTGTGTGAAGAGTTGGCTGCTAAGGTAACAGAAATGGTCAACAATTTCTAATGTCCTTGAAACCCACTGGGATTTTCTCCAACACCCACACCTTGTTCTGTCAGCTCAGGTCCACCTCAACAGGGATCCCATCAGGTCTGCTGTCTTTGTTTTTTTTTTTTTTAATTTGCCAATGGCTTTGCTGATTTTCTTCAGACTAGGCCGTGCTACACAGTCATCCCTGGTTTGTAGGGCTGGGCGGTTTCGTTCGTTAATTTCGTAATTCGTTATTAATTCGTTTTTTTATAACGAAGCGATATTGAACCATTCAGGAGCAACTAAAAAACGAAACGAATTTTTCCAATTCGTTTCGTAATTGTTTCAAAATTGTTTCGTAATTGTTTCGAAATTGTTTCGTTATTTCGTTATTATTTCCATATGTCTGGTGCAAGTTTTATAGTCGTTGTTTGTTTTATCAGTGATAAAAAAATTATCACACCAACGGTCAACAACAGAGGGAGAGGGAAGCTTCAGAAGTTCCCCCTGTCCCATTTGGAGGGTTTTTTAGCTTATTGCGCAATCGTGTCCGCCATTAACGAATTGATTCGTTATTGTTTCGAAATTGTTTCGTAATTTCCGAAATTTCGTAAATATCGAACTTTTTAAAAGAAAAATTTCAGAATTCTTTTAAATAACGAAACGCAAAAAACCCCTAAAAACGAATCGAATTTAGAAACCCATTTTTCCGTGGTTGGACAGCCCTACTGGTTTGTTGTTGTGGGATTTGTGAGTGAGCCTCTTTGCTGTGGTTAAGGAGGATATGGTAGTGCTCTTTCCAACACTTCTGTATAGATTGACCATGGAAGGGTGAGTGCTTTTTACTTCAGGTGTTCAGAGCAGATATTTGACTTTCTCCCACAAATCCATCTCTCTCTCTCTCTAAAGCAGATTGGAGAGAGGAGAGAGAAATCAGGTAACTGGCCAAATAGAGTTCGGAAGCATTTGCTCCAAAGCCATAAGTAATGTACTTCCTTTGACTTTAGCAATCAATGTCGCTTCCCGCAGGCACTCTCATTAATAACGCCATGGCTTTCAAAGTCCCTAAGACTCAGGCTTAAGCTTCATGGAGCCCAGAAAAAGAGTTAGGACTTAACTCACTATTCCCCAGCTCCCTGTGGGTCACCTGCACAGGTGAGTTGTGTGTTGGTCCTTCTTGCAGTGGAGGAATCGTCTCCGTTCCCTTGGTTCTGTTCCACCTGAAGGACTTTCTCTCTCCATGCAAGCTTCAGTATCATCCAATGCCTCACCAAGTGCACTGCCTATAGCACAACTGCAACCCAAAGTGCAGGATGCACAGCCACCATGCTCAATGCGCCACTTGCAAGCATTTGCTGTCTGGACAGCTCCGTTGCCAATGCTGTATGCACAACCACCTGGTGTTACATACTGTGTCGCATGACGTAGGCTTGCACGAGCCACTGACATGTGAACAAGCCATGGAAATGGCTTGAAGACAATTCACTCAAAACAAAACAAAAAGTCTCAAACTTAATTAAGGCTTCCTTCCATTTATGAGTTTTAATCTGGAAACCTTCCAGGTAACAGACCTGAGAAAAGCCCCCTTCCTCCATTCAGTGACCAAATCCTCCCATTAATGATGCTCTTTTTCTTCTTCTTTCTACTCCTCTCCCTCTTCTTCTTTCTTAATCTCTTCCTCTTCTTCCTCCTCCTCCTCCTCTTCTTCCTCTTCTAAATGATGATGTAGAAGAGGAAGAAGAGGTGGAGGAGGAAGAAGAGGAAGAGATTAAGAAAGAGATTCATCCTCCTTCTCCTCCTCTTCCTCTTCTTCCTCTTCTACATCATCTTCCTCCTCCTCCTTTGCTTCATTCTCCTCCTCCTCCTTTTCTTTCTCTTGCTCTTCTTATTTTTCCTCCTCTTACATTTCCCCTTCTCTTCCTCCTCTTTTCTTCTCTTCTTCTTTCTCTTCTACATAATCATCTTCCTCCTCCTCCTCTGCTTCATCCTCCTCTTCTTCCTCCTCTTCCTCTTCTACATCATTGTCTTCCTCCTCCTCTGCTTCATTCTTTCCTCCTCATCTTCCTTCTTTTCTCTTCTTACCATCCTTTCATTTCCCTTCCTCTCTCCTCCTTTTCTCCTCTCCTCTTCTTCTTCCTCTCCTCTTCATCATCATCATCATCCTCCTCCTCCTCTGCTTCACCCTCCTCCTCTTCCTCTTCTTCTTCCTCTTCTACATCATCATCATCTTCCCCCTCCTCCTCTGCTTTATCCTCTTCCTCTTTCTCTTCTTCTTCTTCTTCTACATCATCATCTTCTTCCCACTCCTCTGCTTCATCCTCCTCCTCCTCTTCCATTTCCCCTCCTCTTCCTCCTTCTCCTCTTTCCTCATTTACTGGAGACCGCGCACGGCCCATTCCTGAAATTTCTCAGCAACCAGAACTAAACGAAGCTGCATTATCTGGAGAATGTTGGAGATTTATTCCTCGCAATTTCAAAATGTTATTCCGCCGTGCTGGGATTTCACCTCTGGCTGGGAAAATGATCTGCTTTTATTGAACAGCACGTTCTGTAATTAATGTTCTGGCGACCCGTGAGAACAGGCGGGGGGGGGGGGGGGGGGGCGGCACGCAGGTAAAGGCCCAGATTGAGACAAGCATCTCAAGGCCGACATCCAGGCAAATGAGCCTCGCTTGGGTTCTACCTCAAGGGGAAGGTGCCACGAAATGAGCAAGTGCAGGCCATTGGTTGACATAGCTGTTGTTGTGGTTGTCGTCCTGATGTGCATCAGGCGTATCCAATGCACATTCATCCTGCAATGCATCATTCCCATTGGTGTACCATTCCCAATGTGCATAGCTCCACTTATAGAATCCTAGAATCCTAGAGTTGGAAGGGACCTCCTGGGCCATCATCCAGTCCAACCCCATTCTGCCAAGAAGCAGGAATATTGCATTCAAATCACTCCTGACAGATGGCCATCCAGCCTCTGTTTAAAAGCCTCCAAAGAAGGAGACTCCACCACACTCTGGGGCGGAGAGTTCCACTGCTGAATGGCTCTCACAGTCAGGAAGTTATAGAATAATAGAATCCTAGAATCAAAGAGTTGGAAGAGACCTCATGGGCTATCATCCAGTCCAACCCCATTCTGCCAAGAAGCAGGAATATTGCATTCAAATCACCCCTGACAGATGGCCATCCAGCCTCTGTTTCAAAGCTTCCAAAGAAGGAGCCTCCACCACACTCCGGGGCAGAGAGTTCCACTGCTGAACGGCTCTCACAGCCAGGAAGTTCTTCCTCATGTTCAGATGGAATCTTCTCTCTTATAGTTTGAAGCCATTGTTCCATTGCGTCCTAGTGATGCATCAGTCTGGGTTTGCAATTGTGCAATGGGTCCCATTGCGCATCAAGTCCCGTTGTACATTGTTTCCAATATGCAGTGATGACTTGGCTGGCTCTCCTATGTGGGATGCATCATCTACACTGAAGGATGAATGCAGTTTGATACCACTTTGCCATGGCTCTGAAGTCGAACTAGGTGGGAACTAAGGGTCATCTCTCCTTGGAGTTGACCCCCCTAAAGTCTAGTTCGACTTCAGCTCAATGCTATGGAATCGTGAGATTGGTAGTCTGGTGAGGCTCCAATGCTCTTGGGCAGTGAAAGCAAATTACTATCACAATCATCATCTTTATTTGTCCAACCACAACTCCCAGGACTTTGTAGCACTGTCACAGCAGTTAAAGTGATGTCACACTGCATTCGTTCCACAAAGTGGATGCACAGCCCCCCCCCCCCCAATAGTAGCATAACAACAGAGAAGGACCTGTCTGCCGCGCAACAAGGCGGTGCGCTTCCCTTCCCTGAGTGCCATGTTCGTGTATATTTAATAAAGGTCACTCTGTGTTTACCGGCAAGGGAAATCAATAGCGGTTCATTATTGATGAAGGGTCCCAGCAGTCCGTAAAGAGCTGGAGTCGGAATATCCAGGCCCAGCAGGCTTCAGCTTTGAGATGGTCCTCCTGCTTCTCTTCTTCTCTTTGCTCCTTCTCTTCCCCTTCTCCTCCTCATTCTCCTCCCTCTGATTTTTCTTCTACCTCCTCCTCCTCTTCCTCCTCCTCTCCTTATCTTTTCTCTTCCTACTCCTCTCCTTCTCATTCTTCTTCTTCCTCCTCTTCTCCTAATACTTCCCTCCTCTTTTTCTCTTTACTCCTTCTCTTCCCCTTCTCTTCTCCTCATTCTCCTCCTCCTTCTTCTCATTCTTCCTCTTCTTACCTTCTCTTTTCTCTTTTTCTTTCTGTTCTCCTTCTCATTCTCCTACATCTCATTTTTCTTCTACCTCTTCCTCCTCCTTCTCTCCTTATCTGTTCTCATTTTCTTCTCCTTCCCCTCCTTCTCATTTTTCCTCTTCTCCTTTCTCCTCTTTCTGTATTCCCCTCCCTCTTCCTTCCCTCTCATTTTCTTATCCTCCTCCTTTCCCTTTCTTTCCTCTTCTCTGCTCTTCTTCTTTCCATTCTTCTTATTTTCCTCCCTCTTCTCTTTTCTCCTTCCTTCTCCTCCTCCTTCCCTTTTTCTCTCCTCCTCCTCTTCTCCTTCTTTTCTCTCCTCTCCTTCTCTTCCTTCTTCTTCTTCTTCTTCCTCCTCCTCCTCTTCTCCTTCTCCCCCTTCCTCCTCCTCTTCTCTTTGCTCCTCTCTTCCCCTTCTCCTCCTCATTCTCCTCCCTCTTTTTCCTTCTACCTCCTCCTCCTCCCTTCTCTTTCCCCTTCTCCTCCTCATTCTCCTCCCTCTCATTTTCCTTCTACCTCCTCCTCCTCTCCTTATCTTTACTCCTTCTCTTCTCCTTCACCCTCCTTCTTATTCCCCCTCCTCTTCTTCTTATCTTTTCATTTCTCCTTCTCTTCCTGTTCTCCTCATTCTCCTCCCTCTCATTTTTCTTCTACCACCTTCTTCTTCTCTCCTTATCTTTCCTCCTTCTCTTCTCCTTCCTCTTCTTCCCCTTCCTCCTCGTCTACTCTTTCCCCTTCTCCCCTCCTCCTTCTCCTCCTTTCTCTTCTCCCTCTCCCTCTTCCTCCTCCTCCTCCTTTTCTCCCTTCCCATAGGAGATTGTTTGCAAATTAAAGTGGAGGAACTGATGGGAGAGCAGGACAGGAGCAGTGTGTGTGTGTGTGTTGTTGTGTCTGGAGAAAGAGCCTTGTGGCTTAATAAATTTGATTTCAGTGCAAACAGGATGTCTACAGCTCTTCTCCTGCATTAACCTGGTTTTCCGTTGCAGGCGGAGGTGGAGAGGGCCACCCTATTTTTAGATCTCAATCCCACCCTGGGGTGGAGGAGGGCAGAGCATTGCCAGGAGAGAAGGGCTGAGAGCAGATTCGGGGTGTGTTTGGCCTTTCCCTTAGGATCAATTGGACCATTCAGTGTGGCAATGGGAAGGGAGGAAGGCGCTGGGGTTGGGCCCTTCCTTCCGTATTTAATCGCTTTGAGCAATCCGTTAATGGCTAATTATGGTTGGCGGAGACAAAGCTCTTCTTTGTTCAGTGACTTCTATCTTTTCATTCCCCACAAAATATCATCATAGAAGCCTGGTGAGGACTGGATCTAAACCTAAGAGCATCTAAGGAGGCCTCCTGGGTCTTGGATGAAGATGTCCATCCCGTCTTGAAGATGTCTATCCAGTCTTCATCCAGTCTTAGATTAAGATGTCCAGTGGTGACTGTGGTTCATGTTGGAGTTTACATTATCCAACATTTTTTGTGGCCAATGTGGAGATAGGGGACACAAGGAAGAGCTCAAGAAGATCACTAACGGTCCAGGGGTGAGAATGACATCAAGCGAAGCCAGGCGGTTGTAGAATCATAGAATAGTAGAATCTAAGGGTTGGAAGAGACCCCAAAGGCCATTCAGTCCAATCCCCTTCTGCCAAGCGGGAAAAGCACAATCAAAGCCTTCCCGACAGATTGCCATCCAGCCTCTCTTTGAAAGCCTCCAAAGAAGGAGTTTCCACCAGACTCAGAGGCAGAGAGTTCCACTGCTGGACAGCTCTTCTTACGGTCAGGAAGTTCTTCCTAATTCATGTTCAGGTGGATCCTCCTTTCCTGCCATCATAACCCACGGGGAGAGAAGAGCCTTCCGTGGGTTTACAATGCAATACAATTTGGTTTACAATACAAATTGTATTGTATTGTAAACCCACGGAAGGCTCTTCTCTCCCCAATGAAAAGGGGCTTGGCTGTGGATCTGATAGAGAGAGAGAGAGAGAGTGCTGCCAACTCTAAGATTTTGTGACTGATGGACAGACAGATCAATATAGAAATAGATATGCATATATGCATAGAGAGAGGTGGACCAGGTGGTCCTTGGGGTTTCTTCCAACTCTTAGTTGAGAGAGAGACAGACAGACAGATGGGCATGGACATACATAAAGGGGGTTGGACTGGATGGCCCTTAAGGCCCCTTCCAACTCTTAAAATTCTATGATATTGATATAAGTAAAAATGTAATGTTTGTTTGTGGGAATAGAATATCTCAAAAACCACTGAATGAACTGATACACACACACAGATATACACATATACACAAATATGTACACACACATATACACACACAAAGCACATATACACAGATTGGGCCACAGCAATGCGTGGCAGGGAATGGCTAGTATGTGTATACACGCAGACACACACACATATATATATTGTTGTTCATTCATTCAGTCATCTCCGACTCTTCGTGACCTCATGGACCAGCCCACGCCAGAGCTCCCTGTCAGCCGTCACCACCCCCAGCTCCTTCAAGGTCAGTCCAGTCACTTCAAGGATGCCATCCATCCATCTTGCCCTTGGTTGGCCCCTCTTCCTTTTGCCTTCCACTTTCCTCGGCATCATTCCCTTCTCTAGGCTTTGCTGTCTCCTCATGATGTGGCCAAAGGACTTCCACTTTGCCTCTCGTCTCCTTCCCTCCAGTGAGCAGCCGGGCTTTCTTTCCTGGAGGATGGACTGGTTGGATCTTCTCGCAGTCCAAGGCACTCTCAGCACTTTCCTCCAGCACCACAGCTCAAAAGCATCTATATATATATATAGAGAGAGAGAAATACATAGCTACAGATATAGATAGATAGCTCTTGGGGTCTCTTCCAACTCTAGGAATGTATAATAGGTAGATAAATAGATGCATATGGAGATAGGTTGCCTATGTAGTCACTTCCATCTCTAGGATTCTATGATAGATAGATAGACACAGACAGACAGACAGACAGACAGACAGCCCTTGGGGTCCTTTCCAACTCTGAAGACTTTCTGCTTATGCCGTTCCATGTCTTGCTTTCTCTCCCTCAAAAGCCTCTTCATTTCAGTGTGACTTGTGGTTCATGTTCATGCGTTCCCCTCCAGAACAGAATGGCTTTCTCTTGCCCAGGATAGAAGTCTGCCTGCCCAACATGTCTGGAATACAATTTCTTCTCCTCTAAATGGAATTGGACAGCAACTCTGAGCTGAAGCCCATCTAGGGAAGAAAGGATTCCCTCCATCCCATTCCTTGATTCTTGGGTCCCCCCCCTCCCTCCTGCATTCACTCTGTCCTGCCCTCTCCGCTTCCAAATTTCTACTTTGACTCCAAAATTGATTCCAGAAGGAGCCGTTGGCTTGCCGTGCATTCCACTTGTCTGGATTGTCTCTCATCCCATATTAGCCGCGTTGCAAATCTGGGGAAGGGGGGAGACATGAAGGCCTCTCTGGCTGCACTCAAGCCCTGAGTGTGCGCGCTCCCTTGGAATACTAAAACTGCGCACCCAATAAATATCCAAATAGAGTCAGAACCAGACTGGTGCATTGGTTTTCCTGCATTGCTTTCAGGTGCCCATGTGGACTGGATTAGTCAAGGCCTAACTGGACGTGTGGCATGGAAAATGCATGAGCTGCCTCGTACATTTTGACCTGGAAGTAAATTGTTATCTTATGCCTTGTCCCAGGGCAGCAATGCACAACCTGGCAGGGACAGTCCAGATTGGGTCTGTGGGGGTAATAGTAATAATAATAATAATAATAATAATAATAATGCAGTTAAACATCCAAAAACTCAAGATGATGGGAACCAGACTGGTTGATAACTGGCAAATAGAGGGAGAAAACGTGGAGGCAGCGACAGGGTTTGTATTTAATGTATTGTCAAAAGCTTTCATGGCCGGAATCACTGGGTTGTTGTAGATTTTTTCGGGCTATATGGCCATGGTCTAGAGGCATTCTCTCCTGACGTTTCGCCTCCATCTATGTCAAGCATCCTCACTACCTCTGAGGATGCTTGCCATAGATGCAGGTGAAACATCAGGAGAGAATGCCTCTAGACCATGGCCATAAAGCCCCAAAAAACCTACAACAACCCAGGGTTTTTATTTCTTTGGTGTGAAGATGAGTGCAGACGCAGCACATAGTTCAAGCAATGGTATTCCCTGTAGTAACCTATGGATGTGAGAGCTGGACCACAAGGAAGGCTGAGCAAAGAAAGAGAGATGCTTTGGAACTCTTGTGTTGGAGGAAAATTCTGAGAGTGGACCACGAGAAGATCCAATCAGTCCATCCTCCAGGAAAGAAAGCCCAACTGCTCATTGGAGGAAAGGAGATTAGCAGCAAACAGGAAGTCCTTTGGCCACATAATGAGAAGACAAGAAAGCTTGGAGAAGGGAATGATGCTGGGGAAATGGAAGGAAAAAGGAAGAGGGGCTGACCAAGGGCAAGATGGGTGGATGGCATCCTTGGAGGGACTGGCTTGACCTTGAAGGAGCTTGAAGGACCTTGAAGGAGTCCTGGCCTGGGATGGTCCAGTAGGTCACCATCCTGGACCATCCAAAGCGACTGAACGAATAAACAATAACAACATTACCTGCCTCTCCCTGCAGCTTGAGGAAGGATATAGCATAATTAAATCAAGAGATAAACATTGAGGAGGAGCAGGAGCAGGAGCAATAGTAGGAGTAGGAGCAATAGGAGAAGTTGGAGCAATAGTAGGAGGAGCAGGAGCAATAGTTGGAGCAATAGTAGGAGGAGCAGGAGCAATAGTAGGAGCGGGGCAATAGTAGGCACAGGGGCAATAGTAGGAGGAGCAGGAGCAATAGTAGGAGGAGCAGGAGCAATAGTTGGAGCAATAGTAGGAGGAGCAGGAGCAATAGGAGGAGGAGCTGGGGCAATAGTAGGAGGAGCAGGAGCAATAGTAGGACCAATAGTAGCAGCAACACATTTATTACCCATCTCTCCCTGCAGCTCGAGACAGGATACATCATCATTGAAACAAGAGCTAAAACACAAGGAAGGAAGGAAGGAAGGAAGGAAGGAAGGAAGGAAGGAAGGAAGGAAGGAAGGAAGGAAGGAAGGAAGGAAGGAAGGAAGGAAGGAAGGAAGGAAGGAGAATAATAATAATACCAACAACAATAATGAATATATTACTCATCTCTCCCTGCGGCCCAAGGAGGGACACAACATCATTAAAACAAGAGGTAAAACACAAGGAAGGAAGGAGAATTAATCATAATAATGAATTTATTACCCTCCTCTCCCTGCGGCTCAAGGTGAGATACAACACCATTAAAACAAGAGATGCAACCCTATTAAAAGGCATACAACAAGATACACAGAGTTAAAATACAAGATAAAATGCAGGTTAAAAATCACAACTTAAAATTGACTGGGCTGGCCTTCTGCAAGAAGAGATGGGTCTCCAGTTGAGTCTTAAATTCATCAACAGGGTAGGTCTACATTGTCAAATTAATGCAGTTTGATACCACCTCAATGCTTTGGACATTGGAGACATGGGGGGCTTTTTGTGCACCATTCAAGAGTGTGCCATCGAATGGCTGGAATCCTTTTACAGATACAGGAATTTTGACTCAAATTGATGTATGTAATCAATCAAGTCAAGGCATAGACACATCCAGTTGACTCAATGCTTCTATTCTAGCAAGGTGAACAAAGGCTGTTGCTTGTATAACTCTCCTTATACAATCCTGCATTGAATATGTCAATTGCATAACGGCTCAAGAAGTACAAGACAGACTTGGCAGTATCCTGCACCGGAGAGATTTGGCCTTTGTGTGTGCATGCACATGTGTGCAGATGTCCTGCTGAAACACAACCACAGTTGGATGCAACCATGCTGAGCCCTGAATTTCTGGGTGCAGACACATCTTTTCAGCTTGAGCTCCTTGTGGTTGTCATCACCGCCTTGTTTTCATTCTTTCCTTTGTTCCCTACAAGCCAGGGCTCCATTCGCACTTCCAAGCGCGGCTGCGTTGGCCTCCACAAATGTTCACAATTACCCGTAGTATTAATTGTTAGCACAGCACATCCTTCCTAATAGGGGCGAAACGTCCTTGGAGAGGCTGGTTCCTTTTGGCCTGGCTGGAGAGCTCGGCGCATATTTGCCTTTCTTGTCGGCAACCACAAGGGCAGCTCTCTGCCAAATGTTCTTTTTGCACATTCAATTTCTGACAATTGTAGGTTGTTTTTAATTATAGATGCTGTTTCATAAGGCCTTCATAAATGTGCTGTGGAACATTGTGTACACGTAATGAGGTCTTCATAATCTGAACCCTCAGGACAAAAGCAGACCGGGGAGGGCAACCGTAACAGGAAAGTGACATTTTCCAAGATGGATTTGTTTAAGGCCGAACTGAAAAGTTCTGTGTTTTGACGTCACAGATATGCATTTACATGCATGTGCATGTACTTTAGATATATGGACACATACACATATACATACTTGTTGTCCTCGTGGGCAACAAGTTAACATGAGCCAACAATGTGATGTGGCGGCAAAAAAAGCCAATGGGATTTTGTCCTGCATCGGTAGATAGGTGTCACCCCAAAGGGAATGCAAGCTGTTTATGGTGGTTGATGTGAGTACTGTGCATAATTGGGCAAGTACGTTTAAAGATGTTGAGGTGACACCTTCTGCTGTCAAGAATTCAATGACTGGAGTACACCATGGAGATCATGGAGTCCTCATGGACAACAAGTTAAACATGAGCCAGGAATCAGATGTGGTGGCAAAAAAAGCCAATGGGATTTTGCCTTGCATCAAGAGGAGCCTAGTGTCTAGATCCAGGGAAGTCCTGCTCCCCATGCTCTATTCTGCTTTGGTTAGACCACACCTGGAATATTGTGTCCAATTCTGGGCACCGCAATTCAAGAGAGATATTGACTCTAAGCTGGAATGTGTCCAGGGAAGGGCGACTAAAATGATAAAGGGTCTGGAGAACAAGCCCTATGAGGAGCGGCTTAAGGAGCTGGGCATGTTTAGCCTGAAGAAGAGAAGGCTGAGAGGAGATATGATAGCCATGTATAAATATGTGAGAGGAAGCCACAGGGAGTAGGAGGGAGCAAGCTTCCTTTCTGCTTCCCTGGAGACTAGGACGCAATGGAACAATGGCTTCAAACTACAAGAGAGGAGATTCCATCTGAACATGAGGAAGAACTGACTGTGAGAGCCGTTCAGCAGTGGAACTCTCTGCCATGGAGTGTGGTGGAGGCTCCTCCTTTGGAAGCTTTTAAACAGAGGCTGGATGGCCATCTGTCGGGGGTGATTTGAATGCAATATTCCTGCTTCTTGGCAGAATGGGGTTGGACTGGATGGCCCATGAGGTCTCTTCCAACTCTAGGATTCTGTGATTCTATACACACATACATACATAGAAACTCATAAAGTTGGAAAATCTTCAACAGTCCAGGATGCTTCTCATAAGGTTTCCTCAAACACGCACACAAAACCTCCTCTTTTCCACTTGTTTTGAATATTGTTTCCAATCTTCACCCAGGGAGCAAAAATATCATGAGGCAGCTTTGAACAGAAGCCCAAAAGAAGCTATGCAAAGAACATTTTTATTATTATTTTGAGGAAAGAAAGGGTGTGGGATTTCATAGAATTGGAGGAAATGCCACTTCTATGTCTCCTGTTCATTAATATTCAGCTCATAGCAGTGAAAGATCCTGGACATTTTCAGCCTTTTTGGTAGGCCCAGAGCAGTGTTGTACATGAATTTAATCGGGTCGATTAGAGCAGAGTCTGGTTGACAAAACTGGATTGAGGAGAGTAAAGTTGCTTCAGACAAAAATTCAATATGAGACATGAGTCGGATGGGCTCCATACAAAAGTTGAGTTTTACAAGGTTGGATTGGGTCCAGACAAGAGTAAGGTTGAAGAGGGTCAGATCAGGCCCAAAGAGTTGGGTTGAACAGGGTTGGATTGGGTCAATACAAGAGTTGGATTGAACAGGGTTGGATTGGGGCCAAAGAATTCGGTTGAACAGGGTTGGATTGGATCCATACAAGAATTGGGTTGCATAGGGTTGGACTGGGTCCAAAGACTTAGGCTGAACAGGATTGGATTGGGTCCATACAAGAGTTGGGTTGAACAAGGTTGGATTGGGTCCAAAGACTTAGGCTGAACAGGATTGGATTGTGTCCATACAAGAGTTGGGTTGAACAAGGTTGGATTGAGTCCAAAGAGTTAAGTTGAACAGGGTTGGATTGGGTCCATACAAGAGTTGGATTGAACAGGGTTGGATTGGATCTTAAAAGTTAGGTTGAACACGGTTGGATTGGGTCCAAAGAGTTGCATTGAACAGAAGAATCTTGGATTGGGTTCAAATAACTGCACTGATGCTAATCAAGGAAGTTCAGAAAAAAGTTGGATTTAGTTGTGTTGGGTTCAGGAAGATGAGTTCAGGAATCAAAGTGTTTTAGAAGCGCGTGAGTAAAGGTAGGTTTGGAAACTGGGTTGAGAATTGGGTTGAGAAGAAGTTAGATTAGGTTCAGAAAGCTGGACTGATGCAAATCAAGGAAGTTAAGGGAAATTGGACTGAGTAGGGTCAGATTCAAGAAGCTAGACTGATGTTGTGACTCAGCTTGACTCTGAGTCTGAAGCTGAGAAAGCTGGCCTGTTTGGGTCTTCTGAGCCTGATTTTGGCCTGCAGGATGATGAGGAGGCTGATGGGTTACAGATTCCTGTACATGTTTCAGGGTCTGATAGTGTGGCTGCTGAAGGAGAAACAGCAAGTCAGTTCTCAGGGGAAAGGAATGTTCCTGCAGTTACAGAGACTGATAGCGAGAGTGAAATCCCACATGGCCAGGTGGAGGACCCGTCCCAGCTGGACTCAGATAAGGGGTTGCATAGCCTTGAAGATAATGAATTAATGAGCAGACCAGATCGTTTGCAATTAAGGCTTTGAAGAAGCACTCGCTTGGCCAGCAAGCGAGAAGCCAAAGGTACCAAAAGTCAACGCAATGCTTTCATGTTCACAAAGGGTATTTAGTCTTGTAGCTGACAGGCAGTTGTTGTCAGTCTATCATTGCTCTTCCCATGATAACTTCTGGAGATTTTCCTTGGCTTTTAGCAGCACGCTTCTGGTTTCCTGAGTCTGGGATTTGGGTCTTGTTTTCAACAGTTTACCATGGACTTTTGTTTGACCATTGCTAAAGTATTATGCTTCATGTTTTTGCCTTTGGATCTTGGGAACTTTGCCTTTGCATTTAAACCTCTGTTTCGCCTATGGACCTATTGCATTTCTATTTCTTTGTTTTGATTTTGCTTTTTTCAATAAACTACAAAAACCTATAGCTTTGGTGTGGTGGTGTCTGGAGCAAGGTGAATACTATTCCTGAGTTGCAACAACTGAGTAGAGTCAAGATGGCTTAGAAGAGTTTGAGTAAAGGTGGATTTGGAAACTGGTGAAAGGGGTATCTCTTGGAAATAGCGGAATAAGGTGT
Organism: Anolis sagrei ordinatus; assembly: GCF_025583915.1. Lineage (NCBI taxonomy): Eukaryota > Metazoa > Chordata > Lepidosauria > Squamata > Anolidae > Anolis > Anolis sagrei. Next base: position 1,081,306 of record NW_026844478.1, on the reverse strand, counting down.
GTGATATATAGCTTTCTTCTTCCTCAATCACACCCTCCCTACACTGCCCTGTCACGTGGTCATGACTCAGCTTCTTTGCATGCCTCTCACATTCCACATCAACACCTACTTAACCCTTCTTTAGGTGTGTGACCACATGTCCACTAGAACTGTATTTTAAACCAATTTAGCACAATGGAGTTACAAACAATGCATTCCTATCTAACAATTCATTATCTACGTAACAGAATCAAGGTAGTTGGGTAAGACTGGGTTCAGAGAGCTGGACTGAGGTGAGTCAAGTCAATTCAGAGAAGCTCTTGGTTGAGTAGAATCAGATTCAGAAGTTGGGCTGAACAGAGCCAAGATGGCTTAAGGGTTTGGATAAGTAAAGTTGGGTTGGAAGACAGTTGCATTGAGAAGAAAAAAGTTAGGAAACTGAAGTGAGGTGAATCTAGGAGTTCAGAAAACAGTTGGATTGAGTAACGTTGGGTTCAGGAAGCTAAGCTTAGTAGAGTTTGCCCATAGAGCCAACTCCTATTACTCTGCATCCTCCTCTCCTCCTTGGACAACCAGGCTAAGGCCCTTCTGTTGACATGGCTTTTTGCTTAATTTGGAGGCCAATAACCCTGGGGTTCTTTAACTCAACACTGAGCCAAGGCCATGAGAGACTACGCTGTGTTTTTCATTCTTTCATGGCATGAGATGATGGACACGCTCCACACAAAAAAGGCAGGCCCGGCAACATTATTAGCCGCGCTGCTGCCGAACCCTCTGGATTTCTAATTTTATGCGCTCGCACACAAAAGGGATGTACATCAGCGCATGGAGCCGAAGATTAAGTACCAATTGAAAGAGAAATGGTTAGCAAGAACTCTTTAAACGCCGTTTCCTTTAAAAGCTCTCCCGTTAAATGCTGTCGAGGCTCCGAGGGGAACTGATGGAGCAAAAAAGAACAGGCGTCTCCCACTCCATCTGGGTTTTCCACATTTAGTCTTCATCCTAATTTTTCAGAAAGAGGAAACGCTTCTCCCCAGAGACTCTGCCAACGCGTTGAGAGGGAGTGTTCGGAGCTTGATTCTCCTCTTGAAGTTAATTCACGTATTGATTTCGGGGTGGGAGGTGTGTTAATTCCTCCGTCTTGTGTTACTACCTGATGTTCAACATGTTCAGAAACCTCCCCAGAGGACGCCGGCGCCCGCACCTCCCTTCTGCTCCGGAGGGATGGAATTTCAGATTGGGTATCTAGCAGGGCTTTTCATGCAACTGCCCTGAATGCAAACCAAAAGCTAGGAGTCAGCGCAATGGGCTTTATGTGTGTGATGACTGTAATCAAAAATGGACTCCAAAAATGAAGAACAGATTGGGTTGTTGTAGGTTTTTCAGGTTGTTTTTTGGGCTGTTGTAGGTTTTTCTCTCCTGACGTTTCGCCTGCATCTGTGGCAGGCATCCTCAGAGGTTGTGAGGCCAGACATTGTAGTTTGCAGTCTGCTGATAAGACTGAGCAAAACTATTCCTTGCTGTGAGTGGACTCTGCTATGTTTTCCTCGCATCTGTGGCATTTGTTTGTCTAGTGTGCAGTGGTTCCAAGGAGGGTGTGACTGGAAAACTATAAGTCACTCATCTATCCTGCAACAGATGAGCCTCCATATCCAATGAAACCACAGATCCTGAAACTCCAACAATCATCCCTATTTTTCATGTTTCATAATGTATGGAACGTGTCTATAAAACACTCCAGGTTTTGCACTCTGGATTCAGGATTGTTCCCATTGTCCACTTGGCTTTTAGCCAATTGGTTGCCTCCCATCCTAATACTAACCAGGTCTGATCCTGCTTAGCTTCCAAGACCAGATATGACTGTTATCTTTAGGAAAAGTACTGGATGATTAAGGTCCCTGCCTGGCATGCAATGGCTCCCAATTGGTCCAACTAAACACACAATTCCGGTGTGTTTAATTGGACCATTTGGGAGCTATTGCACACCGGGCAGGGACCTTAATCATCCAGTACTTTTCCTAAAGATAACAGTCATATCTGGTCGTGGAAGCTAAGCAGGATCAGACCTGGTTAGTATTAGGATGGGAGGCAACCAATGAATCCCAGGTGCTGTACCTTCTGTGCAGTGGATGCCGATGTGCTTGAAATGAGCGCAAGCAACTCCTTTGAGGAAAGGGGGAAATTGAGCTTTTTAACCCACTCTCCGAGATTCCCTGGGTGATCGGAAGAAAAGCATCATGCAACACATTACTATAAATAACTTTTTTTAAATTAAAGAATCTCTAAGTAGGTCATGCTGTTAACAGGTAAAAGGGGAAATTCATCTCTTCTGGAGAAAGCTGCAGTTCTACTTGGCAATTTCGATCTCCCTCCATTCTTGGAAAATCTCTTAGAGTTTCCGGACCTTCCCTTTTTAGCCGAAATGCATCTGTGCAACTCTGAATTATATCCATATATATATATATATATATATATATATATATATATATATTTCCATCAAGATCTATAAATTCTCGAGCCTGTTTTTACTTGTCCAGTAAATGGTTTGAGAGTTTCAGATCCAGACATTTCTGGAAGATTGATACTAAATGGGCAGCGTACCAATGCAATAATGATTTTTATGTAATGTGACATTATATATCTTTTCATGCTGCCTTTTGATCATTTTATGTAACACTCCGAAGAAGGCCCGAAGAGGACACACAGGCCGCAACACGCTCGGATTGTCTGCTAATAAAACAATATTCTTCTGAGAAACTTTCTATACGCCTCTCGTCTCTTCTGCAGAATGAGTTAGGCACACAAGGAAAAAGCATTGCATATCATCACCAGAAAGACCATAAATAAGATAACATTCTTAGCTTCGGGCCTCACAAATAAGTGATTTTTGTGCGTGAATGTATCATGCATTTCCATCTTGGCCTGTTGGTTAGTCCCATTGAAGGAAAACACATGGAAAATGTGCCAGCTGCGCCCATACCTTGGGAGGTCTGACTTGGCCACAGTAGTCCACGCTCTTGTCACATCCCGCCTAGACTACTGCAACGCTCTCTACGTGGGGCTGCCCCTGAAGACGGCCCGTAAGCTGCAATTAGTCCAACGCGCGGCAGCCATGATTCTAACAGGAGCGGAGTGCAGGGAGCACACAACTCCCCTGTTGCGCCAGCTCCACTGGCTGCCGATTTGCTACCGGGCTCAATTCAAGGTGTTGGTATTGGCCTATAAAGCCCTAAATTGTTCCGGCCCAAGATACCTATCTGACCGCATCTCGGCCTATGAACCCACCAGGACTTTGAGATCTTCCGGGGAGGCCCTGCTCTCGATCCCGCCGGCCTCCCAAACACGGTTGGCGGGGACGAGAGATAGGGCCTTCTTGGTGGTGGCTCCTCGGCTGTGGAACGCCCTTCCTACAGACATTAGGTTGGCACCATCTCTCATGGCATTCCGAAGAAAGTTGAAGACCTGGATGTTTGTGCAGGCATTTGAGTAATTTAGTGCAATCTGGTAACTGAACATAGGAATGGGACAATGGACGACGAACTTGGATCATGCATGGATGATGAGGCGATTGGGTATGGGTTTTTTGTAATAGTTGTATATTGGGATTGTTTATTAGTTATTAATGGAAAATGTGTAAGTTAACTGTCATTGTTGTATGAAACTATTTCTGTTTTTATTGTCTTTCTGTTTGTGAACCACTGTGAGTCGCCTTCGGGCTTGAGATGCAGCGGTATATAAGCATAGTAAATAAATAAATAAATAAATAAATAAAATGCTTTTGGTTAATCCCATTTAAAGAAAACACAATGAAAATCCTGTTAATTAATACAATTCTAAGAAGATGGATTGAAAATGCCATTGGTTGGTTGGTTCCACTGAAAGAAAACACATTGAAAATCCTGTTGGTTGGTCCTGTTGAAAGAAAACACATTGAAAATACCATTAAATAGGCTCCATGGGATCAGTATACAAAGAAGCTGGAATCCTGTTGTTGATCTGCATAGAGATGTTAATATATTGCATTCATTGTGAAAGGAGGAATTTGGGCTGTGCAAAGCTTTGGAGGTCTGCTTCGTCATTCAGAACCATTAATACAAATCTCCAAATTACTAAATGGAACAGGATCCCCTCCAAAGCATTATGAAATGAAACGGAAATGTTTCGGAGAGATTAGTAAAGATTTGTTGTTTCGGAGCATTTCAAAGATGTATTTTTTCCAATGTAACATACTCCATAATTGTCAGGGGTGGGAGGGGGTGAGAGGGCTGATGTGATTGACAACGGTGACCGCAAGATGGTTTTTTTTCCTTGTCAGCCAATCATACGGTTTCCTGCAAAGCTATTCTCCTCCCCTCGGTATCTTTCTTTGTAAATTTTTAAAAGAAATTCCTAAAAATCAGTAGATCACCAAAATGTTCCAAAAATTGGCAGTCTTAAAGTCATAAATGTTGCCTACAAGTGTGCCAAGTTTCATCCTGATAGCCATACAAAATGATGTTGAAATGAACCTCTGAATTTTCCCCATTGCCACGAATGGAACAAATCTTAACGAAACAATTACGAAACTTTGGCGATTCAGATTACTCATCGGAATAGAATCTTTATGAAACGAAGCAGGGACTGTCTGAATTTCCAAAATGAATTACTAATAGGATTTCAGCCATTTTGCACACCTCTATTAAATAGACTCCATGCTGGTTTTTATTTATTTGTCGTGTCGGGACAACCAGTCAAATTATATTACATTTCTAACAGAACAAAGCAAACAGACAAAATACAAAATTTGTGAGTTTGGTAGTGGATTAAATGTCCTTTGACCAGTATCTGGCCCCTTGGAGTGCCTCTGGTGTTGCTGCAAGAAGGTCCTCCATGGTGCATGTAGCAGAGCTAAGGTTGCATTGCAGCAGGTGGTCAGTGGTTTGCTCTTCTTCACACTCACATGTCGTGGATTCCACTTTGTGGCCCCATTTCTCAAGGTTGGCTCTGCATCTTGTGGTGCCAGAGCGCAGTCTGTTCAGCGCCTTCCAAGTCACCGAGTCCTCTGTGTGCCCAGGGGGGAGTCTCTCATTTGGTATCAGCCATCGGTTGAGGTTCTGGTTTGAGCCTGCCACTTTTGGACTCTTGCTTGCTGGGGTGTTCCAGCGAGTGTCTCTGTAGATCTTAGAAAACTATTTCTTGATTTAAGTCATTGACATGCTGGCTGATACCCAAACAGGGGATGCGCTGGAGATGTCTCTGCCTTGGTCCTTTCCCTATTGGCTGCTACTTCTTGGCGGATGTCAGATGGTGCAATACCGGCTAAGCAGTGTAGTTTCTCCAATGGTGTAGGGCATAGGCACCCCGTGATAATGCGGCATGTCTCATTGAGAGCCACATCCACTGTTTTAGTGTGGTGAGATGTGTTCCACACTGGGCATGCGTACTCAGCAGCAGAGTAGCACAGCACAATTTGGTGACTGACATAGACATACTAATAAATTACCTTTGTGTGTTCATTGTGAAAAGAGGAAGTCATTGTGCCCTTTGTGCAATAACACAACAAGATGATCAATGGCACAGGATGGGTTTTTTCAACCTAGGCATTTTTGCAAAATGCAAATATAATAATAATAATAATAATAATAATAATAATAATAATAGGGGAGAAAGTCTAGACTTGGTGCACAAACACTGTGCAAAAGCCAAACGAGGAACCGACAAAGAACAAAATAAGCAAAAACGTACATCCTTAATACGGAGGCTGCTTCTCTCATGCCATTTTCCTGGACCTCATCCTTTGGATTTTATGGGGAGCGCTGACATCATCTTCCGTTCACAGCTCCACTCCTCCTTTTTTCCATGCCTCCTTCTGTCTTTTCTGCACAGAATCTGCCAACGAGGGCATGGCTCCTAATTGCAAGCATGAGGAATCCTCCATCTGGAAAGCACAGTCTATTTTTACAGATGTGCCTTCTGTCCTAATAAGACAACACTGTTCCGATGAATGCAGTATTGTTTCTAAAGCACCCAGCTCTCCGTGGCCTTAAAAATAACTCTTAGGATTCAGTCTGTCTTTGTTTCAATTTGAAATAGCATTGAGCTTTGCACAGATCCCTCCTCCTTGGCTTCGTTGGGCCACCCTGTTGCCATTGGCTTCATCTTAAATGTTCTGTGGTCCCATCCAGCAAAGCAATTCTCATTCTCTGTATCCAAGGATGTATATCTTTGCCAATTTGCTTTTCAAGTGAAAAAGGGACAAAGTAATTGGAAAAAACTCAGTGTATGCGGGTTTTGCATATTTTTGTTGATGTTCTCCTGTTTTGGAAGTAAAATTCATTACAGCAAACAAGATACTTTCTGAGAAAATAACACGGGAAATGTCCACCAGAAGAGTTGGCTTTTTGGGCAACATCTACCATAAATCAACTCCATCCACCAGAAGTTGACTCTATGAGCAATGTCTACTAGAAGATGGCTTTTTGGGCAATGTCTACAATAAGTTGACTCTAAGGGTAATGTCTACCAGAAGTTGACTCTATGGGCAATGTCTACCAGAATTTGGCTTTATGGACAATGTCTGCCAGATGCAGTTTATAGGCAATGTCTACCAGATGTTGACTTTTTGGGCAACATCTACAAAAAGATGACTCTATGTGCAACATCCACCAGAAGTTGACTCTATGGGCAATGTCTACCAGAAGGTGACTCTATGGGCAACATGCACCAGATGTTGCACATTTTACCTGCCATTGATCATTTCCTGCTGGAGGTCCTACAAGTACCTAGAGAAGCGCTGTCTCTAGGCCTCTCTTTTTCCTCCAATCAAACTCTTCCAATGGAAGTTGACCATGGAGAACCATGAGATTCTAAGAGTGAGCACAATAATCAAACCTCCATGGAAGTTGACCGTGGAGAACCCTGGAGAACCATGAGATTCCAAGAGTGAGCACAATAATCAAATCTGCAGAAGAGCTCATGTGGAGGGTGGCCTTCATTCCTGAACCCTTTGCTTCTCCTCTGAGGTCTTTCCTGGAAGCCCCAACTTACTTGCCCCATCTATCCCCCTCCTTCGCTAGCCTTGTTGTTTTGCAAACACACCGATGCATTAACAAGTGAGCGAGCCAGCCTCCCCCATGAATCTTTAATGCCCAACCAGTCTTTGCTTCCTTCTGTTTAATGGATGCTCTCCCCATTATGTCTTGCTTGTTAGAGCAGCGGGCCTTTTCAGAGGGACATAAAAGCTGCGAGAGGAAGCTACTTAGCCTTGCGAGTCAATAGCCCCCAGTGCAGACGGCGGGTTGCGTTTCCCATAAAAGCTCTTTGTTGGTCAGACTGTCCTTCCTCCTCCTCCTCCTCCTCCTCCTGCTTTCCTGTTAGAGACCAATTCCATTCACATTTGGAACGGATGCTGAAAAGGAGCCTCATGCAAAGAGTCCATATTGCAGAACCGAGTCTCCCGTATCCGAAATGCCTGGGACTAGAAGCGCAAGTTAAAATCGACTGACTGTTTGGTGGAGGAGTGTCTTTCGCTTGCAGTCCTCTCCAACATGATGACCCCTTGCCCACCATTAGGAAGGCCAGTGAGCCGTAAAGAAATGAAGCGACTGCAATTAGTTCTTGATTTTTGAAACAATTATAAATTACACAGCATCCTAATGAAAACAGACTCCCGGCCAAGGGCATGCGAGTGCCAAAGCCCTACCGAGGGAACACAACTGGAATGAGACGTTCCTTGAAAATGTTCCATTTGTCTGCAAGTGTGTGCGTTGGGAAACTCAGCAGACCAAACACAGTTTCTGTGTAAGGATGTAGGAAATTCCAATTTCCAGAGGCAGAACTCAAGCAGATTAACTTGCTGCAATGGAACAATCCCTCAAGGGAGAAGTCCTTTCTTCCTTCTCTTCTTTGGAAAGGAGACTGCTCACCGGAGCGACATACAGGGAGCATACCACCCCCCTGCTGTGTCAGCTCCACTGGCTGCCGGTTCAGTTCCGAGCACAATTCAAGGTGCTGGTTTTGACCTACAAAACCCTGTAATGTTCCGGTCCAGTGTATCTGTCCGAACGTATCTCCCTCTACGTCCCACCCCGGAGTCTGAGATCATCTGGGGAGGCCCTGCTCTCGACTCCACCGCTATCACAAGTGAGGCTGGTGGGGACGAGGAGCAGGGCTTTCTCAGTGGTGGCCCCTCACCTGTGGAACTCACTCCCGGGGGAAATCAGGGCATCATCATCCCTCCTCTCCTTCAGGAGGAGGGTGAAGACGTGGTTGTGGGACCAGGCCTTTGGGCAATCTGGCAATTAAATAAGACAATCAGGTGAGTAAGACCAACAGGATTGACGAAGTGGAACATAAAACTAGATCTATGAGTTCGCGAACGCTGACCATGTAGGAGGAGGAATTGGGTTTGTATTAGTTTTATTGATTTCATTGATTTTATTGGTATAATGCATGAATTGTTGTTAACTGTGAATTGATGTAATTTTGTGTATGATTGTTTTGTGATGCAGGCATCAAATTGTGCCTTTGCTTTTGTAAGCCGCCCTGAGTCCCCTTCAGGGTGAGAAGGGCGGGGTAGAAGAACCCTGAAATAAATAAATAAATAAATAAATAAATAAATCATTGTCACTATCACCACCATCACCATCACCACTCTCATCATCATCACCACCAGCACCATCAACATTATCACCACCATCATCATCATCACCATCATCACTGTCACCATCACCATAACTAGCATTATCATCACCTTCATCACCATTTTCATCATCACCACTATCATCATCACCATCATCACCACCATCATCATCATCATCATCATCATCATCATCATCATCATCATCATATTGATTTGGCATTCTACTGTATGTTTCTAGCTGGGCCACCAGTGTTTCAGACTCTGACCCAGAATCTAGGAACCAATGAAGTACCATTAGATACACCTGGCTTGTGCCTGATATACCTGGCATTCTTCTCCTTTCCTTCTTATGTCATTGGAAAATGCCCCCCGCTCAGCTCTTCCTCCCTCCCCCAACAGCCTCTTTCCTCTCCTTCTCCTCCATTTCCTCCCCTGTTTCTCCACGCACCCCTCCCTCCTCCTCCTCCGTCTCCTCTTCTGCACATTGGATCCTAATCTAATTTTCTCCATGCAAACTCTTCAGGTGGGGAGGCGGGAGGGGGAGGCGTCCCCCACGAAATCAAATCAAGAGGAGACCTCCCTTTCACAGTTCAGGGATCTGATTGAATTGGAAACTCTGTTAATATTTGTTGCAACGGGGCTGCAAGCGGAGTGTGCGTCTGGGGGGGGGCAAAGAGATGGCGGGACGGAGGCATGGAGCAAAGGCTGGCAATGGCGGGGTCGGATGCTGCTCTGTTTACCCCTCCAGCGATGGAGCCCATTAGTAGGCGTCCTCCTCTCTAATTTCCCATCATGCCACACCCGGCAAAGCTTGCTGTGTTTATTTGGAGAAGCAGGACCAAAATGGCTTGTGTAATGAGATGGGCTGCAAGAGGCCTGCCCTTCAGTGGTCCTCAGCAGGAAGCCTCATATTGCAAGGCCCACTCCTGCCAAGGACCAGGGGCTCCGTCCTGCTCCACGCAGAGAGCTCGAGGGCAGCCAAGAACAACACCGGCCTTTTTCTCCTCCACTGGTTGCACAGAACCACATTCTTCCCCAGGCCACACATAGGAAGAGAGGCAAAGCCAAAGTGGGATCGTGCAGGGAGATAAAGGGAGAGGGTCTGGCTGGGCTGCCGCCTCCACTCCCCATCCAGAGAAGCCTCCATTATTGCAGCCGGACAGGCCTCGAAAAAGAAGGGAAGGAGGGAAGGAAGGAATGAAGAAATGAAAGAAAAAGAAAAGGAAAGACAGAAGAAAGAAAGGACAGAAGAAGGAAGAAAGGGAGAACTTAAGAAGAGAGAAATAAAGGAAAGGGGGAAGAAAGAAAAGAAATGTAGGAGAGAAGGAAAGAGGAAGGGAAGGAGGGAGGGAAGGAGGAAAGACAGAAAGAAGGAAGGAGGGAGGGAAGGAAGGAAGGAAGAAGGAAAAGAAGAAGGAAGGAATGAAGGAGGGAAGGAAGGAGGAAAGAGGGAAGGGGGAGGGAAGAGGAGGGATGGATTGAAGAATGAAAGGAGAGAGGAATGAAGGAAAGAGGAAGGAAGGAAGAAAGGAGAGAAAGAAAGGAAGAAGAAAGGAAGGAAAGGAAGAAATTAAGGAGGGAGGGAGGAAATGGAAGAAGAAAGAAAGGAACCAGGGAGGGAGGATTGAAGGAAAGAGAGAAGGAAGGAATAGAAGTCAGGATGGAGCTCTAATGGGTATAATATGGGGGTATTCATTGCTATCCCCAGGAAGAATCCCCCTCTCATGCAATAAACCTTCTTTGACGAACTTTCTAGTGTTGCCAAGAGTCAGACAATTCAGTGAATAATTGTTAAGCTGTCTGGAGTCTTAAGGTCTGTTCTCTCTACCTAATGGCGTCGCCATCATGCCCCTGTCATGGAGGTGGGATTCGTATTTTGAGGAAGCCCTAGAGAATCCAATGTTCTGGGTCCAGGTTTTAATCCAGGTGTCAAAGGAGCTCTCCAAGGTGCGGAAGCCAATCTGTAGGAGCTTCAGCACCTAGGACAGCTCTTCTTGTGCCAAAGCCAAAATGGCGCCATTGTCCCACACAAATGCCTTAGCAGCAGATCCCAGGACATTGCAAGAGATTGCCACAGCAGCTAAAGGGGAGACATAGTAATACAGTTGCCATAAAGTAAGGAAAACAGAGCAAGAGACACACTGAAGTAGAGGGAGATAGCTTTGGAAGCCCGTAAGACATCATGTGTACAAACGCTGCAACAGGGAGCATGTTTATATAAAAAAGTAACTTCTGGAGCTCCTCTTCCCCTTCCTTCCACCCAGAGAGAAATGAGAGGAGGGACTCGCTGCATTTGGCGCCCATGAAATGGCTCTATAGAAGCAACACTGAGAAAGATGGCTTTGCTGCACAAGGTCAGCCGGGATTTGTTGTGGAGGAAATGCTTTCGGATTCCGCAAAAATCAGAGCAAGGGCCGCGCATTGTTTAGATAGGAAGCTGCTCACTTGGGCTGATGTTGTGCTGGGCCAAGGCATACCAAAAAGACTATTTGCAGCTTCACCGCAGCGTTCTCCCGTGACACTCTGTGTTCTGTGTGTTGCTCCGGCTGTCTAGTTTTGCATATGAAACACCCCCGGTTCTTGTTCACACTGTTTTTTAAAAAATTCTCATCCATTTACACCAATTCAGTTAGACTGGGTGGCATCTTGGCTCTCCCTAATGACCTCGAAAGCACAAACCAACATGCCCGATAACTCAGGGTAGAGAATTCTGGCAGCGTTGGAGGCCGTTGGGCACAAGATTTCTCCCAAGCTTCCCAAGTTCATTCCTAACCAAACCAAACCAAGTGGAAATATAACCCTTTTTAACCATACAAGTATTTTATTTGTGTGTTTTAACTTGTATCCATGCCACAAATGTTTATTTGTTTTGATTTTTTTGTATTTGCCATGTTTTTAAAATGTATTGGGTTGTATTGTAATTAATAATAATAATCATCATCATCATCATGAAGAAGGTAGCACATTGGGTTAAACCGCTGATCTGCTGAACTTGCTGACTGAAAGGTCAGCAGTTCAAATCCAGGGAGTGGGGTGAGCTCCTGCTCTTAGCTCCAGCTTCTGCCAACCTAGCAGTTCGAAAACATGCAAATATGAGTAGATCAATAGGGACCGCTCTGGCAGGAAGATAACGGAACTCCGTGCAGTCATGCCAGTGGCCACATGACCTTGGAGGTGTCTACGGACAACGCCAGCTCTTTGGCGTAGAAATGGAAATGAACACCAGAGTCAGACTTGACTACACTTAAGGTCAAGGGGAAACCTTTCCCCCTCAATAATTATGATGATGACGTTATTGTAAGCAGGCTTGAGTCCCCATTGGGAAGGTAGAAAAAAAGGTTATTAATATTTTTATCGCATCAGAAATGAACTGAGAGTACAGTTGTAATGTATTTAAAAACACAAAGTTAAAAGCTTAGCATTGTATTAAATGCCCTTTGACCAGAAGCTGGCCACTTGGAGTGCCTCTGGTATCGTTGTGAGAATGTGCTGCATTGTGCATGTGGCAGGGCTCAGGCTGCATGGAAGTAGGTGGTCTGTGGACTCCGCTTTGTGGCCCATTTCTGAAGGTTGGCTCTGCATCTCGTGGTGCCAGAGCGCAGTCTGTTCAGTGCCTTCCAATTTGCCCAGTCTTCTGTATGCCCAGGAAGGAGTCTCTCTACCGGTCTCAGCCACTGACTGAGGTTCTGGGTTGTAGCCTGCCACTTTTGGACTCTCGCTTGCTGAGGTGTTCCTGTGAGCATCTCTGTAGATCTTAGGAATCTATTTCTTGAGTTAAGGTGTTGGCATGCTGGCTGATATCTGAACAGGGGATGGGCCGGAGATGTCACTGCCTTGGTTCTTTCATTACTGGTTGGTACTTTCCGATGAAGGTCACATAGAATCATAGAATCCTAGAGTTGGAAGAGACCTCCTGGGCCATCATCCAGTCCAACCCCATTCTGCCAAGAAGCAGGAATATTGCATTCAAATCACCCCTGACAGATGGCCATCCAGCCTCTGTTTAAAAGCTTCCAAAGAAGGAGCCTCCACCACACTCCCTCCGGGGCAGAGAGTTCCACTGCTGAACGGCTCTCACAGTCAGGAAGTTCTTCCTCGTGTTCAGATGGAATCTCCTTTCTTGTAGTTTGAAGCCATTGTTCCATTGCGTCCTAGTCTCCAAGGAAGCAGAAAGGAAGCTTGCTCCCTCCTCCTCCCTGTGGCTTCCTCTCACATATTTACATGGCTATCATATCCCCTCTCAGCCTTCAGATGTGCAGATCCCGTGAAACAGTATAATTTCTCCAGCAGTGTGGGGCATAGACATCCTGTGATAATGTGGCATGTCTCCTTAAGAGCCACATCCACTGTTTTAATGTGGCGAGATGTATTCCGCACTGGTTATGTGTACTCAGCAGCAGAGTAGCAAAGCGCAAAGGCAGATGTCCTCACTATTATATTATGGTGGTGGTGATGATGATGATAATGATGATGATTATAATGTTCCTGTAAGCTACCTTGGGAGTCCATGGAGAAAAATATAGTGTAGGAATAATGATAATACTCATGCTAATATTAATATTAATGCTGCTACTACTACTACTAGGTAAAGGATAGTAAAGGTAGTCCCCTGACATTAAGTCCAGTCATGTCTGACTCTGGGGTGTGGTGCTCATCTCCATTTCTAAGCCAAAGAGCCGGCGTTGTCCGTAGACACCTCCAAGGTCATGTGGCCGGCATGACTGCATGGAGCACCGTTACCTTCCTGCTGGAGTGGTACCTATTGATCTACTCACATTTGCATGTTTTCGAACTGCTAGGTTGGCAGAAGCTAGGGCTGACAGCGGAAGCTCACGCTGCTCCCCGGAATCGATCCTGCGACCTTTCGATCAACAAGCTCAGCAGCTCAGTGCTTTAACCCACTGTGCTTTACTACTCCTTACTACTACTACTACTACTACTACTACTACTGATGATGATGATGATGATGATAATTATTATTACTACTACTACTAATAATAATAATTATTACTACTACTAATTATTATTATTATTATTATTACTACTAATAATAATAATAATAATTAGTAGTAATAATAATTACTACTACTACTACTAATGATGATGATGATGATGATGATAATTTATAGAAAAGAGGAAAACCATTTTCTCAAAATATTTTAGAATATCAACCAGACTTAGAAAAGAGAAAAGGATGGAAGGAGACACACACACACAAACACACACACAATCACACTTAATCCATGGCCCTGTTGGCGTCCTACAAATGAACACATTATACGACGTTTTGGTCTGATGGGGAAAGTCTACAATGTGTCCAAGGTCATGAGCATTGCATGTTTGGTGGTCTTGCACAATCACTTGACACATTTAGATTAACCGTGTATTGTGTATCAAGGGAATTTTTATTAACCACTGAAAAAGAGGTTGGTTCCAGGTATCACGAAGGGAGAAGATATAGGGCTGGAGGGAAGATTGCAGCTGATATGTGGGGCCCATCTTCAGAGTAGAGGCACCTGGACCCCCTTTCAGAGGGGACTTCCATGCTTTTTGTGGGAAACACCCAAGTCCCTGTGGAGCTGAGTTCAACCATAGCCTGCGCCTCCAATTCGTTGGTGTGGAAGTCGGCTTTAATCGGAGTTCCCCTAATTATAACCAACGTGCCGTTCCATGTCAACTCTTTGATGGGTTCTCGCTTTGATTTTTAATGGCTTTGCACAGCCGCCTTGATGCTGTTTGGTTAAAAGGAAGGGGGAAACCAGGCAAGAGAGATTTCCATGGCAGCGCAAGACATTTAAATGTCAAAACCAGCAATGGCTGAAGTCGAATATATATTTCAGCAACAGTTAAGAAATAATAAATGAAATGTCAACAGGGAAGGTTCTTGGTTATCTAGTATTAGTAGAAGAACCAGGGCATTATATTAAAGCTCCTTGTGGAAGGGTTTGGTGAACATTGCTCCTGAAGAGCAACCATGATACACATTTATATGGAGACTCTAAGGTTCACCTATTGTTGTGTATGTGTGTGTTGTGTAAGCCACTCTGAGTTCCCCTTGAGGTGAGAGAAAACAGGATATAAATATAGTAAATAAATAAGAGGCTACATTATACAGAGATAAGGCTATTGAAATATCTTCTTCTTTGTGTGTGCCTTCAAGTAGTTTCCAACTTAAAGGGTTTGATGGAGACCCTATGGTTCACCTATCATGGGATTGTTGAGTGTCTTCAAGATGTTTCCAATATATGAAGACCCTAAGCCTCACCTATCATGGGATTGTTATGTGTCTTCAAGCAGTTTCCAACTTTTGGAGGCCCTAAGCCCTCACCTATCATGAGATTGTTGAGTGCCTTCAAGATGTTTTCAATGTATGAAGATCCCAAGGCTTAGCTGTTATGGGATTGTTGTGTGTCTTCAAGTAGTTTCTAACTTATGGAGGCTCTAAGGCTCACCTATCATGTGGTTGTTGTGTATCTTCATTTCCAATATATGAAGGCCCTATCATGAGATTGTTGGGTGCCTTCAAATTGTTTTCACTGCATGAAGACCTCAAGGCTTACCTGTCATGGGATTGTTGTGTGTCTTCAAGTAGTTTCTAGCTTATGGAGAACGTAAGGCTCACCTACCATGGGATATTTGTGTGTCTTCAAGTAGTTTCTAATTTAAGGAGAACCTAAGGCTTACCTATCATGAGACTGTTGGGTGTCTTCAAGTTGCTTCCAACTTATGGAGACTCTAAGGCTCACCTATCATGGGGTTGTTGTGTATTTATTTATTTATTTATTTTGAACTTTTGCATCCCATTCTTCTCTACCTCCATGGAGGGACTCAGAAAGGCTAACAGCAAAATTCAATGCTATACAATAAATGTCATAAAACAACATACAATAAATAAGTTCTAAATACATATAAAAACAATTCATCACATTAAAAACAACACCCAACTCAGTCTAAAACGCTGTGGCCAAATAACTCTTGGTGTATCTTAATTTCCAATATATGAAGGTACTAAGGCTCACCTATCATGGGCTTGTTGAGTGCCTTCGAGTAGTTTCTAACTTACGGAGACCCTAAGGCTCACCTATCATGGGCTTGTTGAGTGTCTTCAAGTAGTTTCTAACTTACGGAGACCCTAAGGCTTGCCTATCATGGGGTTGTTGCTTGTCTTCAAGTTGTTTCCAGCTTATGAAGACCCTAAGGCTTATGAAGACCCTAAGGCTCACCTATCATGGGCTTGTTGTATGTCTTCAAGTAGTTTTCAGCTTGTAGTGGTGGCTGTTTGGGGTTGGATTCTTTCTCACTTGACTTGGAGATCCTTGGGATTGCGTCCAGGTTGATATGAGTCAGGTCTACTCAAGGCTAAATAGCAAGAGTCAGGCCATGGGTTTGTTCTGATTTCTCTTCCACCCAATTACTCTCTCCACCCCCTTCGCTTGTGGTGCATGTTCTTTTCATGGGGGCCACGATGGGAGATTGCAACAGGCCAGGCCAACACACAGCAGATAAATCCATCAAGTCCACAGTCATTTAGATTATCCCCCAGCCCTTTTCCCGGACTCCCATCCCTCTCAACGGCTGGGCTGTGTTTACTTTAGAGGTCTGCAAGCGCTATCTGGAGATCTGCTGCTTTCTCTCTGCCCCACGGAGCCCCTTCCACTTTCTTCGGCCCCATTCATCACTTTGAAAAATGACACATCCTTTGCTCTCCCAGCAAAAGCGGGGGGCCCTCCGCCCTTGTAGTTGTGATGTTGGGCAGGAAACACCCCCATGTTGTTAATTAATGGTGATTATTTAGGGAAGTCACAACTAAATACCCGGCTGGTCTTGCGGATGACAGATGGGCCTTCTCACAAGAGGCTCAGCCTTGGTTCCCAAAGTTCATGGACTTTCCAGCTCCTTGTTTAGAGCCTGTGGAGTTAACCCCCTTGGCGCTGCGTATTTTGGTGGGCTCTGGACTTGTAGTATGGACATTTGGGGGTACAGTACGGATAACCCAGGTTTTCTTAAGGGACGGAGGTGAAGCAGTTCCTACGGCTGGATCTACACTGCTCTATATCCCAGATGATCTGTTTATCCCAGATGATCTGGCAGTGTAGACTCATACAACCCAGTTCAAGCTGAGATCAGATCCTGGAATATAGGCAGGGTAGATCCAGTCTAGGTCAACCTCCATCTTCCACCCAGAAATCTACTTCTAATTTCCTCCTGCTTGAGAGCAATTATAAATAAGGAGGTATCTTCCATTTCTGATCAGCTCTTCTCACCAGGACTTTCCTCCTCGTGTTTAGATAAAACCTACGGGGGTTGAATGAAAAGAAATGCCTCCACCTTCGTTACTTGGGTTTGGATGGGAATATTTTAATAAATCAAACGCAGCAATAATCCTTAGACCCTACTCTTTAACTACCACTATTCATTTTCCCACATAAATCACGAGACAACTGGATAGATTTCTGACAACAATAAACACGTTTTCTGAAGCCGTCACGGAAGAAGTCGACACCCTGTTTCCGCAACCAGCGTCTCACAGTTCTCTCAACATCTTCATCAGAAGCATAATGATGTCCCCACAGATCTTCTTTCATTATCGAGAACAGATGGAAGTCAGACGGTGCTAAATCTGGACTGTATGGAGGATGTCGTACGGTGGTGAGATCCAGTCTCTGAAGTTTCATTTCTGGCGTCAGCATCCTGGGGACCCATCGTGCACAGATCTTCCGATAGCCAAGCAAAGCAATAATGTGACCCACACGTTCTTGTGAAATGCCGATTATGCTTGAAATTTCTCTCTGAGTGATACGATGATTGTCCTGAATCAATCTGTCAACCTTTTGCTTTTGAAACTCGGTGGTTGCTGTCACAGGACGTCCAACTCTTTGTTTGTCACGCAAGTAAGGTGGTCCCACCTCAACGTCTTTAAACTTACTTGCCCAATGACGCTCAGTACTCACATCAACACAATCACCATAAACAGCTTGTATTCTCTGATGAATCTCCTTTGGGGTGACACCTTCTGCGGTCAAGAATTCAGTGACTGCACATGGCTTAAGTTGCATTGACTGTCCATCCATGCAGGGTTCTATACTTCACACTTTAACAACACAACCATTCAGTGCTAAGTCTTCCCATCAAATGGAACTGTAGAGGAGAGTCTACTGAACAAGCCAGTACATGCCGCATACCAGTACTGCCACCTGTTGAGGAGTTACGAAGGTGGAGGCATTACTTTTCATTCAACCTTCGTATTTCTTGCAATTTGAATCCCTTGGTTCATGTCCTAGTCTTCGGAGCAGCAGAAAGCAGAATGGCTCTCCCTTCTACGTGAAATCCCTTCAAAGATTTATAGAAGGTTATTGTATAATATCACCTCTGTGTTTCCTCTTCTCTGAACCGAATGCATCCAATTCCCTAAGCCATTCCCCATAAGGCATGTTTCCAGGTCATGTACCATCCTGGTCACCTTCCATTGCACACAATGTAGTTTGTCTGTATCTTTCTTGAACTGAATAAAGAACTGAATAATAGTCCCATAGAGGGATATGGGACTATTACATACCCTGATTTGCATCTTATATGCATACGTTTCAGTGTTGGCAGATTGTGTGCATCTCTTCTTGTCTTCCATCTCTTGTCTAAGGTCATAGAATCCTAGAATCCTAGAATTGGAAGAGACCTCCTGGGCCATCCAGTCCAACCCCATTCTGCCAAGAAGCAGGAATATTGCATTCAAAGCACCCCTGACAGATGGCCATCCAGCCTCTGTTTCAAAGCTTCCAAAGAAGGAGCCTCCACCACACTCTGGGGCAGAGAGTTCCACTGCTGAACGGCTCTCACAGTCAGGAAGTTCTTCCTCATGTTGAGATGGAATCTCCTTTCTTGACCCTTCAACACTGTCCTTATATCTCAGGGTCTGATTCAAGATTATTTGCTTATCCCAGATTATACGGGATAATGCCGATTATGCTTGAAATTTCTCTCTGAGTGATACGATGATCGTCCTGAATCAATCTGTCAACCTTTTGCTTTTGAAACTCGGTGGTTGCTGTCACAGGACGTCCAACTCTTTGTTTGTCACACAAGTCAGATGTTCCCACCTCAATGTCTTTAAACTTACTCGCCCAATGATGCACAGTACTCACATCACTGGAGACTCATATAATCCACTTCAAATCAGATAACCTGGGATATAAGGGCAGTGCAGAAGGGGCTTTAGGCAAGAGGTGGAAGGCCAGAAGAGATGTGCACAGTCCTCCAACCCTGTCGCTTATGCAAGCAAGCGCTTTTCTCTCCTTTTCCGACTCTATCTTCTGAAACCAAGCCAACGTCAACGCCTTCCTGTTGGCTCTAATGCTTTGTTTTGATTTCCAGCATCAACTCGATGCCTAAACTGCTTCACAACAAAGCCGGGCTTCTGTGTGGAAAACAATGGCTCTCCATATTGATGCCACTTGCAAAGGCATCTGCTTTTGAACGGTGAACACAATGCACAATTAGCCCATTTGCGGAGAGCGTTGTGCACAGAAAAACCAACAATTATTTGGATTTGCCTTGTAGGGGTGTGCAGAATATCGTGTTGGTGTACCGTATTCGGGGATTCGGATGTTCTGACTGCCAAATCCCCAAAAACAGTGTGGGCCAGATGAAGCCTTTGCCGATACGGATCACAGCAGCCAGATCTTTTTGGCTAATGGGGTCTGATGGGGACCAATGGGACAACACCTCACCTTCTTCTTGCTGTGAGCTGACTGTGAGCGTGGACAACAAGTTAAACATGAGCCAGGAATGTGATGTGGCGGCAAAAAAAGCCAATGGGATTTTGGCCTGCATCAAGAGGAGCCTAGTGTCTAGGTCTAGGGAAGTCATGCTCCCCATGCTCTATTCCGCCTTGGTTAGGTCACACCTGGAATACTGTGTCCAATTCTGGGCACCACAATTCAAGAGAGATATTGACAAGCTGGAAGGTGTCCAGAGGAAGAGGGCGACTCAAATGATCAAGGGTCTGGAGAACAAGTCCTATGAGGAGCGGCTTAAGGAGCTGGGCATGTTTAGCCTGAAGAAGAGAAGGCTGAGAAGAGATATGATAGCCATGTATAAATATGTGAGAGGAAGTCATAGGAAGGAGGAGGGAGCAAGCTTCCTTTCTGCTTCCCTGGAGACTAGGACACAATGGAGCCATGGCTTCAAACTACAAGAGAGGAGATTCCATCGGAACATGAGGAAGAACTTCCTGACTGTGAGAGCTGTTCAGCAGTGGAACTCTCTGCCCCGGAGTGTGGAAGAGGCTCCTTATTTGGAAGTTTTTTAAGAGACACAGGGCAGGAGGGAGCAAGTTTGTTTTCTGCTTCCCTGGAGACTAGGACACGAAACAATGGCTTCCAACTACAAGAGAGGAGATTCCATCTGAAAATGAAGAAGAACTTCCTGACTATGAGAGCCGTTCAGCAGTGGAACTCTCTGCCCCGGAGTGTGGCGGAGGCTCCTTTGGAAGCTTTTAAACAGAGGCTGGGGTGCTTTGATTGCAATATTCCTGCTTCTTGGCAGAATGGGGTTGGGCTGGATGATAGCCCAGGAGGTCTCTTCCAACTCTAGGATTCTAGGATTCTATGACTGCTCAGTTAAGTATCCTGTTTGGGTTTTTGGATGCTCTGCTATTTTGGGAGACCTGTGTGATTCAGTCAGAAGCTTCACTTTGTCCAACTGCTCTACCAAAGGAGTACGTTTGGGATGTATGAAGTTGGGATTAACAGCATCTTCACGCCAAAAGTGCCTCCTAATGGGACGCACCTGGGAAGTGGTTTTGCTCAATCCCTTCTAATGCTGCCTGGCTTTAGCACAGCAAGGAATTAATTCACCAAGGTTTCTCAAGATCTCTCTCTCTGGCTCTGCGTAGGAGTTTTGTTGTTATTGTTGTCACTCGAATTCCTTGCGAAATTTGCAACTGGCTATAATTAGGCCTCCCTTTTGGGTTCCTGGCAGGGCGTCTCCAGCCAAGTGCCGGCTCTTTTATCCCAGGACGGATTGTGGGAATCTCCTCGGAAATGGATTTCTCCGGGCAGCAGGAGGCAGGGTGGCCCAAAAGACCAGGTCACACGAGTGGGAAATAAACAGGGTATTGTGTGTGAGTGTTGTTAAGACTCAACCATTCAGAAGGAACTAATGTCATGAAGTAGAGCTCTTTCTGGTAGAAAAATAACACTTTGCAACAAAAGTGTTTGAACGGTTGTGTTGTTAAAGTGCAAAGTATGGAACCCTCGCAGACAGTTGGCCAATGCAACTTAAGCCATGTGCAGTCATTGAATTCTTGACAGCAGAAGGTGCCACCCCAAAGGAGATTCATCAGAGAATGCAGGCTGTTGATGGTGATTGTGTTGATGTGAGTACTGTGCGTCATTGGACAAGTAAGTTTAAAGATGTTGAGGTGACACCACCTGCTGTCAAGAATTTAATGACTGCACATTGCTTAAGTAGCATTGGCCAACTGTCTGTGCAGGGTTCCATACTTTGCACTTTAGCAACACAACCATTCAATGCTAAGGCTTCCCACCAAAATGGAACTGTAGAGGAGAGTCTACTGAACAAGCCAGTACCTGCCGCATACCAGTACTGCCATCTGTTGAGGAGTTACAAAGGTGGAGGCATTACTTTGCACTTTAACAACACAACCGTTCAATGTTAAGGCTTCATGCCCAAATGGAACTGTAGAGGAGAGTCTACTGAACAAGCCAGTACCTGCCACATACCAGTACTGCCATCTGTTGAGGAGTTACAAAGGCGGAGGCATTACTTTGCACTTTAACAACACAACCGTTCAATGTTAAGGCTTCCCGCCAAAATGGAACTGTAGAGGAGAGTTTACTGAACAAGCCAGTACCTGCCGAATACCAGTACTGCCATCTGTTGAGGAGTTACGAAGGGGGAGGCATTAGTTTTCATTCAACCCTCGTACAATTAAGAGGAGAATTAAATGAAGAACCGCATCAATGATTCTGAGATACACTACAGTACACATGCATCCAAAGTCCTGCGATTGAAGGGGGAGACGTATGAGTTCCTCGTTTTGTAGACATTGCGACACACAGCAGTCGCATCCTTGGCTCACAACTGCGAGGAGTGTGTGTCTGATGCTAGAATGCGTCTCTGTGGGGTTTTGTGTGTGTGTGTGTGTATGTGTGAAAAAAATGGCCCCTATTAAAGGAAATTTGAGGGAAAGGGGGTCACAGCTGTTCTGGGGCTGCAACTATGAGCAGTAATTACTCGAATTTGGATTCAGGAGGGGGAAAGATAAAAAAGACAAGAAAGGAACCCACACCAAAGCGTGTTGCAGCTGTTTGAGGGGAGAGCGGGGCGCTGGCTCTCCTTTTATTGCTGCCTTTGCAATTGCAACCCCCCCCCCCCCCCCCCCATTCCTGGCAGCCTTTCAATCCGAAGGAGGGAGATTGTGCAGCTGCCAAGGAAAGATTTGCAAATAATTCTCCAATTAAGGCTGCCTTGGAATCGGAGCCGGGATCCGTGTTCTCCAGCCGTGCAACTGTGAAGCCCTTGGTTGCGTCTGCACCACAGAACCGATGCGGTTTGACACCACTTGTAACCCCCGTGGCTCAATGCTGTGGGATCCTGGGAGTCATAGCTTTACAAACCTTCTCTACCAAAGCAGAGTTGTGCCTTGCCAAAAAGACAACTCCAAGGTTCCCATTGCATCGAGACAACGTTGTTAAAGTTGGGTTCAATCGCATTAGTTTTACAGTGGAGATGTGAAGATGTTGAACATCTCCAGGCCCAGGACAGAGCTTTCTTTATGGCACCCAAATAGTCACTTTCTTCCAGGATGACAACGAATAGAAAATATGGCGATGCTCGGAAAGGTGGAGGGCAGCAGGAAAAGAGGAAATCCCATTTACAGATGTAAAGCCTCAATCTAGGGAGCCATGGTTGCGTGGAATTCATCAAACAGATGGCAAGCTATTTAACCTCTGCAGACAAAAAGCCAAAACCAAGGTCACAATAATGTCTACTATAGAACTCCAATACGCTGATGATAACATAATTTGTGCTCATTCAGAAAAAGGCCTACAAGCCGCTCTCAACACCTCTACAGAAGTATATGGAAAGCTCAGCCTCTCATTAAACATCAAGAAAACCCAACTGTTCTTCCAGCAAAAGTCACCAACCAATCCCTCTGCAATGCCAGAAATACAGCTGAATGGTGTAAGGATAGAAAAACGTTGACCATTTCGCCACCTTGGCAGCCACCTCTCCACAAAAGTCAACATTGATGCTGAAATGCAAGACCACCTGAGCTCTGTGAGTGCAGCACTTTTCCAAATGAAGCAGAGAGTGTTTGAGGATTGGGACATTCGTAGGGAGACTAAGATCTTTGTTTATAAAGGTGTTGCCCTCCCAACCTTGTTATACGCTGGCAAAACGTGGACTGTCTCCAAATGCCCCTCTCAACTTCTGAAACTAATAGGTCTCTACAATCACCGATGGACCCACCGCCAAGACCTTACACTTGGAAGGCAATCATATTCGACCATCAGCGATAGCCTGCTATGATTATGATGATGAATGGGTTGACTATGAGGTCTCTTGTCTTTGATTCCATGAATTTTATCTATTTTAGACGAGCCATTGGATTTTGTTCCCTCTTCCCCAAATATAGGTTCTATGCAAATAATACTAGGTATTCAGAAGAAATCAGAAGAGCTGCAAAACCGAGAACAAGCCACGAGAGTCAAGATGAAGATCCACCCAGAGGAA
Source organism: Anolis sagrei ordinatus (assembly GCF_025583915.1). NCBI lineage: Eukaryota > Metazoa > Chordata > Lepidosauria > Squamata > Anolidae > Anolis > Anolis sagrei. Next base: position 1,057,950 of record NW_026844478.1, on the reverse strand, counting down.
AAGTGTTCCTGCCAGACATCAAGGGAACCACTGACCGCAGAGGGAAGCTGAGGAGGAAACACAACATACAAACTATCTCCAGACCCACCTAGAAAATCCAACCAATGCTACGTTCAGCAAAGGACAAGAGGGATCTTCTCACCTCTGCAGGAGTCTACCATTGTGTACCATGCAGCTGTGGACAACGTCTTCAGAGGAACCACCAAATGCAGCAACATTGCCCAGACACGCATCAAGGAACATGGAAGGCACTGCAGACTCCTTCAACCAGAGAAGTCAGCCATAGCAGAGCACCTGATGAACCAACCTGGACACAGCATATTATTTGAGAACACAGAAGTGCTGGACCACACCAACAACCACCATGTCAGACTACACAGAGAAGCCATTGAAATCCACAAGAAGCATGTGGACAATTTCAACAGAAAGGAAGAAACCATGAAGATGAACAAAATCTGGCTACCAGTATTAAAAAAACTCAAAAATTACAACATCAAAACAACAGAGAGTAAACAATCAGGCACATCAATTCACTCTCAACAAGAGATTCTCCCCAGGCACTTCCAGGCCATTGAATGCAAATCAAGGTGATCAGCTGAAACATTACCCTGGTCATTCCACAGATATATAAACCCATTTTTCCTACTTCCAACAGACCTCACTACCTCTGAGGATGCTTGCCATAGATGCAGGCAAAACATCAGGAGAAAAATTGCCTCCAGAACATGGCCATATAGCCCGGAAAAACCTACAACAAACCACTAATACTAGGTTGTTCTTACTGTTAATTTATTATGTGTGTTTATGTGTTACCCACATTGAGTCCTTATGGCAGTGTTTCTCAACCTGGGGGTCGGGACCCCTAGGGGGGTCGTGAGGGGGTGTCAAAGGGGTCACCAAAGACCATCAGAAAACACAGTATTTTCTGTTGTTCATGGGGGTTCTATATGGGAAGTTTGTCCGAATTCTATCGGTGTGGTTCAAGGGGCTCTTTGATTGTAGGTAAACTATAAATCCCAGCAACTACAACTCCCAAATGTCAAGGTCTATTTTCCCCAAACTCCACCAGCGTTCACATTTGGCCATATTGAGTATTCATGCCAAGTTTGGTCCAGATCCATCATTGTTTGAGTCCACAGTGGCTCTCTGGTTGTAGGTGAACTACAACTCCAAAACTCAAGGTCAACACCCACCAAACCCTTCCAGTGTTTTCTGTTGGTCATGGGAGTTCTGTGTGCCAAGTTTGGTTCAATTCCATCATTGGTGGAGCTCAGAATGCTCTTTGATGCTCTTTGATCCCAGAAACTACAACTTCCAAATGACAAAATCAATCCCCTAACCTCACCAGTATTCAAATTGGGGGATATTGGGTATTTGTGCCAAGTTTGGTCCAGTGAATGAAAATACATAGAATCATAGAATCAAAGAGTTGGAAGAGACCTCATGGGCCACCCAGTCCAACACCCTGCCAAGAAGCAGGAATATTGCATTTAAATCACCCCTGACAGATGGCCATCCAGCCTCTGTTTAAAAGCCTCCAAAGAAGGAGCCTCCACCACACTCCGGGGCAGAGAGTTCCACTGCTGAATGGCTCTCACAGTCAGGAAGTTCTTCCTCATGTTCAGATGGAATCTCCTCTCTTGTAGTTTGAAGCCATTGTTCCCTTGCGTCCTAGTCTCCAGGGAAGCAGAAAACAAGCTTGCTCCCTCCTCCTCCCTGTGGCTTCCTCTCACATATTTATACATGGCTATCATATCTCCTCTCAGCCTTCTCTTCCTCAGGCTAAACATGCCCAGCTCCTTAAGCCGCTCCTCATAGGGCTTGTTCTCTAGACCCTTGATCATTTTAGTCGCCCTCCTCTGGACATCCTGCCTATCGGATATTTACATTACGATTCATAACAGCAGCAAAATTACAGTTATGAAGTAGCAATGAAAATAATTCTATGGTTGGGGGTCACCACAACATGAGGAACTGGATTAAGGGGTCGCGGCATTAGGAAGGCTGAGAAATACTGCCCTATGGGGAAAAAGGCGAGGTAGAAATAAAGATCACTACCACCACCACCACCACCACCACCACCACCACCGAACTAGATTTTAATATGTCCGTATGGGAGTTTTGCAATGTCTGTGTGTTTTGGTTGTGTTATGACTTGCCTCAAGAAGAGATGGGTAAGAAATAATAATAATAATAATAATAATAATAATAATAATAATAATACAACAACCCCCCAATCCTTCTGCAAAATATTATCACAAAGAGAGCCAGGCTATAGGCACTTCCTTTGCTTTGAAAAGAGAATCAGGACCTTAGGAGATTTAAATCCTTCAGAGGGGAGGAGGGGGGCAATGAAAGCAAAAACCCACATCTGGAATGACAGCTTCTCACCCTGACCCCCCATCTCCTGGCCCTACATTAATCGGGGCTTGCAATGGAAAGGCTGCTTTCCCAAGAACCGCCTGGGATTAAGGCACAACGAAAAAGACGTGGCAGTTCAAGTGACATCATGTTGGAAACGCGAGGCCGAGGTGCTTGCTGCGCCATTGGGAGGCGCATGGCATCTGCAGCCAATCTCCTGGCATCCCACCCCTGAGACAAGATGGAGCCCGGCTCTCCCCAAAAAGCAGGCACTGGGTTGTTTGGAGGCGGTCTTGGTCTTATTAGCCAGAGAAGAATGGACTCTGAGGACACCTGGGGATAGTTAAAGCCAGGCGGATGGGCCCGTTCCACGCTCGTGCCTTTTGCTGTGAGACATCTCCCTCCACAGACACAGAAGTTGGCAAAACGTGCGAGAAGCCTCCATGTTCAAACCAGATGAAGCCTCCGGGGAGAACTGGGGACAATGGAGGCAGCCTTTCTTTGCAAAACGTGGCCTCCCATGTAGCCTCTCCCGATTAATCCATGTTTATATGTTCTAATTCGCCTCATAATTCAACACTACAAACTTGATTTGTCCCTGAAGTGGCAGAAAAAAGAAAGAAAGAAAGAAAGAAAGAAAGAAAGAAAGAAAGAAAGAAAGAAAGAAAGAAAGAAAGAAAGAAAGAAAGAAACATTAACAACCTCAGATATGCAGATGACACCACTCTGATGGCCGAAAGCGAGGAGGAGCTGAGGAGCCTTCTAATCAAGGTGAAAAAAGAAAGCGCAAAAGCCGGGTTGCAGCTAAACATCAAAAAAACCAAGATTATGGCAACAAGAATGATTGACAACTGGGAAATAGAGGGAGAAACCGTGGAGGCCGTGACAGACTTTGTATTTCTAGGTGCAAAGATGAGTGCAGATGCAGACTGTAGCCAGGAAATCAGAAGACGCTTCCTTCTTGGGAGGAGAGCAATGTCCAGTCTCGATAAAATAGTAAAGAGTAGAGACATCAGACTGGCAACCAAGATCCATTGCCTAGTCCAAGCCATGGTCTTCCCTGTAGTCACCTACGGATGTGAGAGCTGGACCTTCGGGAAGGCTGAGCGAAGGAAGATCGATGCTTTTGAGCTGTGGTGCTGGAGGAAAGTGCTGAGAGTGCCTTGGACTGCGAGAAGATCCAACCAGTCCATCCTCCAGGAAATAAAGCCCGACTGCTCATTGGAGGGAAGGAGACTAGAGACAAAGCTGAAGTCCTTTGGCCACATCATGAGAAGACAGCAAAGCCTAGAGAAGACAATTATGCTGGGGAAAGTGGAAGGCAAAAGGAAGAGGGGCCGACCAAGGGCAAGATGGATGGATGGCATCCTTGAAGTGACTGGACTGACCTTGAAGGAGACCCTGGGGGTGGTAACGGCCGACAGGGAGCTCTGGTGTGGGCTGGTCCATGAGGTCACGAAGAGTCGGAGAGGACTGAACAAATGAACAACAACAACATATTAAACTCATGGATTCAGGTTTTCACCCAGAATATCAAGAGGCATTAATCTTCATCATTGCAATACGTACAACGTACAACCAGGATACACAGATACACTTTCCTTGTGCTTGCAAACAACCAGAGTAATCAGATAGTCTCATACAACATAGGCAGATACTCACACTGAGTTACACAACTCTTTCAATGTATTGAGTAATAGCCTGCAACTCTTTCAATGCATCAAGTAATAGCTTGCAAGTCTTTCAATGCACTGAGTAATAGCCCGCAGCTCTTTCAATGCATCGAATAATAGCCCGCAACTCTTTCAATGCATCGAGGAATAGCCTGCAACTCTTTCAATGCATCAAGTAATAGCCTGAAAGTATTTTCAATGCATCGAGTAATAGCCTGCAATTCTTTCAATGCATCGAGGAATAGCCTGCAACTCTTTCAATGCATCGAGTAATAGCCTGAAAGTATTTTCAATGCATCGAGTAATAGCCTGCAATTCTTTCAATGCATCGAGTAATAGCCTGAAAGTCTTTCAATGCATCGAGTAATAGCCTGCAACTCTTTCAATGCGTAGAGTAATAGCCCGCAATTCTTTCAATGCATCAAGGAATAGCCTGCAACTCTTTCAGTGCATTGAGTAATAGTCTGCAACTCTTTCAATGCATCGATAATAGTCTTCAACTCTTTCAATGCATCGAGTAACAGCCTGCAACTCTTTCAATGCATCGAGTAATAGCCTGAAAGTCTTTCAATGCATCGAGCAATAGCCTGCAACTCTTTCAATGCATTCAGTAATAGTCTGCAAGTCTTTCAATGCATCCAGTAATAGTCTGCAACTGTTTCAGTGCATTCAGTAAGAGCCTGCAACTCTTCATTGTTGCCATCAATGCACCCAGTAACAGTCTGCATCTCTTCATTGGGGTTCTCAATGCTTTACTTGACTCACTGGGACTGATCCACCATTCATTGTGCCCCATTGCACTCTGGGACAAGCTGCAGGTACATTATTGGTTGCACAATGCTGGTATTTGGCCAAAAGGTGTGGAACTCGATGAGTATTGAATCCTGCCGTGCAACTGCAGCCTATGTGTCTTTGGAGGAATGAAGAGTGTAGGAAAAGGCATGCGCTAATCCGAACGCCGCCCGATGGCACAAGCCGTTGCCCATCCGATGCACATATGCGCCTGCCCCAACCTTTCCAAGATCATTTCCATACTCCTACTCCTTTTCCAGTCTTAACAGGGACCCCGGGAACAAAAGTCTCATTGTGTTTATATGCAGCTCATGTGCCTTTGGGTGCTTCTCGGCTACAATCGCTTTATTGATTGTCGTTTTTCCGAGCATCTGCTGCACGTCTTCTGCCAAACCTTGAGCAACAGCAAATGGGTTTTGCATGCGAAAACAAGGTCCTGTAAACAAAGCGAAACAGAAGCGAAGGCAAGAAGGCTTCTTAAAATGACATGACAGGAAATCTGGTTTGGGAGTGAAAAGAAAGGGGGGAAAGCAGAGCCTCTCATTAAGAAGAGAGGGAGCAAAAAAGAGGGATGATATGAATTGGTAGCTGATGTTGGTAGCTGATGTTTGGGGTTCCTCAGCCTACGACCCACCTCTGATGTTGCGTAAAGAAATGGCAATTGTTATTTGGGAAAAGCAACTAAGGAACTTTGGCAAAAGCTGCAAGAGTTACACAAGGTTTGCAACATTCCTAGGAGTTGCCTGCCTGGGATGTTCTGACTTGAGAGCTCAAAGTTTGGATTAAAAGAGGAGGAAAAGGAGGATGTTGAGATTTTCCCAGGTTTTCACCAAGATCCTACATCAAGATAGAGTCATGAATGCATCACTTCCTATGGTCTCCCGACTTGACCTCTGAAAGCCTGTCTTCAAAGTCAAGAGTTGAACCCAGTGATGGAGTTGTGCTCTGTTGACATTTGAAGAGGAAAAGGAAGACCTTTCCAGCCACAAAGTAAGAAAGCAGAACCCAAAGCAAACAGAAGAAGAGGACATCAACAGGGAACCAGATGCCGTACTCCATGCATTAGTTGAATCACCAGTTTGGGGACCAAACATGGACACCAGGAGTGTGTAAATCCGTTCTATTTCGGGTGCCCTCCCCCCCCCCCCAATCCATTTTTGGATGTTTCCAGGAGATTAAGAGAAGGGCCATTCCGATTCGTAATTCGTGATTCGGATTTCTATTTCGGGATGAATTTTCCTGAAAACAGAACAGAATCATAGAATAATAGAATCCTAGAGTTGGAAGAGACCTCCTGGGCCATCCAATCCAACCCCATTCTGCCAAGAAGCAGGAATGTTGCATTCAAAGCACCCCTGACAGATGGCCATCCAACCTCTGTTTAAAAGCTTCCAAAGAAGGAGCTTCCACCACACTCCAGGGCAGAGAGTTCCACTGCTGAATGGCTCTCACAGTCAGGAAATTCTTCCTCATGTTCAGATGGAATCTCCTCTCTTGTAGTTTGAAGCCATTGTTCCCCATCCTAGTCTCCAAGGAAGCAGAAAACAAGCTTGCTCCCTCCTCCTCCCTGTGGCTTCCTCTCACATATTTATACATGGCTATCATATCTCCTCTCAGCCTTCTCTTCCTCAGGCTAAACATGCCCAGCTTCTTAAGCCACTCCTCATAGGGCTTGTTCTCCAGACCCTTTATCATTTTAGTCGCCCTCCTCTGGACACATTCCAGCTTTTCAGGAGACCTGAAAACAGGAGAGCTGAATACAAAATGGATTCTGTGCTATTTCACACACCCCTAAAGGACAGAAGTTGTGTGTTGGAGAGCAATGGTGAGAGGAAACTATCACCTTGTTTTTGCGTGTTAATGCACAAAAACACACACACTGTGTGCTAGCAGTCTGTGAAAACAGTTACGCCAGTAGTTCTCAACCTGTGAGTCCCTTTTCAAGTGATTCGGCCTCCAATTTCCAGAAATCCCAGCCAGTTTACCCAGCTGTTGGGATTTCTGAGAGTTGAAGGTCAAAACATCTGGGGAGAGACCCACAGATGTTGAGAACCGCTGAGTTATGCTATTCTAAGCATGGTTTTAGATATCCTAGCTGCTTGCAGTTGTGAATGTGTCTCGTTTGGGCTGTGTTCTATGCAAAATTCACATGTGGCATTGTTGGGCTAAAGAGCACTTTCTGGGCATGAAATAACATACTGTGCAGAAATTTGGAAGAGGGTTATATATGTTTCGGAAAATCCATACTCATCACACACACACACATATATATAACCACACACACACACACACACACACACACATATATATATATGACCACAAACATTGTTAGGCCAAAGAGCACTTTCTGGGCATGGAATAACATATACTGTGCAAAAATTCAGGAGCAGGTTGTAAGTTATACATGCTTTGGAAAATCCATACTTACGATCCACTTTACGAAGTGAGAACAACGCTCCCACTCAACACAAATGAATATACACACACACACACACACACACAAGCTGTCCCTTGCCATGCATTGCTGTGGCCCAGTTTGTATATATATTCTTTGGGTGTGAATATTTGTGTGTTTGCATGTGTGTGTGTGTATGTATATGTATATATATATGTGTGTGTGTGTGTGTATATATATATATGTATATGTATGTATATATATATATATATATATATATATATGTTGTTGTTGTTCATTCGTTCAGTTGTCTCCGACTCTTCGTGACCTCATATGGTTTTGCACATGCGTTGTAATGTATTTTTTTATTTCTTTGGCTTTTTAAGTCTCTTCTGCTGTGTTTTTCAGTGTTTTTATGAGTGATGGTCATTCGTTGGCCTGAGAGGTGTCTTGTGCCCAAATTTGGTGTCAATTCGTCCAGTGGTTTTTGCATTATGTTAATCCCACAAATGAACATTACATTTTTATTTATAGATATACAACCACAAACATCCTTTCTGCTTTTGTTTTCTGTGCAAAAAAATAATCTAGTGAAAATTCCACACTACTTGGATCCAACACACTTGGAACCATCACTTGATGCCACTAAGAAGGGTTGAGTCCCAATTGCCTCTTAAGAGCCTTTCCAAGATGGCCGACACCTTCTGGTGCCTTGCCGGAATCTATTTTTGTGAGGCCTTTGCAATGTTGCAAATTCAGGATTTCTGGCTGCCCACGCACAGCCTGAAGCAATTGGAAGACAGCAAAGCCCTTGTCTCTGTTTCCGAAATTCTGTGAACTGGCCAAAGAAACAGAATCGGAGAGGAATCCAAGAACAACGCAAAGGAGGAAGCATCCTTTCTTGAGCACTTGCTATTCTTTTCATATCTATCTTATTGCTGTTCCGGGTAAATAAATGCAACGAGCTGAACAAATGAATAGATAGGAAAATGCCATCCATGCTCTCCGGCCCATTACAATAAATAAGACTCGAGGAGCTTTATTCGCAGGATTCGAGTCCTTGGAAATGTTTCTCTGTAATTATAGGATCAGGCAGAACAAATCACCTCCGTTCGCCATTTACTTTCCTTTCCTCAATGGTTTTTCTTCTTCACTTGCTTAAACTGGTGATTGCATATAGATCTAGCAATTTCCCCCCGCTGATCATTTTGCATTTTGCAAAGGCTCTCTTTCTAGACTTTTTAGTCTCAACAGAGGCTTGGGAAAGTTGCAAATCTCAGAATCTCCTCACAACAAACAAAGATGTGACCAAAGGCCCAACTAAGGCTGACCCATTGAAGAAGGTCAAGACTTCTGCAAGCCCAAGCATCTGGAGGACACCCATTCCTGTTTCTTGCCATTCGTTCAATGCCATTTCTATTAAAATGATGATCTGTGCTCTGTTTTCAGAAACCTTCAGCGTTCTGGGTTGCAATTCAGACATTCATCCACTCTTTGCTCAAGTGCACAACAGAGTCAAAAGCAGTCTTCATTTGGAGTCCATCAAAAGAACAAGGAAAATGACGACACTAGATAATTTCACACTAGGCTTGGGCAATCAAGAAAAAAATGGGTTCTAAACTCGTTTTGTTTCTAGGGTGCGCTAGCGTTTCGAAATTCTGAGGACTTCCGAAATTTAAGATTTCAAAATTTCGAAATTTCCAAAATTTCGTAAATTACGAATCGATTTGTTAATGGCAGACGCGATTGCACAATATGCTAAAAAAAACCTCCAAATGGGACAGGAGGAACTTCTGAAGTTTCCCTCTCCCTCTTGTTGTTGACTGTTGGTGTGATAAAACTAACAACAACTATATGATGTAATGATTATTAATGCATCGTTGGAGCAAGGAATTTTTCCATCTACTTTGAAGCAGGCCGTGGTTCACCCACTTATTAAAAAAGCTTCCCTTGACTCCACGGTGCTGAATAACTACAGGCCGATCTCCAACCTCCCCTTTTTGGGTAAGGTGCTGGAGAGGGTGGTCGCCTCCCAGCTCCAGGGTTTCCTTGACGATACCAACTACCTAGATCGTTCACAGTCTGGTTTCAGGCCTGGTCATGGCACCGAGACAGCCTTGGTCGCCTTGGTGGATGACCTCCGCAGAGAGCTGGACAGGGGGAGTGTGACCCTGCTGGTTCTCTTGGACATCTCAGCGGCTTTCGATACCATCGATCATGGTATCCTTCTGGGTCGTCTCTCCGGGATGGGCCTTGGGGGCACGGTTTTGTCGTGGCTCCAGTCCTTCCTGGAGGGACGAACTCAGATGGTGAAGCTGGGAGACGCCTGCTCTGACCCCTGGCCTTTGACCTGTGGGGTCCCGCAAGGCTCCATTTTGTCGCCCATGCTTTTTAACATCTACATGAAACCGCTGGGAGAGGTCATCCGGAGTTTTGGAGTTGGGTGCCATCTCTACGCGGATGACGCGCAACTCTACTACTCTTTTCCACCAAATTCCAAGGAGGCTTCTCAGGTGCTAGACGAGTGCCTGGCCGCTGTGTCGATCTGGATGAGGAGGAACAAGCTGAAGATCAATCCCGATAAGACAGAGGTCCTCCTGGTCGATCGTAAACCGGATCGGGGTATAGGGTGGTCACCTGTGTTGGACGGGGTTACACTCCCCCTAAAGCCACAGGTCCGCAGTTTGGGTGTCCTCTTGGATTCTTCGCTTACACTTGAGGCTCAGGTGTCGGCGGTGTCCGGGAGGGCCTTTGCACAACTGAGACTTGTGCGCCAGCTGCGACCATACCTCGTGAAGGCAGATCTGGCCGGGGTGGTCCACGCCTTGGTCACCTCTAGAATGGATTACTGCAATGCGCTCTACGTGGGGCTGCCCTTGAAGACGGCTCGGAAACTTCAATTGGTCCAGCGGGCAGCTGCCAGGATGTTAACTAGGGCTCATTATCAAGAGAGGTCTACCCCTCTGTTTAAGGAGCTCCACTGGCTGCCGTTTATTTTCCGAGCCCAATTCAAGGTGCAGGTGCTTACCTACAAAGCCCTAAACGGTTTGGGACCACCCTACCTGCGTGACCGCATCACTATCTACGAACCCACACGCTCGCTCCGGTCATCTGGAGAGGCCCTGCTCGTGATCCCACCTATGTCGCAAGTGCGCTTGGTGGGGACACGGGACAGGGCCTTTTCTGTGGCGGCCCCCCGACTTTGGAACGCCCTCCCAAAAGATCTCAGACAGGCCCCTACTCTAGCCGTTTTCAGAAGGAATTTAAAAACTTGGCTGTTCCGTTGTGCCTTCTCAGATTAGGAATCCCCACCCCAAGTCCTACTAGCACCTTAGCATAACAAGTTGTTGCTGCACACCGCACTTTTAACCTTACGTGCCTCCTGCCATTTCAGCACTTTTAACCCTTGTACCCCAGTGCGCCGGCCGAACCAGTTTTAATAATGTCTTGATGTACTGCTATTGTTGTTATTTTGCTATTGTTTGATTTGTTCTGCTTTTGTGATGTCTGTTTCTATTATATTGTGTTTTGTGGCTTCGGCCTGTGTAAGCCGCATCGAGTCCTTCGGGAGATGCTAGCGGGGTACAAATAAAGTTAATAATAATAATAATAATAAATAATAATAATATTATATTATATTATTATATTATATTGTTGTATATTATATTATTATATTATATTATATTATATTATATTATATTATATTATTATATTATATTATTATATTATATTATATTATATTATATATATTATATTATATTATATATATATTATTATAATAATATATATAATATAATATAATAATTTATTATATTATATTATTGTATATTATATTATTATATATTATATATTATATTATAATATATTATATTGTAATATAATATACAATTATAATATAATAATATAATATAATATACAATACAATGCACCAGCCATACGAAAATAATTACGAAATAATTACGAAAATTGGAAAAAATTGTTTCGATTCTTAATTACTCCTCACACTATTCCTGCATGGCTCGATATTGGACCGTAAGGTAATTTAAATACGAATCAATAACGAATAACGAAATTAACGAACTGGATCGCCCAAGCCTATTTCACACGAGGACTCATATTTTGGTTCCTTGGAGATTTTTAATAGTGGTTGAATAGTCATATGTCAGGGGTGTTTGGATTGTGTATTTTTGCATGGCAGGTTGGAGTTGGATTAGGTGGTCCTTGTGGTCTAGGATTCCACTTCTCAATTAGGTCTCATTCCTCTCCTCTTTGAAGCTTAACTCCTCCTGATCTGCCACTTCAAGACGGAGTGTGCCCGAGTGGTATGGTGCACCCACTCTCCCAAACGCTTGCCACGTCCAGTGGGATGAAGCCTGGAGCCAATGGTGGAGGGCCTCCTTGCTGCCTGGCTCTGTGGGCTCCTCTCTTTTATCTCCCAGGAGCCGAGAAGGGAGGGCCGCATGCCTCTGCCGCTCTGCAGGTCGCGTTGCTTCCCTCCTAACGCAAGCCAGCTGTTCCCCGTCCTTTTGCAAAGGCAAAGTGCTGCGGGATGAGGTTTTCTCTCCCCATGTCATGCTCAATGAGCCTCAACCCCCGGCTTGTTTTGGAGGCAGGGCCCATGCGCCTGAGGTTTCCTCTTCCAAGGCCTTCCAAAGCTACCCACTCAGGCTCGTCTGGGGGGGGGGGGGGGGAAATCTGGGGTGGAAACGTGATAAACCAAAGGGGAATCTGGAGCCAATCTATCCCTGGCTCCTGTTGTTATTATTATTATTATTATTATTATTATTAAACTTTATTTGTATCCCGCTAGCATCTCCCGAAGGATTCGAAGCGGCTTACACAGGCCGAGGCCTCAACACACAACATAACAATACAATCTAAGCAAATCAAACAATTAAAAACAGAATAAAGCAAAGTAAACAACAGGCACAATACACTAAAACACAATACACTAAAACACAATAAAGATTAAAAGTGCTGATGTGACAGGAGGTGTATAAAGGGCTTCTGGGCAAGTGCGATGTGCGGTGTGCAACAATCATTGGTTCTGGTAAAGTGCTTCTGGGACTTGGTATTGGAGATTTCCTATTCTGGGAAGGCACATCGGAAAAGCCAGGTCTTCAAGTTCTTTCTGAAGACAGCCAATGAAGGGGCCTGTCTAAGGTCTTTGGGGAGGGTGTGCCAGAGTTGGGGGGCCACCACGGAAAAGGCCCTGTCCCGCGTCCCCGCCAAGCATGCTTGCGACGCTGGCAGGATCACGAGCAGGGCCTCTCCAGATGACCGAAGAGAACGTGTGGGTTCGTAGATGGAAATGCGGTCACGCAGGTAGGCAGGTCCCAAACCGTTTAGGGCTTTGTAGGTAAGCACCTGCACCTTGAATTGGGCTCGGAAAATAAACGGCAGCCAGTGGAGCTCCTTGAACAGGAGGGTTGACCTCTCTCTGTAAGGGGCCCCAGTTAGCATCCTGGCTGCTGCTCGTTGGACCAGTTGGAACTTCCAAGCCGTCTTCAAGGGCAGCCCCACGTAGAGCGCATTGCAGTAGTCCAATCTGGAGGTGACCAAGGCATGGACCACTCCGGCCAGATCCGCCTTCGCGAGGTACGGTCGCAGTTGGCGCACGAGTCTCAGTTGTGCGAAAGCCCTCCCAGACACCACCAACACCTGAGCCTCAAGCGTGAGCGTTGAATCCAAGAGGACTCCCAGACTGCGGACCTGTGACTCCTGTGGGGCCTCTCTTCTGAACCCAGAGCTCTTCTTTGCCGCTTTGATGGACTAAACGTGGATGGAAGGAAAGGAAAGGGAGAGCCTCCCTTCGCTCCTCTTTCCACAAACATGGGGCAGAGGAAGGTTTCCTGCAGGTGAACTATGGCGTTGTGTCCCTGCAAGGGAGAATAACAATTCAATTACGTCTCTGCTGCTTTGCTGATGCCAGGCATTTTCTAACTGATGCGATCGTGGAAGAGGTCTCACGTTCGGAGATAGCCTTTCACTTGACTTTGGGAACGGAATCCATTAAAGGGTGGGAACTAGGATGAAAAAGTGGCTTCTCCTCGTTCAGGCTTTTGGGCATGCAGGCACCCCCTTCCACAGTGTTCCCCTCTTCCGCCAAGCATTCAAAATATTATCCGTCCCCAACATAACGATACATTTTGCCTGCGGAGGAAAATAAATATTCCTCCAGAGTATTCCTCCTGTCATGACGTTATTATCTGTTGGGAGAAAAACATGTGTTTTTGTCCTGTTTCTGTGCAGGAAATGCTGTCAAATCAATACTCCAAACCTGACAGCAACAACAACATTTCCAACAAGTTGATCATTACGCTATGTAACAAAATTTGAAAAAAAAAAACAATCAAGGTGCAGTTAACAGCTCCCAAAAAGAGGGTGCCTCCAGGCAACAGAGGCCAGGCTACCTCTATGCAGACACCCTCACTGATTGACTTTGCAGCTTTGTGGCTGCTCAATGCTATTCAAGCTTGCTCATTGCGAAATTTGCACTTGCTTCAAACAGAAAAGGGTTATTCCTTTCACTGTGGACATTTTCCCACAGAGGGTGCCTCCAGGCAACAACAGTCATGCCACTTCTTTGCAGATACCCTGACTGATTGATTTTGCAGCTTCATAGCTACTCAATGTGATTCAAGCTTGCTTATTGAGTTGCCAGTTGGCTGAGAAAGGTGGTATACAAATACAGCAAATAAATAAATAAATAAATAAATAAATATTGGACATTTTTCCACCGAGGGTGCCTCCAGGCAACAACAGCCAGGCCACCTCTATGCAGATTGAGCAGCTTTGTGGCTACTCAATGCAATTCAAGCTTGCTTATTGCAACATTCACGCTTGCTTTAAATAGACAAAGATTCTTTCTCCCACCCTGGACATTATTCCACAGAGGGTGCCTCCAGGCAACAACAGCCAGATCACCTCTATGCAGATACCCCTACTGACTGACTTTGCAGTTTTGTGGCTACTCAATGCAATTCAAGCTTGCTCATTGCAACATTCACGCTTTCTTTAAATAGACAAAGATTCTTTCTCCCACCCTGGACATTTTCCCACAGAGGGCGCCTCCAGGCAACAACAGCCAGGTAACCTCTGTGCAGATTGAGCAGCTTTGTGGCTACTCAATGCAATTCAAGCTTGCTTATTGCAACATTCATGCTTGCTTTAAATAGACAAAGATTCTTTCTCCCACCCTGGACATTATTCCACAGAGGGTGCCTCCAGGCAACAACAGCCAGATCACCTCTATGCAGATACCCCTACTGACTGACTTTGCAGTTTTGTGGCTACTCAATGCAATTCAAGCTTGCTCATTGCAACATTCACGCTTTCTTTAAATAGACAAAGATTCTTTCTCCCACCCTGGACATTTTCCCACAGAGGGCGCCTCCAGGCAACAACAGCCAGATCACCTCTATGCAGATACCCCTACTGACTGACTTTGCAGCTTTATAGCTACTCAATGTGATTCAAGCTTGCTTATTGCAACATCCACACTGGCTTCAAACAGGCAAGGGTTCTTCCTTCCACTGTGGGCATTATTCCACAGGTATAAATATGCACACTCCGCTTGTCTCACTTCCAACAGAACCTCTGAAGGTGCCATGAGCCACAGGCAAAACATCAGGAGGCAATGCTACAAAACATGGCCATGTAGCCTGAAAAACTCACTGCAACCCAACCAAAAATTAGTTAATGAGCAGCGGTAATAAATTATTTACATGCGTAGGCATGCATGTTCCAAAATGGCACACACAGCGATGGTGCTTCTGGCCTCCTCCTCCTCCTCCTCGGTTGGGAGCATTCTCTCTCCTCTGCCCTCGCCAATGTTTGCTCTCTTTCCTGGCCCAGCGGATGGCTCTGAATGCTGATGAGATGCCGCCGAGGAGGGAAGTCCTGCTTCAACCCTTTTTGTTTGCCTGACACCCAGGGTCACCCTGGCGCTTTGGTGCCCGGCCAGGAGGAGAAGGAGCCAGCGCTCAGATTGGCAGATGGAGCCTCTCCACCGGCCTTCACACTCCTCCTCTGGCTTGACCTTCCTGGCCCTGGCTGCCCAGAGGAGCCGCTCTGGCTCTCTCGCCTGGTTCTCTTCAATGCTCATCACTGCCCAGTGAGTGGTGGGGTTTACACGTTGGTGAGATCTCCTCTCCTCCTTTTTGCACTAGTGGAATGATCAAATGAGGCACACACAGGCACACAACAACACTGCTTGGAGGGAGGGACTCTGGGTGGCTTTGACTAGGAAAGGAAGGAATGAAGGAAGGGAGGAAGGAAGGAAGGAAGCAGAAATGTAAGAAGGAAAGAAGGGGAAGGGGAACAAGAAGGAAAGAGAAAAAGAATGAAGGATAGAAGGGCGCAAGGAAGGAAGGAAGGATGGGCGGGAGAAGAAAAGGATGGAAGAAAAAAGTGAAGGAAGGATGAAAGGAAGGAAGAAAAAAAGAAAGGGATGGAAGGAGAAAAGGAAGGAAGGAAGGAAGGAATGGGAAATGTTAGAAGGACAGAAGGAAGGAAGAGGAACAAGAAGGATAGAAGGGCAGAAGGAAGGAAGGAAGGATGGGCGGAAGAAGAAAAGGAAGGAAGGGAGGAAGGAGAAATGTAAGAAGGACGGAAGAAAGGAAGGGGAACAAGAAGGAAAAAAGGGCTGTAGGAAGGAAGGATGGGCAGAGGAAGAAAAGGAAGGAAGGAAGGAAGGAAGGGGAACAAGAATGAAGGAGAAAAGGAAGGAAAGAAGGAAGGAAGGAAGAAATCAAAGAAAGGAGGAATTACGGATGGAAGGAAGAAAAAAATGAAGGAACGGTGAAAGGAAGGAAGGAAGGGAAACAAGAAAGAAGGAGAAAAGGAAGGAAGGAAGAAATGAAGGAAGGATGGAAGGAAGAAAAGGAAGGAAGAAGAACAGGAAGGAAAAGGAAGGAAGGAAAAGGAAGGAAGGCAGTGAACCAAGAAGGAAGGAGAAAAGGATGGATGGAAGGAAGGAAGGAAAGAAGGAAGGAAGACATGTCTTCCTATCTGAACTTGCTATCTGAAATTTCTTATCTGAACTTATGGAAAGAAGTAATGAAGGAAGAAATGAAAGAAGGGAAGAAGTATGGATGGAAGGAAGAAAAAAGTGAAGGAAGGATGAAAGAAAGGAAGAAAAAAGAAAGGGAAGGAAGGAAGGGAAACAAGAAGGAAGGAGAAAAGGATGGATGGAAAGAAGGAAAGAAAGAAGAAAGAAAAAAGGGAACAAGGAAGGAAAAAATGAAGGAAGGATGGAAGGAAGGAAGGAAGGAGAAAAAGGGAGGAAGGAGAACTGGAAGGAAGGAAGGAAAGAAGGAAGGAAGACAGGAAAGAAGACAGGAAGACTATGGATATCCCAGCAGGCCTTCCCCTCTGAACTTGCTGGGACTCTAATGGTGCATGCTACTTGTTACCTGCCTTGGCTCAATGCTGTGGAATCCTGGAAGCACTCTTTGGCAGAGAAGTCTAAAGACCTTGTGAAACTCCAACTTCCAGGATTGTGTAACATTGAACCAAGGCCGTTAAAGTGGTGTCACGCTGCATTCATTCTACAGCGTACCCCAATATCTTCTGGAGAAGCCTTTCTCCTCCTCCTCTTCTTCCCTGAAACACAACCCAGTGATGGAGGTCTTTGCTCATGGAGTTGTGGTCATCTGAGTGCATCTCCTCCATCAGCTTGACCTCATTGTCCCAGACAGATGGAAGAATTTTGACACCATTAAAATGTGTCTGGAGCAAATCTAACACGAGGCGCAGGGCCATATGAAAGCGATTACACATTGCCTGTGTCCAAACATACATGAAGGGGAGAGAGAGAGACTTTGGTGTGAAGGCATCTGGCCCCGCATGGCAATCTTCCGGCTCCCCAGCCTTGGCTCTTAATCTCCTCTTTCATGGGATCGGCCCAGGCGGAGATCTGAGCATGCTCGCCAAAGGAAAGCTCTTGCTCATTCTTTTTTTGTCTTCCAATCAGGGTTTTCGTTTTATTTCGGGCGCCTTTGTCGTCGTTTCAATGCTTTGGTCGTATTACGGCACAAGCTGTACAAATAGCAAGCCTTGCCAAGAGGGCCTTCGCGCATGGCTTTGAACTTGGCGCCAGATGCTTGGCAGCTGTTTTGGGTGCCTCCACATTGGTTCAATGATGCCTCTTCATGGATCGCCCTTCAGGTTATCTCATTAATTCATTCACTTACATATTTACTGCATCCCAATCCATATATTGAGATCTCAGGGTGGTGTGCAATGAAATTGGTTTGAAACTGATTTCACCTGAGTGTATATATACCTGTGGAATAATGTCCAGGGTGAGAGAAAGAAGCCTTGTTTCTTTGAAGCAAGTACGAATGTTCAATTAGCATTTGAGTAACCATGAAGCTGCAAAGTCAACCAGTATGGGTATCTGCATAGAGGTAGCCTAGCCTGGCTTGGTTGCCTGGAGGCACCCTCGGTTTGGGAGGTGTTCACTGGCACTTGGTTATTTGCTGTCTGGAGTTCTCCTGCTTCTGGGTGGTGTTCCTTATTTACTGGCTTGATTCTTGATTCAAAGCACCCCTAACAGTTGGCCATCCAGCCTCTGCTTAAAAGCCTCCAAAGAAGGAGCCTCCATCACACACTCTCCAGGGCAGAGAGTTCCACTGCTGAACAGCTCTCTCACACAAAGTTAGGAAGATCTTCCTCATGTTCAGGTGGAATCTCCTTTCCTGTAGTTTGAAGCTATTGTTCGTCATCCTAGTCTCCAGGCAGATGGGTCAAACATCTCAGTCATTGATGGTTTCCCATTTTTCAGGTGGGTCTACAATCTCACTTAGTCAGTGGAAGCTTTCTGTCTTCCAGATCATTCAACCATCTCCCTTAATGAATCTTTTAAATAGGCCAAGCATCTCACTTAGTCTATGGGCACTTGGTATCTTCTAGTCTTTGATGACTTTCTACCTTCTAGATTGGTCAATCATCTCACTTAATGGACTGTAGACTCTTCGAAACAGACCAATATCTCAGTCTATGGCCACTTGGTATCTTCTAGATGGGCAAAGCATCTCAGTCTTTGATGACTTTCTGTCTTCCAGATCGGTCAACCATCTCACTTAATCAACTGTAGACTCTTATTTTCTAAATAGTCCAAGTCTCTCAGTCTGTGGCCACTTGCTCTCTTCTAGATGGGCAAAGCATCTCACTAAATCTATGGGCACTTGGTATCTTTGAGATGGGCAAAGCATCTCAGTCATCCAGATCGGTCAACCATCTCATTTAATGAACTGGTCTTCTAAACAGACCAATATCTTAGTCTGTGGTCACTTGCTCTCTTCTAGATGGGCAAAGCATCTCACTTAGTCTATGGGCACTTGGTATCTTCTAGATGGGTAAAGCATCTCAGTCTCTGATGACTTTCTATCTTCCAGATAGGTCAACTATCTCACTTAATCAACTGAAGACTCTTACCTTCTCAACAGGCCAAGTATCTCAGTCTATGGCCACTTGCTCTCTTCTAGATGGGAAAAGCATCTCACTCTAAGGGCACTTTATATCTTCTAGATTGGCAAAGCATCTCAGTCTTTGATGATTTTAGATCTTCCAGATTGGTCAACCATCTCACTCTTCTAAACAGACCAATATCTTAGTTAGTGGCCACTTGCCCTCTTCTAGATGGGCAAAGCATCTCACTTAGTCTATGGACACTTGGTATCTTCAAGTTGGGCAAAGCATCTCAGTCTCTGATGACTTTCCATCAACCAGATCGGTCAACCATCTCACTTAATGAATTGGTCTTCTAAACACACCAATATCTTAGTCTGTGGTCACTTGCCCTCTTCTAGATGGGCAAAGCATCTCACTTAGTCAATGGACACTTGATATCTTCAAGTTGGGCAAAGCATCTCGGTCTCTGATGACTTTCTATCTTCCAGATTGGTCAACCATCTCACTTAATGAACTGTAGACTCTTCTAAACACACCAATATCTCAGTCTATGGCCACTTGCTCTCCTCTAGATGAGCAAAGCATCTCACTTAGTCGATGGCAACTTCCTCCCTCCCTTGTATCAATGCACTAAGAGACACCTGGGTCATGAGCCCAAATCCCCCCCCCACCCCCTGTTTGCACAGATCCTCTCAATCTGTGAGTGGTGACCCTGCTCAGCTGCTGCTCCAGCCTCCGCCGCCACACTCTGCCAGATTTAGCCTATCGGCATTTTTAATAAAAGCTACTGTAAACATTTGGAGATGCAGAATCTATGACCCCGAATGGCTCAGTATGGAATGTCTCGCTTTTTAATATAAGCCTAGCTAGGAACGCCATAGACCGCACACCCCTGACGGAGCAGATGCGGCCTTTTAGAACATATTGGAAAGGTTTGCACGAGCGTATGGAGGTTAGGAACATCAAGGAAGAACGGAAACATTGTCCGGGTGGTCCCCAGGGTTATGACTTGGACCGAAGCCCGCGACACAATATACAGAGAATTCCTTACACATTTGCGCCCCTCCCGCCTTGATCCGCCTCCCCCTTTCTCCTTCCTCGCTTGCTGTCTCCATGTCTCTTGCTCTTGTCTCTCAGAATTACTTGGACACATTTCCCTCTATTCTCAAGTTGCTGCAAAAGGGGGAGAAATGTTAATGAAGACATAAATGCGGAGGGGACCACGGGCCCTTCGCGAAGCCCAGAATTATTCACTTGGTGGTATTCATGGAAACCTTTTAAATGTCGCAGATGGAAACTTTCCGTCAAGACCACTGTAGCATTAGATAAAAGTTGTGCTGCGTTGGAAGAAATTACAAGCTGTCCCTAATCCATGTTAATGAAACCAACCCTCGCTGTTTACAGGCCCGGAACAATGGCTCCTGCCTTTCTTCTCCTTCCATGCTCTCCTCTCCGGGAGAATGTTATGTCTGTCATCTGCCGTGCGGAGGACATACCCAGTCATCCCTTGTGGCAACAGTTCAGCCATTTCTGGAAAACAGCAGTGTTTTATTAAGATAGACTAGTCAGAGCAGGTTCAGAAAAGGGCAGCGGGGATGAGAAGAGGAATGGGGGACAGAACCAATGAGGGGAAGTTGGAGATAAGTTCAACCTGGAGGATCATAGAATCCTAGAGTTGGAAGAGACCTCCTGGGCTTTAATCCAGTCCAACCCCATTCTGCCAAGAAGCAGGAAAATGGCATTCAAATCACCCCTGACAGATGGCCATCCAGCCTCTGTTTAAAAGCTTCCAAAGAAGGAGCCTCCACCACACTCCGGAGCAGAGAGGTCCACTGCTGAACGGCTCGAGCCATCCAGCCATAGGATCATAGAATCCTAGAGTTGGAAGAGACCTCCTGGGCCATCCAGTCCAACCCCATTCTGCCAAGAAGCAGGAAAATCGCATTCAAAGCACCCTCGACAGATGGCCATCCAGCCTCTGTTTAAAAGCCTCCAAAGAAGGAGCCTCCATCACACTCCAGGGCAGAGAGGATGTTGGAGGACTCAGATAAGTTCAACCTGGAGGATCATAGAATCACAGAGTTGGAAGAGATCTCCTGGGCCATCCAGTCCAACCCCAATTCTGCCAAGAAGCAGGAAAATCGCATTCAAAGCACCCCCGACAGATGGCCATCCAGCCTCTGTTTAAAAGCCTCCAAAGAAGGAGCCTCCATCACACTCCAGGGCAGAGAGTTCCACTGCTGAACGGCTCTCACAGTCAGGAAGTTCTTCCTCATGTTCAGGTGGACTCTCCTCTCTTGTAGTTTGAAGCCATGGCTCCATTGCGTCTTAGCCTCCAGGGAAGCAGAAGACAAGCTTGCTCCCTCCTTCCTATGACTTCCTCTCATGTTTTTATACATGACTATCATGTCTCCTCTCAGCCTTCTCCTTCAGGCTAATCATCATCATCATCATCATCATCATCATCATCATCATCATCATCATATTTAATTACTTATTAATCGCCCTCCATCTGAGAATGCTCTAGGCGATTTACAGCTAAACATGCCCAGTAGCTCCTTAAGCCGCTCCTCATAGGACTTGTTCTGCAGACCCTTGATCATTTTAGTCTCCCTCCTCTGGACGCATCCCAGCTTGCCAATTAAATTGTGGTGGCCAGAGAAGATGGACATGATGGACACCCCAGAGAAAAAGGGGCAAGGCTGTTTTCTGCATTCTCCAAAACAGAACCGTAGATGACATTCTTAGCCATAATTTGCAAGGAAAGTCTCGTCCAAGGTGGGAAAGAGATGGGGAGGGGAAAAAAAGGATGGGGAGAGAGAAGGTCAAGATTCACATGTGCCGTGGTGGATTCTCCTCCTCTCTGGCTGCAGTGGCAAGAGAGGCCCACTTGGGGGCGGCGGTGACCCATTGATGGCCGGAAGGGCCTCCGTCTCCCCCAATGCAAATACCATCAGAGTCACCCGCTGAACTTGTGGTTTCATTAAGCCAAACACACACACACACACACACACACTCAACCCGCCATCCCAGTGCTCATTTCCGCTTGGAAGCCCCATCTAATCCTTTTATTATAAGGTCAGAGCTCCACTCAAAATAACAAATATGTTTCATTTTTAATTTTCCCACCATGGCGACTTCTCCTTCCAGCCCCCCTCCCGCTACCCTTGAGGGGTGGGATCTTGGCTTCTCTTGAGATAATCTCATTTGAGTGGAAAGAGAGGATGGTAGGAACCCTCATTTCTGCTCCTTGCCATTTCCCATCTTCCCTTCTCCTGGCACACAGAAGATGGCCTTCCACCCAACTGAGTTGAGACATGGAGATGAGCCTGGTCCGTCACAAAGAGAGCAAAGCAGACTTCTTTTGCCTTGATCCCATCTCCAGTCCTCTTCTCATTTTCTGTTCTGTCTATCCACCCGTTTCCCAGTAAAGGCCCCAACTCTGTACAAAGTGCACCTTGGGATGTTATTTTCATCACAAAGACAGAAAGAATACTAAAATATATTTTAAAATGATTGAAAACCACACTTAAAAAAAGAAACCTAGGCCGATGAAAATTTTCGCAATGCAGGTCTTATTCTGCACAAAATCCACACATATTTGATTTACATAGAAAGCAACATTTTCTGTTCAGGACACAGTTTTTTTTTTCCTTCAAAGAGAATACAGCTACTGCCTGGAAACACAGAAAGAGCTGGGTTGTTGTAGGTTTTTTCAGGCTATAGGGACATGTTCTAGAGGCATTTTCTCCTGACGTTTCGCCTGCATCTATGGCAAGCATCCTCAGAGGTAGTGAGGTCTGTTGGAAATAGGACAATGGGTTTCTATATCTGTGGAATGACCAGGGTGGGACAAAGGACTCTTGTCTGCTGGAGCTAGGTGGTAGGCTTGGGTAACTACGGAAAAATTTGGTTCTAAACTCGTTTCGTTTTTAGGGGGTTTTTGCGTTTCGTTTTTTAAAAGAATTCTGAAATTTTTCTTTAAAAAAGTTCAAAATATACGAAATTTCGTAAAATTATGAAACAATTACGAAACAATTACGAATCGATTCGTTAATGTCGGACGCGATTGCGCAATATGCTAAAAAACCCTCCAAACGGGACAGGGGGAACTTCTGAGGCTTCCCTCTCCCTCTGTTGTTGACTGTTGGTGTGATAATTTATAATTTTTTTTCACTGATTAAACAAACAACAACCCTAAAACTTGCACCAGACATACGGAAACAATTTCGAAACAATTTCGAAACAATTACGAAATAAATTGAAAAAATTGTTTCGATTTTTAATTACTCCTGTGTGGCTCGATATCGGATCGTAAGCTAATTTAAATTTATTTATTTATTTATTTATTTATTTATTTCTTATACTTGTATACCGCCGTTTCTCAGCCTGACTGGCGACTCAACGCGGTTTACAACAAGATAAAATCCACAACAATATGCAATGTAAAACCACAAAGGCATAAAATACAATATTATTGTAACAATAAACAACACCATACATCTCATAACTAAAACCATAATCCAGTTCGTCGTCCGATTTTCCAATTCCTGTAATCATCACATTGGTTGCACTGTTTAACCGAATGCTCGTTCAAACATCCAGGTTTTTAACCTTCTACGAAACACCATCAGCGAGGGGGCTGATCTTACCTCCATGGGAAGGGCGTTCCACAGCCGGGGGGCCACCACAGAAAAGGCCCTGTCTCTCGTCCCCGCCAGCCGCACCTGTGAAGCAGCCGGGATAGAGAGCAGGGCCTCCCCAGAAGATCTGAGGGTCCTGGTGGGCTGATAGGCAGAGATACGTTCGGATAGATAACTTATAAATACGAATTAATAACGAATTATGAAATTAACAAACGAAACCGCCCAAGCCTACAAGGTGGGAATGTTTCAACTGACCACCTTGATTAGCATTTGATGGCCTGGCAGTGCCTGGGGCAATCTTTTGTTGAGAGGTGATTAGATGTCCCTGATTGTTTCCTCTCTGTTGTTGTGCTGTTGTAATTTCAGAGTTTTTAAATACTGGTAGCCAGATTTTGTTCAGTTTCATGGTCTCTTCCTTTCTGTTGTAGTTGTCCTCTGCTGTTTTGCTGTTTTAATTTTAAAGTTTTTAATACTGGTAGCCAGATTTTTTTTTTCATGGTTTCCTCCTTTCTGTTGAAATTGTCCACATGCTTGTGGATTTCAATGGATTCTCTGGTAGTCTGACATGGTGGTTGTGAGAGTGGTCCAGCATTTCTGTGTTCTCAAATAATAATCTGCTGTGTCCAGGTTGGTTCATCAGGTGCTCTGCTATGGCTGACTTCTCATAGAATCATAGAATCAAAGAGTTGGAAGAGACCTCATGGGCCATCCAGTCCAACCCCATTCTGCCAAGAAGCAGGAATATTGCATTCAAATCACCCCTGACAGATGGCCATCCAGCCTCTGTTTCAAAGCTTCCAAAGAAGGAGCCTCCACCACACTCTGGGGCAGAGAGTTCCACTGCTGAACGGCTCTCACAGTCAGGAAGTTCTTCCTCATGTTCAGATGGAATCTCCTCTCTTGTAGTTTGAAGCCATTGTTCCGCGTCCTAGTCTCCAGGAAAGCAGAAAACAAGCTTGCTCCCCCCTCCCTGTGGCTTCCTCTCACATATTTATACATGGCTATCATATCCTCTCAGCCTTCTCTTCTTCAGGTTAAACATGCCCAGCCGCTCCTCATAGGGCTTGTTCTCCAGACCCTTGATCATTTTAGTCACCCTCCTCTGGACACATTCCAGCTTGTCAATATCTCTCTTGAATTGTGGTGCCCAGAATTGGACACAATATTCCAGGTGTGGTCTAACCAAAGCGGAATAGAGCATGGGAGCATGACTTCCCTAGATCTAGACACTAGGCTCCTATTGATGCAGGCCAAAATCCCATTGGCTTTTTTTGCCGCCACATCACATTGTTGGCTCATGTTTAACTTGTTGAAGTAGTCTGCCATGCCTTTCATGTTCCTTGATTCGTGTGTTGGGTAATGCTGCTGCGTTTGGGGGTCCCTATGGAGAGTATGTTTGGGGGTCCCTATGTAGGAAAAGCTCTTTCCTCGACAGATAATGCCGCTTTCTATATAAAACAACCATGCCTGAATTTTGCGCAGAATAAGACCTGCATTGTGAAAATTCTCACCATTCTAGGATTTTCATCATTCTAAGACATTTTTCAACCATTTTTGTATATTTTAAAATATTCTTTCTATTCATATAATGACGCTATTACTGGAAGATGCACTTTGAAAACTATGGAAGAGCATTTGGAGGATTGGTGTCAGCCTTCAGAGGCGACACATTTGGGGACCTATTGAATTCTGTCATAGGGAAAGGTGGGATTTTCTGCAGTTCTCCCTGCAGAAGGCCAAACCTGGAAAGCTCCGGCCATTGAAGAGATCCAGGAAAAGAGCGGGAAAGGTGTGTTGTTACACCTGAAACAATATTTTAGTGCTACTGAACGAAGGAGAGGTGCTGTTTGAGGTTGCTTCTGGAGTCTGCAGGAGTTTAAAGATTTAGAGACTAATCAAAGCTGACTTTCTTTCAAATGAGACAGGAAGATGGAGATGTTTGAATGCATGGGAAATGGCTGGGTGGGCAGGTTCCATGGAAGCAGCGATTTACACAGACTTGCACCGCTCTCTCTGCAAAAAACCATCTGACTCAAGCCTGCATTGGCTCCGTGGGCAGAGGGGCGGGGCTGTGCTTTGGAGATAGCAGAATGGGAGGCAGAGATGGGCGCTTTCAGCGGGTGGAAACGCACCTCCTCTGTGTTTTTCAGAGCTGCGTTTTCAGCATCCGCCTGTGACTCAGAGGCCCTCTTCTAAGCCTCACATTATCGGGGTTCCAGAACAAGGGGGTGTATAATCCGGCCTTGGTTTGTTTTTGTGCTGACGACAGGAACTTTTGGAAATGTATTGTCGAAGGCTTTCATGGCCGGAATCACTGGGTTGTTGTAGGTTTTTCCGGGCTATATGGCCATGTTCTAGAGCAGGGGTCCTCAAACTAAGGCCCGGGGACCAGATGTGGCCCTCCAAGGTCATTTACCCGGCCCTCACTCAGGGTCAACCTAAGTCTGAAACGACTTGAAAGCATACAACAACAACAACAACAACCCTATCTCATCAGCCAAAAGCAGACCCACACTTCCCATTGAAATACTAATAAGTTTATATTTGTTAAAATTGGTCTTCATTTTAATTATTGTATTGCTTTTGCACTACAAATAAGGTATGTGCAGTATGCATAGGAATTCATTCATATTTTTTTTTAAATTATAATCCGGCCCTCCAATAGTTTGAGGGATTATGACCTGGCCCTCTGTGTAAAAAGTTTGTGGACCCTGTTCTAGAGGCATTCTCTCCTGACGTTTTGCCTGCATCTATGGCAAGCATGCTCAGAGGTTGTGAGGTCTGTTGGAAACTAGGAAAATTGGGTTTATATATCTGTGGAATGACCAGGGTGGGACAAAGAACTCTTGTCTGTTGGAGCTAGGTGTGAATGTTTCAACTGACCACCTTGATTGGCCTGGCAGTGCCTGGAGCAATCTTTTGTTGAGAGGTGATTAGATGTCCTTGTTTGTTTCCTCTCTGTTGTTGTGCTGTTCTAATTTTAGAGTTTTTTAATACTGGTAGCCAAATTTTGTTCATTTTCATGAAAATGAAAATAAACAAAAGAAGGAAACCATGAAAATGAACAATGGCCACCTTGATTAGCATTTGATGGCTTGACAGTGCCTGGGGGAATCTTTTGTTGAGAGGTGATTAGATGTGCCTGATTGTTTACTCTCTCTTGTTTTGCTGTTGTAATTTTAGAGCATGTCAGAACACAGAGAAGCCATTGAAATCCACAAGCATGTGGACAATTTCAACAGAAAGGAGGAAACCATGGAAATGAACAAAATCTGGCTACCAGTATTAAAAAACTCTAAAATTACAACAGCAAAACAGCAGAGAGGAAACAACCAGGCACATCTTAACACCTCTCAACAAAAGATTTTCCCAGGCTCAGCCAGGCCTTCAAATGCTAATGAAGGTGGTCAGTTGAAACATTCACACCTAGCTCCAGCAGAGAAGAGCTCTTTGCTCCACCCCAGTCATTCTACAGATATATAAACCCATTTTTTTTTTTTTTTTTTTTTTTTTTTTGTTCTTTGTCCCACCCTGGTCATTCCACAGATATATAAACCCAATTTTCCTAGTTATTGCATTCAAATCACCCTTGACAGATGGCCATCCAGCCTCTGTTTAAAAGCTTCCAAAGAAGGAGCCTCCACCACACTTCGGGGCAGAGAGTTCCACTGCTGAACGGCTCTCACAGTCAGGAAGTTCTTCCTCATGTTCAGATGGAATCTCCTTTCTTGTAGTTTGAAGCCATTGTTTCCCATCCTAGTCTCCATGGAAGCAGAACACAAGCTTGCTCCCTCCTCCTCCCTGTGGCTTCCCCTCACATTTTTATACATGGCCCTCATCATATCTCCTCTCAGCCTTCTCTTCTTCAGGCTAAACATGCCCAGCTCCTTAAGCCGCTCCTCATAGGGCTTGTTCTCCAGACCCTTGATCATTTTAGTCGCCCTCCTCTGGACACATTCCAGCTTGTCAATCTCTCTCTTGAATTGTGGTGCCCAGAATTGGACACAATATTCCAGGTAAAGTGGTCTAACCAAGGCGGAATAGAGCATGGGGAGCAGGACTTCCCTAGATCTAGGCACTAGGCTCCTCTTGATGCAGGACAAAATCCCTTTGGCTTTTTTTGTCGCCACATCACATTCCTGGCTCATGTTCCCCTTCCTCCCCACGAGGACTCCAAGATCTTTTCCACACGTACTGCTCTCGAGCCAGGCATCCCTCATTCTGTATCTTTGCATTTCGTTTTTTCCTGCCAAAGTGGAGTATCTTGCATTTGTCACTGTTGAACTTAATTTTGTTAGTTTTGGCCCATCATCTCTCTAATCTGTCAAGATGGTTTTGAATCCTGCTCCTGTCCTCTGGAGTATTGGCTCTCCCTCCCAATTTGGTGTTGTCTGCAAACTTGACGGTCCTGCCTTCTAGCCCTTCATTTGAGACATTAATGAAGATCCTGATCAGGACCGGGCCCA
Source organism: Anolis sagrei ordinatus (assembly GCF_025583915.1). Taxonomy (NCBI): domain Eukaryota; kingdom Metazoa; phylum Chordata; class Lepidosauria; order Squamata; family Anolidae; genus Anolis; species Anolis sagrei. The sequence continues at coordinate 1,030,199 of NW_026844478.1, read as the reverse complement.
GGACGGAACCCTGCTTGCGGCACTCCGCTCATCCCTTCTTTCCAGGATGAAGAGGAGGAAGCCTTGGGGAGAATCACCCTCTGGGTTCGTCCATTTAACCAACTCCAGATCCACCTCACTGTAGTTTTACCTCACCCACATTGGTCTCGTTTCCTTGCCAGAAGGTCATGGGGGACCTTGTCAAAGAAGGCCTTCCTGACATCCAGACATGCTCCATCCACGGCATCATTCCCCGCATCTACCCAGCTTGTAACTCTCTCGAAGAAAGAGATCAGATGAGTCTGGCATGACTTGTTTTTGATCAATCCATGTTGACTATTAGCCATGACCGCATTTGTTTCTAAGTGTTTGCAGATCACTGTTGTTAAAGTGTGAAGTATGGAACCCTGCACAGACAGTCGGTCAATGCAACTTAAGCAACATGTAGTCATTGAATTCTTGACAGCAGAAGGTGTCACCTCAACATTTTTAAACTTACTTACCCAATGATGCACAGTACTCACATCAACACAATCACCGTAAACAGCTTGGTGCATCTCCTTTGGGGTGCATCTTCTTTGGAGTGACACCTATCTACCGCAGTACAAGTGGAAGCAAGACGCATGCTAATTTACTGACTGTTGCCTCCCACCTCTGGAAGTAATCGATTATGGCTTTGTTTGGGTGTTGAAAATCCTTTGCTATTTCAAGATTTAAGTATATAGTACAGAGAACCCCCACCGATGTTGATGAAACACAGAGAGAAAGAGGTCTGAGGATCGCAATGTTTTGCCCCATTGCATGCGCAGAGCGTGGTCCTGCACCCGATCCACACGGCACAGTTATAGCCCTGTGATTCCATTCCAACTGACGTGCTTTAATCCCAAAGGAGGAAAGAAACGGCACGTGGTTTGGGAAACTGCAAAAGATTTATGTTTTTGTAAATGGTCATGCAGAGTTTTAGCATGAAGCCTTAATGGAAAAGTTAACATTTACGGTTAAATCCATTAAGAGTAAATAAGACGGATGGCCAATTTTGGATGATACGGTATCCATTTATGCAGCACACAAATGGAAAAGCAGAAAAAATAATAGGAACACCAGCTCAAGTCACTCATCTTTGGCATGAATTTGTGTGGAAGATAACATATATTTGCGATTTGAAGGAAAGAGGCAACTTTGAATTTTGTTGTTTTCTTGTGCATTTTGTTTGAATGGAATGGAATAATCTGTTGTCAAAGGCTTTCATGGCTGGAATCACTGGGTTGCTGTGAGTTTGCCGGGCTGTCTGGCCATGTTCCAGAAGCATTCTCTCCTGACGTTTCGCCCACATCTATGGGGTTGTGAAGTCTGTTGGAAACTAAGCAAGGGAAGCTTATATATATTCCATAATGTTCCAGAAGCATTCTCTCCTGAAGTTTTGCCCACATCTATGGCAGGCATCCTCAGAGCTTGAGGGATCTGTTGGAAACTAGGCAAGTGGGGTTTATATATCTGTAGAATAATGTCCAAGGAGGGAGAAAGAACTCTTGTCTGTTGGAGGCAGGTGTGAATGTTGCAATTAATCACTTTGATTAGCGAGTCCCCGGAGGCGCAGTGGGTTCAACCCCTGTGCTGGCAGGACTGAAGACCAACAGGTCGCAGGTTCAAATCCGAGGAGAGGTGGATGAGCTCCCTCTATCAGCTCCAGCTCCTCATACGGGAACATGAGAGAAGCCTCCCACAAGGATGATAAAAACATCAAATCATCTGGGCATCCCCTGGGCAACGTCCTTGCAGATGGCCAATTCTCTCACACCAGAAGTGACTTGAGGCTCCTGACACAACAAAAAAAACTTTGATTAGCATTGCAAAGCCTTGCAGTTTCAAAGCCTGGCTGCTTCCTGCTTGGGGGAATCCTTTGTTGGAAGGTGTTAGCTGACTCTGATTGTTTCATGACTGGAATTCCCTTCTTTTCAGTCTGTTGAGAATTTTGCACAAAACTACAAATCCCAGAGCCCAGTCACTCCCATTCTTTTCTATCCTTGCTTCTCCCCAAAAGTGAGCAGAGGAATATAAATAAGTAAGAAAGATGTCAAAATGGCATGTGCTAAATCTGTTTACTGAGGTTAACGTGGCGCTTGGCTTTCTTGCCTACGAAGGCATCAAAGCATTGGTCCTCAAATCCAACATGGCAGCTCTGAGTCTTTGCGTGCATCTGTGTGGGTGGATGCTCGCAGAGGGTCAACAGCGATGGGAATATGTGGTGTGTCTTTCTTGGACCCGAGTGGCCACCGGAGAGGACCTTGCAGTGCCGAGGCATGACAGAGGCCCACTCTGCATTAGGAGGGATGGACGAGGAGCCACGGATTCTGGCCGGCTCCAGTGGGAGGATGGCAGCTGGAGATGGTGATTGGAAGTGATGGGGTCAGATCGGTCAGCGAGCATCAAGAGGAGGCTGGAGCGAGAGAAATCGGGCAGAGTTGGAGAATGCTCAGTGAGGAGGAGGAGGAAAACAAAGATGACAATGATGATGGAGGAGGAGGAAGATGAAGATAGAAGTGATGATGGAGGAGGAGGAAGATGAAGATAAAGGCCATGACAGAGAAGGAGCAAGATGGACAAATATTATGAAGAAGGAAGAAGATGAAGACAAAGGTGATGAACAAGGAGAAGGAGGTGTAAGATGAAGACAAAGGTCATGATGGAAGGGGAGAACTACAAAGACAAATATAATGATGGAGGATGAGGAGGTTGAGGACAAAGACTATGAAGAAGGAGAAGGAGGAGCAAGAAGAAGACAAAGGCCATGATGGAGGAGGAGGAGGAATATGAAGACAAGATGAAGAATCGGGAGGAGGAGAAGGAAGATGAAGACAAATGTGATGATGAAGGATGAGCAAAGATGAACAAAGATTATGAAGGAAGAGAAGGAAGATGAAGATAAAGATGACAAAGAAGGGGAAGGAGGAGCAATCTGAAGACAAAGGTAATGATGGAGGGGGATGAAGATGAAGACTATGACGACAAAAGAAGAGGAGGAAAAGTTGGAAAAAATTATTTCTACACAGACCACAGTTTCTGGGGATGTATTTCTTTCAGCAGAGGATCTCAAGTGGAAGCGACCTTCCATCTCCATTCTGCTTGCTGGATTGTGGCATCAGACAGAGGCCTGGCCAAGAACTGAGGACTGCTTAATGAAGTCTTTAGGAAACTCACTGATTTACACCCAAATCCTTTATTTATTTATTTATTTATTTATTTATTTATTTATTTATTTATTCTTATATGCGGCCACTCCCTTGGGGCTCGGAGCGGCTTACAAGAACAGGCTAAAATTGAACACAATTTAAAAACAATTTAAAACAATTTAAAAACAGTAATATCAAAAGTCAAAGACCTGTCGAAACAGGTATGTCTTCCATGCCCTGTGGAATGCTGAGAAGTCCCGCAAGGCACAGACTTCAGGTGGCAGAGTATTCCAGAGTGATGGTGCCACTGCTGTAAAGGCTCTGTGTCTGGTTGCTGTTAGATGCAAGGTCTTGACACTGGGAATTTCCAACAGATCTTGGTCCTCAGAATGGAGGGATCTCTGGGGTTGGGAGGGGGTGAGGCGGTCCCTCAGGTACATCGGCCCCAGACCATGCAAGGCCTTCAAGGGGAGTCCCATCCCTTTGAAAGTGATCCGGTGCTCAATGGGTAACCAATGCAGCTGCAGTCAGATTGGGGTGATGTGGCATCTCATCGGAATTCCCGCAAGAAGCCGGGCAGCTGCGTTTTGTACCAACTTGAGCTTCCGGATCACCGACAGAGGAAGGCCCATGTAGAGGGTGTTACAGTAGTCCAGTCTTGAGATGACCGTGGCCTGGATCACCGTAGCGAGGTCGTCCCTGGACAGGGAGGGGGCCAGCTGTCTAGCCTGCCGCAGGTGGAAGAAAGAAGGTGGTTCTGCTCATGGCGGAGAGAGACCTGGGCCTCCATCCTCAGCAGAAAGAGGGTCCAAAAGGACTCCCAGGCTCTTGACCAAGGAGGACGGGCATAGCGCCTCACCATCCAGGGTAGGAATCTGGATGTCCCCACTGCCCGGTCCACCCAGCCATAGGATCTCCGTCTTTGCTGGATTCACCCTCAACCTGCTGGCACGCAGCCATCCAGTCACAGCCTTGAGGCATTGATGGAAATAATCGGGTACAGAGTCTGGTCGGCCTTCCATCTTCAGCACCAGCTGAGTCTGGGACTTTTTAAAAATGCTTTTAGCTCACTCTTAGTGACCTGACCTCACCCACCAACATCTGGTTCTCCTGTCACTCAACAGCATTCCCAAGTGAGGAGTTAAGATGGAAGAAGGACCAAGGGAGTCCTATTGGCTCACTCTGTATCTGAAGGAAATACAGTGGGAGGAATAATAGGACTTGAAGAAGAGAAGGAGTTGGGGTTTAATGAGCTGTCCAAGGTGCTGAAGTATATCCCCCAAAGAGGTTCAGCAATTTGGGCTTCTCCTTTAAAGTTTGGACTAAAACCCAAGTAGAATCACTACACTAATGCCATAGGAGCCTCTCTCTACCATTGTTTTTTGTCCACAGTGGCAATAATGATACCTAGTGGGTGGGTCACTGGAGGAGCCATCTTTCTGGGTATCCTTTCAAGCTAGCCATGAGCACAAAGGACTCCAAAACACTCCCTGTCTGATTCGTAGGAAGAGCAACTGGAAGGACCATTTGATCAGCCAAATCCTCTCCAATTGTTGGATTTTTTTTTGTTTATTTCAGAAAGTCATGCCTTTAGAGTCACCAATTGCATGAGACAAATCTTCCTTAGCATCACCATCAAATGTACCCTACATTCGGACTGGGAGAGAAACATTTGAGATTTCAAGGAAAGTCTAAACGAAATGCTTGAAGGCCGTTTGAGGTGTTGGACCTGCCTGCATCCTTATTTTCTCCGACGCGGTTGCTCTGCTACCACTGAGCAGCAAATGATATATCTCGAAATGTGCTTTTCTGCTCCGGCAACACTTCCGAATGCCTCCCTTTGATTGTGTCCTTCCAACTTGGAGCAAACGCAACCCGGCGCCCGGTGCTTCCGTTTGTAGATCACAGCGGTGTTTAGCGCAGAGGCCTTCGAAACTCATAATTATTTGATTCGAAAGTTCAATCTGCCATGTTCCTAATTCTCCCATGTATAATAAGCCCTGACCTAGATTCCAACAAACATCTTAATTTCAGCTGAGTTAATTTATTTCTCCTTCTCTCTGTGCGCTTGCCCTGTGCGGTCGGCGTGATTGGAGACGGAGGCGTTTTAATGAACGCTATCAGTAATGTACCGCGGTCGGGGGGCTGTTAAACCACCACCTCCTTCGGCATTTCCTTTAACTTCTCTAACCTCAAAAAGATTCTCCAAGAGGCTGAGATGCGTGGGAATGGTGCTACGTGGTTTCCTGGTGCTCAAGAGGGAGGATGTTGCATTAAATACAGTGGTCCCTCACTTATCGCGGGTGTTATGTTCCAGGACCACCCGCGATAAGTGAAATTCTGCAAAGTAGGGATGAGGAAGAGGAGGAGGCGGGGAGCTTGTCTCCAGGCTGGGCCTTGGCATGGCGCTCTTCAAAGGTGGCCTCCTCCTCCTCGCTGCCTCCGCTGCTTCCCTCCTTGGAGGCTCCCCCTCCTCTTCCTCTTCCTCTTCCTCCTCCTCTTCCTCGGAGGACCCTTGGGCCTCCGAGGAAGAGGAGAAGGAAGAGGGGGAGGAAGGCGAAGCCTTCACGTGGCTCTCTGGCGGTGGCCTCCTCCTCCTCACTGCCTTCACTGCTTCCCTCCTTGGAGGCTCCCCCCTCCTCTTCCTCTTTCTCTTCCTCGGAGGACTCTTGGGCCTCCGAGGAAGAGGAGAAGGAAGAGGGGGAGGAAGGGGAAGCCTTCACGTGGCTCTCTGGCGGTGGCCTCCTCCTCCTCACTGCCTTCACTGCTTCCCTCCTTGGAGGCTCCCCCCTCCTCTTCCTCTTTCTCTTCCTCTTCCTCGGAGGACTCTTGGGCCTCCGAGGAAGAGGAGAAGGAAGAGGGGGAGGAAGGGGAAGCCTTCACGTGGCTCTCTGGCGGTGGCCTCCTCCTCCTCGCTGTCTTCACTGCTTCCCTCCTTGGAGGCTCTCCCCTCCTCTTCCTCTTCCTCTTCCTCGGAGGACCCTTGGGCCTCCGAGGAAGAGGAGAAGGAAGAGGGGGAGGAAGGGGAAGCCTTTACATGGCTCTCTGGCGGTGGTCTCCTCCTCCTCACTGCCTTCACTGCTTCCCTCCTTGGAGGCTCCCCCCTCCTCTTCCTCTTTCCTCTTCCTCGGAGGACCCTTGGGCCTCCGAGGAAGAGGAGAAGGAAGAGGAGGAGGAAGGGGAAGCCTTCACGTGGCTCTCTGGTGGTGGCCTCCTCCTCCTCACTGCATCCACTGCTTCCCTCCTTGGAGGCTCCCCCTCCTCTTCCTCTTCCTCTTTCTCTTCCTCTTCCTCAGAGGACCCTTGGGCCTCCGAGGAAGAGGAGAAGGAAGAGGGGGAGGAAGGGGAAGCCTTCACATGGTTCTCTGGCGGTGGTCTCCTCCTCCTCACTGCCTTCACTGCTTCCCTCCTTGGAGGCTCCCCCCTCCTCTTCCTCTTTCTCTTCCTCTTCCTCGGAGGACCCTTGGGCCTCCGAGGAAGAGGAGAAGGAAGAGGGGGAGGAAGGGGAAGCCTTCACGTGGCTCTCTGGCGGTGGCCTCCTCCTCCTCGCTGTCTTCACTGCTTCCCTCCTTGGAGGCTCCCCCCTCCTCTTCCTCTTCCTCTTCCTCGGAGGACCCTTGGGCCTCCGAGGAAGAGGAGGAGGAAGAGGAGGAGGAAGGGGAAGCCTTCACATGGCTCTCTGGTGGTGGCCTCCTCCTCCTCACTGCCTCCGCTGCTTCCCTCCTTGGAGGCTCCCCCTCCTCTTCCTCCTCCTCTTCCTCAGAGGACCCTTGGGCCTCCGAGGAAGAGGAGAAGGAAGAGGGGGAGGAAGGGGATGCTTTCGCGTGGCTCTCTTGCAGTGACCTCCTCCTCCTCGCTGCCTTCGCTGCTTCCTGCTCCTTCCTTGGAGAGGGCCACACCGAGCCCACCCTCCTCTTCCTTGGAGGCCCCTGGGAAGAGGAGGAGGGGGAGCCTCAGCATGGCCATCTCTGAGGAAGGAGCGGAGACCAGTGAAGGCAGCGAGGAGGAGGAGGAGGCCACTGCCAAGTGATATTTGTCCCCCCCCCCAGTTTTATTACTTTATTAATTTAAAAAAACTCGCAAAACAGCGAGTCCGTAATAAGCGAATCGCAAAGTTGTAGCGGAACACTGATCTGTAGTTACTAAATCTAATGCTCACCTTCTTTAGAACGTGTAAACATTGCTAACCATTTCAAAGCTCCTACTTGAGTGGTGATGGCATGATCATCAGCATAGATTAAACTCTCTATGCTGTAGCTTCATCTATGCATAGATGAAACTCACCACCTCCCCATCCCTCCTCTTTACCTTCCTCTTCCTCCTTGTCACCTCTGCTGCATCCCCAATCGTGGGGCCCAAGTGGCGACAAGGAGGAGGAAGAGGAAGGTAAAGAGGGCGAGGAGGGAAGAAGAGCCATCCCCAGAGGGAAGAAGAAACTTCAGCAAGAGGCCAAGGCGGTGATGAGGTGCCTCTTTCTCTTTCTCTCTTTCTCTCAGTGTTTCCTCGCTACAAATCCATTTTTTTAAATCCGCGAAACAGCGAGTCCGCAAAAAGCGAACTGCAAAGTAGTGAGGAAACACTTTACTTAGGCAATCCCTTGTTGTCAGAGTATGATGGCCTTCCAAGTGCAGTGTGCTGGAGGTCGGTCCTTAGGTGCCTGCGGAGCCCTATTCTTGATCCGCATGTTCTTCCACAGTGAGGACATCGGTTTCCAGCTGGAAGGCAGTCCCAGTCAGGTTTGGCTTGATGCGCCTTCCTCTTGGCACATTTCTCCCTTCCACTCTCCAAATTCTGCAGCACTACTGGTCACAGCTGATGTCCAGTTAGAACACTCAGTGGCCAGGGCTTCCCAGTTCTCTCTTGGTGTCTCTGCCATAATTTTTAAGGTTAGCTTCAAGCCCATCTTTAAATGTCTTTTCCTGCCCACCGACATTCCCAATTCATGACTCGGCCCATTGCACGTTGTCAGGTATGTCTACACTGTAGAATTAGTCAGTTTGACACCATTTTGCCTGCTGTGGTTCAATGCAGAGGAACGTGTGGATTTGTCACTAGGTTGGATGCTGTATTGTTTGACTAAAGACCTTGCAAAACTATGGCTTCCATGGTTGTCACAATGAGTGGTGTCCATCCACCAGCCTTCACTCACATACATACTAGGCTTGGGTGGTTTCGTTCGTTAATTTCATAATTCGTTATTAATTCGTATTTAAATTAGCTTACGATCCAATATTGAGCCATGCTGGAATAGTGTGAGGAGTAATTAAGATTCGAAACAATTTTTTAAATTTATTTCATAATTATTTCGAAATTATTTCAAAATTATTTCGTAATTAATTCGTAATTATTTTGTAATTATTTCGTAATTATTTTGGCATGTCTGGTGCAAGTGTTATAGTTGTTGTGTGTTTTATCACACCAACAGTCAACAACAGAAGGAGAGGGAAGCTTCAGAAGTTCCTCCTGTCCCATTTGGAGGTTTTTTTTTAGCATATTGCGCAATCTCATCCGCCATTAATGAATTGATTTGTAATTATACGAAATTTCGTAAATTTTGAAATTTTTTAAAGGAAAATTTCGGAATTATTAAAAAAAACAAAACGCAAGGGTCCCCTAAAAACGAAACGAGTTTAGAACCAAATTTTTCCGTGGTTACCCAAGCCTAATACATACATTCACTCATTCACACTCACCATCGCTCTCTGTTACAGGGTAGATGCATCCTAAAAGAGTATTCATTCATACATTCGATGTTGTTTTCTTTGCAAGCAGAGGAACTTTGCGTCAATTGCGTGAGGCTGACCACTTTTGTCAGGGAGTATACAGAGATACTGAATCACTTTTTGAGGTTAAGAGTGTAATTACAGGGCTTTGGAAAGGTCCTGATGCAAACCCTGGCCGCACAGAAGGCTTTCGCTGCCCTGGTTTCAACACCAGCATGAATGTGTCATATTCTGTCAACGGAAAGAGACGGGGATGCTTGGGAAATGGCCTCTGCTGCCAAAACCCTGCAGCCCAATGCAAATCGCAAGACTGTTTTGGCCCAAGTCTAAAGGAATCCCGATCATGAGACGGTTTGGACCAATGGGAACCTGTGTTGGCATCTGTGTCACCCCCCAGATTAATATTAATTCGCTCGGTGTAGTCGAGCATTTAATCTATGGATTCAGGTCATCCCGCTCAGCGCTGGCTGTCCAGCAGTGGCAGCACGGGAGGGGAAAACCCACAAAAAGCCAACACAATTTGGCTGCTGATGGAGAGAAAGCACAACGCGGAGGTACTTCTTCCTTTCTGGGTTATGCGGACATGTTTGCTGCCATAATTGCTCATTTGGGGTCATAAACACACTGCAATGAAAACTGGGAGGATTTGTAAAGGGACATCCTCCCGCAACCCAAACAACAAATTATGAGTCCATGCTTAGGAAGTGATACAACTACAGCAGGCATGGGCAAACTTTGGCCCTCCACGAGTTTTGGACTTCAGCTCCCACAATTCCCAGTAGCCTACCGGATTTGGGAGAACTGAAGTCCAAAACACCTGGAGGACCGAAGTTTGCTCACGCAAATACTAAAATGATCCTCCCTTAATAAGGAAGGAAGGAAGGAAATAAGGAAGGAAATAAGGAAGAAAGGGAAAGGAAAGGATGGGGATAAAGGAAGGAAGGAATAAAAGAAGGAAGTGAGGGAGGGAGGAAAAAAAAGAAAGAAGGAAGGAAGGAAGGAAGGAAGGAAGGAAGGAAGGAAGGAAGGAAGGAAGAAAGAGGAAGGAAGGAAAGAAGAAGATAAGGAAAGGAAAAGGAAGGAAGGAGGAAGAAGAAAAGGAAGGAAGAAAAGAGGAAGGGAAAAAAAAGAAGGAAGAAGGAAGGAAGGAAGGAAGGAAGGAAGGAAGGAATGGAAGGAGGGAATAGAGGAAGGAGTAGGAAGCAAAAGGAAGAGGAGAAGGAGAGGAAGGAAGGAAGGAAGGAAGGAAGGAAGGAAGGAAGGAAGGAAGGGGAAGAAGAAATGAGAAGTAAGGAAGAAGGAAAGGAAGGGAGGGAGGGAGGAAGGAAGGAAGGAAGGAAGGAAAGAAGGAAGGAAGGAAGGAAGGAGGAAGGAAGGAAGAAAAGAGGAAGGAAAGAAAGAAATAAAGAAGAAAGGAGGGGAGGGAGGATTGAAGGAAGGTGTGATTAGAGGAAGGAAGAAAAGAAGGAAGGGGAAAAAAGAAAGGGAGGGAAGGGAAAAGAAGAGAAGAGGATAATTTTGTCCTGAATTCCCAATGGGTGCACCTACTCAGTAGATTTAGTGCAGTTTGATACCACTTTAGGGGTGTGATACTATGGAATGATGGGTGTTCTAGGTTCACAAAGGCTTCGGACTTCCCTGCCAAAGGGTCACCAAGCTACAGCCCCTAGGTTTCCATAGCATTAAGGTGGTGCCAAACTGCACTAAGTCGACAGCGTAGATCAGCAGTTCTCAACCTTCCTAATGCTGCGACCCCCTAATATTTATTTATTTATTTAATACACTTGTATACCGCTAATATCTCAGCCTAAGTCGGCGACTCATTGCGGTTTACAGCAATTAAAAACAATATACAATTTAAAACAACAACACATAGACAATACAAATTATTGGGCCACCAATAATAATACCATGCATCTCGTCAATAAAATCACAATCCAGAATTCGTCATCCATAATTAACCAGTCCTTAGTCAGCAAAGTTCGGTAATAACAGACTAACCGAATGCTTGTTTAAACAACCAAGTTTTTAGTGTCTTCCGAAAAGCCATCAGCGAAGAGGCAGATCGTATCTCTATAGGGAGGGTGTTCCAAAGCCGAGGGGCCACCACAGAAAAGGCCCTGTCTCTCGTTCCCACCAGCCGCGCTTGGGAAGCCGGTGGGATAGAGAGCAGGGACTCTCCAGAAGATCTTAGGGTCCTGGTGGGCTGATAGGCTGAGATACGTTCGGATAGATAAGTTGGGCCAGAACCGTTTAGGGCTTTAAAGGTCAAAACCAGCACTTTGAATTGAGCCCGGTAGCATATCGGCAGCCAGTGGAGCTGGTGCAGCAAGGGAGTTGTGTGCTCCCAGCGCCCCGCTCCTGTTAGTACCATGGCTGCCGCCCGTTGGACTAGTTGGAGCTTCCGGGCTGTCTTCAAAGGCAACCCCACGTAGAGAGTGTTGCAGTAATCAAGGCGGGATGTAACCAGAGCGTGGACTACCGTGGCTAAGTCAGACTTCCCAAGGTACGGTCGCAGTTGGCGCACAAGTTTTAATTGTGCGAATGCTCCCCTGGTCACCGCCGAAACCTGGGGTTCCAGGCTCAGCGATGAGTCCAGGATCACACCCAAACTGCGAACCTGCGTCTTCAGGGGGAGTGCGACCCCATCCAACACAGGTTGTAATCCCATACCCTGTTCGGCCTTGCGACTAACCAGGAGTACCTCTGTCTTGTCTGGATTCAATTTCAATTTGTTCGCCCCCATCCAGACCGTCACAGCGGCCAAGCACCGGTTCAGGACCTCGACAGCCTCCTTAGTAGCAGGTGGGAAGGAGTGACAGAGTTGGACATCATCTGCGTACAGATGACATCGCACTCCGAAACTCCGGATGATCTCGCCCAGCGGCTTCATGTAGATGTTAAACAACATGGGAGACAGTATTGAACCCTGATGACCCCCAACCATAACATTATTGTAATGTGACTATCTGACATGAGGATGTATTTTCATTCGCTAGACCAAATTTGGCACAAATATCCGACAAATACCTGATATGCCCAAGTTTGAATACTGGTGGGGTTATGGGGGCGGGGTTGATTTTATCATTTGGGAGTTGTAATTGCTGGGATTTATAGTTCACCTACAATCAAAGAGCACACTGAACTCCACCAATGATAGAATTTAACCAAACTTGGCACACAGAACTCCCATAGCCTACAGGAAATACTGGAAGGGTTTGGTGGGCATTGGCTTTGAGTTTGGGAGTTGTGGTTCACCTATATCCAGACAGCACCGTGGACTCAAACAATGATGGATCTGGAGCACACTTGGCACGAATACTCAATATGCCCAGATGTGAACACTGTGGGAGTTTGGGAAAAATAAACCTTGACATTTGGGAGTTGTGGTTGTTGGGATTTATAGTTTACCTACAATTAAAGAGCATTCTGAACCCCACTAATAATAGAATTGGGCCAAACTTCCCACACAGAACCCCCATGACCCATAAAAAATACTGTGCTTTCTGATGGTCTTTGGTGACCCCTCTGACACCCCTTCATGACCTCCCCAGGGGTCCTGACTCCCAGGTTGAGAAACACTGGTGTAGATGCACCCATTGTTTCTCATATTTCATCCTCAAGCTTACATTGAAGGAACGGGATGCAAATGCCGGAGTGCGTGTGGTGCGTGAGGACAGACCAGAACTCAAATTCCGAGGCTGCGATAACCAGAACGCGGTGAAACACCTGAACCATTTTACTTCCCAATTGACACCTTGTTGACATACCTTGATGGCACAACTTTGCCGGACGATCCTGAGGTGGGTTTATTTTAAGCGCCTACACATCTGGCTCAGTGCAAACACTATCACATTGTTGGGAGTCCTTTAGCGGAAAAAGGATGTTATTTGGAGGGGCAAAGCCGTCACTTTCGTTTAGTCTTTGCTCACATTTCTGGGCCGTGACTCATGGCGAGTCCCATCCAGGAAGAAGCTGTCATAAAGTTTTCATCTTCGGGTTCCTGTCTGAATCTGGAATCATGACAACGGTTTTCATGCATCCAGCACAACAGGTATCGCTTGGCAAATCATGTCATGTGCACCATAAAGAAGGCAGGAGACTTTTTTGGGTGTGTTGTTGGTGTGCCGAATGTTCATCTCCTCTGGAGGCCAACTTTCCAATTTGCTTCCATGCCATGCGTGAGAATGAATTTTATGGTCTTTTCATCACAGGCTCCTCTTGCAGAGGTTTTAAACATTCAGCTTAGGCCTGGACGACGTTTCTCGGATCGTCGAGAAGGAAGGAAACTTGCTTGTGAGATCAGCCACAGAATGGCTTCCCAGGCAAAGCGCTCCTGTCTTCCATTCTGGAAGGAAACTCAATCCAAAAGGATCCCCTCCCATTAGGATTGGGGCTTCCTCTGGGTCTACTACAACTCCCACCCCCCTGGGTCAATCTCCCCAGCATTTCAAGTTGGTCATGTTGGATATCTATGCCAAGTTTGGTCCAGATCCATTGTTGGTGGGGTTCACAGGACTCTCTGGATGTGGGCGGACTGCAACTCCCATAATCATGTCCCTGTACCCTCAATTCACTTCTGACAAGATAAATAAACCAATAAATAAATAAATGGCCCAATTTTCCCCAAACTCAACCCATATTTAATGTTGCTCATGTTGAATCTGTGTGCCAAGTTTGGTCCAGATAAATTGTTGGTGGGTTTCACAGGTCCATCATTGGTGGGGTTCACAGGACTCTCTGGATGTGGGTGGACTACAACTCCCATAATCATGACCCTGTACCCTCAATTCACTTCTGACGAGATAAAAAAAACCAATAAATAAATAAATAGCCTGATTTTCCCCAAACTCAACCCATATTTAATGTTGCTCATGTTGAGTCTGTGTGCCAAGTTTGGTCCAGATCCATCATTGGTGGGTTTCACATGTCCATCATTGGTGGGGTTCACAGGACTCTCTGGATGTGGGTGGACTACAACTCCCATAATCATGGCCCTGTTCCCTCAATTCACCTTTGACAAGATAAATAAACCAATAAATAAATAATCCATATTTAATGTTGCACATGTTGGGGCTGTGTGCCAAGTTTGGTCCAGATCCATCCTCAGTGGGAATCTCAAGGATCTCTGGATGCATGTGGACTATAACTCCCATAATCATGGCCCTGTACCCTCAATTCAATTCTGACAAGATAAATAAACCAATAAATAAATAATCCATATTTAATGTTGCACATGTTGGGGCTGTGTGCCAAGTTTGGTCCAGATCCATCGCCAGTGGGAATCTCAAGGCTCTCTGGATGCATGTGGACTATAACTCCCATAATCATGGCCCTGTACCCACAATTCACTTCTGACAAGATAAATAAACCAATAAATAAATAAATGGCCAATAAATAAATAAATGGATTTTCCCCAAACTCAACCCGTATTTAATGTTGCTCGTGTTGGGTCTGTGTGTCAAGTTTGGTCCACATCCATCGTCAGTGGGAATCTCAAGGCTCTCTGAATGCATGTGGACTACAACTCCCATCGCCCTGGGTCAATCCCACTAGCATTTCAAGTTGGTCATGTTGGATATCTGTGCCAAGTTTCGTCAGTAGGAATCTCAAGGCTCTCTGGATGCATGTGGACTACAACTCCCATCATCATGGGTCAATTGCCCCAAATCCAGCCGTTATTTAATGTTGATCATGATGGGTATGAGTTCCATCCAGATCCATTGGGAGTCACAGGGCTCTCTGGATGTGGGTGGACTACAACTCCCATCATCCTGGCCCAATCCATCCAAGTATTTTATATCGATCCTGATGGGTCTGTGTGCCAATTTGTTACGCAGTATAATAAATGAATAATAAAATCCCCAAATTGTCTTTTGGGTGAGCAAACCTGTCCCGACTTCTGGCTCCTTGAATGCAAAGGCAGGTTGATACCTTGGATGCGTTCAGTGCAAAGGAAGCACAAAACCACCAGCCTCGAGCAGAGAGAGAAGCAATTAGATCCCATTTTCTGATTGTGCCGCTTTATCGAGGTCTTTACCGGAAATCTGAAAGGTTCGCGGATGAAAGTGCCTCCACCATCTAAACTGGAACCAGAGCCATTGAAATCTCCTTCTCGTAGAATAGCAGGGAATCAGAGCCAAATCCTCCACCAGAATTAGGCAAAACATTTGTGGAGTCTTATCAGAAGTATGGTTAAGCTGTCACTTCGGGAAAGAAAAAATATGGAGGAAATGAAGAAGGAAAGCAAAGAGATGGAGAGAAAAGAGCTGGGAAAGGAAACTCCGGGGCTGTCAAAGCTAGATTGATTGATTTATTGATTGATTGGCCTTTTCTCCAGAGAGGAGGGAGGGAGGGATGGATGCCTGAGTGAATAGCCAGGCAAGAAAGAAGCCCCTTCATACATGGCCGGCCCAGAGAGAGAGGCAGAGACCACACTCACATTGAGGTTTTATCATAAGAAGTGAGCAGAATTCTGGGAAATGTAGTTTAGGGTGGGGCCTTTTGAATTCTCTGCCACAGGGTGTTGCACTCCAGACCAGGAAAAGCCCTCTGACTTTCAACACCACACAGCTGAGTAGAAATGCAATCCGTTTATTGAAGATAATTAAAAAGCAGTAGTAGTAAAACACACTTTAAAAGAATAGGTAAATCCAATTAGGTAGGAAGATAAGCTGGAAGCAGAGAGTGTTTAAGGACCGGGACATCCGTAGGGATACCAAGGTGCTTGTTTATAAAGCTATTGTCCTCCCAACCCTGCTATATGCCTGCAAAACGTGGACTGTCTACAGACGTCACATGCAACTCCTAGAACGATTCCATCAGCTCTGCCTCCGGAAAATCCTGCAAATCTCTTGGGAAGACAAGCAGACAAATGTCAGCATGCTGGAAGAAGAAGCAAAGACCACCAGCACTGAAGCGATGGTCCTCTGCCATCAACTCCGCTTGACTGGCCACGTTGTCCAGATGCCCAACCACCGTCTCCCAAAGCAGTTATTCTACTCCGAACTCAAGAATGGAAAATGGAATGTTGGCTGGCAGGAAAAGAGGTTTAAAGATGGGCTCAAAGCCAACCTTAAAAACTCTGGCATAGACACTGAGAACTGGGAAGCCCTGGCCTGTGAGTGCTCCAGCTGGAGGTCAGCTGTGACCAGCAGTGCTGCAGAATTTGAAGAGGCACAAATGGAGGGTGAAAGAGAGGAAGGCACATCAAGCCAACCCCAACTGGGACCGCCTTCCACCTAGAAACCAATGCCCTCACTGCAGGAGACGATGCAGATCAAGAATAGGGCTCCATAGTTACCTATGGACCCACCCTGGAGCATTATCCTACTCAGACAACGAAGAATCGTCTAAGTAAGTAAGTAAGTAAGCTGGAAAAAATAGTCCAGGAAATTATTCCATCAAAGTTCATGAAAAACAAAGGCAGAAACATCCAAAAACCGGAAACATGAATCCAAGGTACTTAAGACATGATAATAAAGTCCAAAAACTGAAAACATGAATCAAAGGCACTTAACACATGAATCTTTCCAAAGCAAATCTTTCCAAGGAAGAGGAACGAGGTCTTGAGTTGATTCCAAACGATGCTTCATCTGACTACAGATCCTGCACTTTGGACTTTTATCTCCTCATTACGCTATGTCCCAAGCGGCCAGAAATGGGTTCCGTTTTAGTCTTGAATCCCTTGTCATTCTTCCTTTGAGCCTGGCAGAACGCCTAAGAGTCTAGTCTACTTTTCTATTCTAATAACACCTCGCCTATCTATTTGCTCATTAATTTCTGCAGCTGGCCCAGACACCAAACTATTCTCAGGCTCCAAACCATGGGAATTCTCTGGTAGCAATTCAGGGAGCACACCATCATCCCCACACCCTTCAGGAACATTCTCATGAGAAAATACACTTTGGAGAGGGATCTCCCAATTTATTTGTCGTGTCAGGGCAACCAGTCAATTGTATTACATTTCTAATAGAACAAAACAAACAAACAGACAGACAAAACACACAATTTGCAAGTTTGGTAGTTGATTAAATGTCCTTTGACCAGTATCTGGCCCCTTGGAGTGCTTCTGGTGTTGCTGCAAGGAGGTCCTCCATGGTGCATGTGGCAGGGCTCAGGGTGCATTGCAGCAGGTGGTCAATGGTTTGCTCTTCTCCGCACTCGCATGTCGTGGACTCCACTTTGTGGCCCCATTTCTTGAGGTTGGCTCTGCATCTCGTGGTGCCAGAGCACAGTCTGTTCAGCGCCTTCCAAGTCGCCCAGTCTTCTGTGTGCCCAGGGGGGAGTCTCTCATTGGGTATCAGCCATGGATTGAGGCTCTGGGTTTGAGCCTGCCCCTTTTGGACTCTCGCTTGCTGAGGTGTTCCAGCAAGTGTCTCTGTAGATCTTAGAAAACTATTTCTTGATTTAAGTAATTGATGTGCTGGTTGGGGGACGAGCTGGAGATGTCTCTGCCTTGGTCCTTTCACTATTGGCTGCTACTTCCCGGCGGATTTCAGGTGGTGCAATACCGGCTAAGCAGTGTAATTTCTCCAGTGGTGTAGGGCGCAGACACCCCGTGATAATGCGGCATGTCTCATTAAGAGCCACATCCACTGTTTTAACGTGGTGAGATGTGTTCCACACTGGGCATGCGTACTCAGCAGCAGAGTAGCAGAGCGCAAGGGCAGATGTCTTCACTGTATCTGGTTGTGATCCCCAGGTTGATCTCCCGATCATTCTCTGCATCAATATAATTGGAAACACCATGACCCACATGAACCTCATTGTCATCATTCCCCATATCCAAAGTACACTGATCCTTAAACACAATCACAGGCTGAACTCCAACACAGGGGTCCTTGCCTTCCTAAACTTCATTTCCCAGAATCCTGTGCCCTCTCAGCCTCCTTCCCAGCTCACTCAGCTCCTTTAAAGAGGGAAGGAAGCCTTTTTGGCTTTGCTTCACTTGCCTGGGTTGAAAATGAAACTGGCTTTGGGAGGCTTCAGAGGTTGACAGAATTTAAATGAAAATATTGGGTGAGTGTTTGATTCTTAAGTTTTTGGGTGGGCGCCTCCACCTTGTGTTTCTAAATTTGTATATACGAATCTTACGAATTAGATACAGCAAACAAATTACTAATGAAGTTTTGCACAGCCTTACTAACTCCTCGTTGGCACGAATGTGCAGAATCTTCCATGTCAGGTTTTACAATGTATTGTAATGTAATATTGCTGAGTCATGCCCTGCTAATAGGCTTCTATTGGAAATGCTGAGTCATGCATTAACTGTATATAGGGAATCATTTGGGGAATGTGTTCTGGCCTAGTCCAGGTGATTGTGGTCTGAGTTAAGTTAATGAGTTGGGAACCAATCAGAGATTGCTATGTGTAAATGTACAGAATTGTATATAAGGAAGTCATGTACAGTGTATATTTCCCTCCTTGTGCTGTGATGTTGTTTGTTGTTTGTCAAAGGCTATATGTAATTGATTAAAAGAACCTGTCTGCTAAGACAAGATAAAACCGTGTGCTGTGGTAAGTTTGTAGTGTCATCTAGATTAGAGGGGAAAACAATAGTAAAACTGACAGTGGCTGGGCATGTGCTCAAGTATCTGTAAAAGAATTCCAGAGTGACTGCAGGCTGTGGGAGCAGTTGACTGAAAATACTGTGCAGGAAGAAAGTGCTGAAGTTGTGCAACTGACCTGCTGCTGAATTGTGAAATTAATCTCAACAATCCGAACTCCAGTTTCCGAATCCTGAATTTAAATGCCCTTCTCCCAGAATGGAATTGGGGGGAGGAGGGCACTTGAAATGTAGAACAAAAACAGAATGTGTTTCAGCCATTTTGCGCATCCCTACTGTCTACTTTTTTCAAAAGCCATACCTAGAAATCCAACATGGATGGTTCTGACCTACGCCATCAACTCTGCTGGACTGAAGGCCACGTTCTCCAGATGCCCAAAGATCACCGTCTCCCAAAGCAGTCACTCTACTCCCAACTCAAAACCAAAAACAGAATGTGGAAGGGAGCAAGGTATCCAAAGGAGCATCAAGCCACCCTTGTTGGGACCACCTTCCATCTGGAAATTGATGTCTTCATTGCGGAAGGACGTCTGGAACAAAAAATGGTCACCGACAGACCCACCGCCAAAACCCGACACTTGGAAGGCCATCATACTCCAACACGAGTGATCACCTATGATGGTTATCAGCAGCCACCACCTTCAATCCGAGTGCCTGTGCTTCCCCACTTTCCCCTCCTCCTCCCTTCTCCCCTTTCGCTTTGTAATTAAACTTTTGAAAGTTCATTACTTTTCCAAATAAAATCAGTCCAATTAATCACCCAAAGCTTTCCTTAATGAGTTTACCAGAAAGGCAATTAAGAGCAAGGCGGTGTGCCTGTCTACTCGGGAGCAAGGCCACTGCCTTGAAAGGGACCGGGACAGGCGCTCGGTGCGGGAAGCGCCGCTGCCAGGAGCGCCTCTTATCTCTTCAGAGCTGATCAAAGTCCATAAATGTTTTCCTGGAGCACCTCGCTGGCAGCAAATTAATGTACGGAGCAGCTGTCTTGTAGCAGGAAATGTTTGCGGCGACGGCTGTCTCCACACCATGAGCGCTTCTGTGGGTTTTTTGCATGCGAGGCGTGGAGAGACCAGCTGCACCGATGGGCGGAAATGTTGCCGGCGTTATGTCCTTGTATACAACTCACAACAAAGTCTTGGCTGTCGTTCATAAGATTTGCATCATCTGGTGCACAAGGATGTTGTTTGGTGAGTGTTAAAGCAATGTCCAAGAATGAACCTAGGCCCAACGACCCTATGGATCCTATGGATAGCGGAACCTCCAGAGGGAAGTTCCTTCACTTCTGCCTTGGATGAATAACAGGGACGTCAACAATGATGATAGCAATATTTGCCTAAATGAATGAAGCAGAGAGTGTTTGAGGACCGGGACATCCGTAGGGAGACCAAGGTGCTTGTCTATAAAGCTATTGTCCTCCCAACCCTGCAATATGCCTGAGAGACGTGGACTGTCTACACACGTCACATGCAACTCCTGGAACGATTCCATCAGCGCTGCCTCCGGAAAATCCTGCAAATCTCTTGGGAAGACAGGCGGGGAAACGTCAGCGTGCTGGAAGAAGCAAAGACCACCAGCACTGAAGCGATGGTCCTCCGCCATCAACTCCGCTGGACCGACGACCTTGTCCAGATGCCCGACCACCGTCTCCCAAAGCAGTTGCTCTACTCCAAACTCAAGAATGGAAAAAGGAATGTTGGTGGACAGGAAAAGCGATTTAAAGATGGGCTCAAAGCCAACCTTAAAAACTCTGGCATAGACACTGAGAACTGGGAAGCCCTGGCCCTTGAGCGCTCCAGCTGGAGGGCAGCTGTGACCAGCAGTGCTGCAGAATTTGAAGAGGCACAAATGGAGGGTGAAAGAGAGAAATGTGCCAAGAGGAAGGCGTGTCAAGCCAACCCCGACCAAGACCGCCTTCCACCTGGAAACCGATGCCCTCACTGCAGGAGAAGATGCAGGTCAAGAATCGGGCTCAACAGTCACCTACGAACCCACCCCCAGGACACCGAACTTGGAGGACCATCATCCTCGGACTACGAGGGATCGCCTAAGTAAGTAACTTGCCTAAAGTCGCCCAATGGATTTCCATAGCTGAGCATAGATGCCAACTCCGATTCCCAGAATTATATTCCAATGCTCAAACCACTATGCCATGCAAGATCTCTGTACAAAGACTGTACCTTTTGCACACACACACACACTAATATTAGTTTTGCATAAGAAATGTGTGCAGATCCCTGGCCATATAACTGTTCCTCTGTCAGCTGCCGCTTCGCCAAAGGGTCCCCCACCAGAGCATTTGCCACTTTGCCTAAATGAGGATCATTTTCCCCTCTGAGAGTGGCTTAAGCACTAATCAAAGCCATTAAAATTCATTCTCCATGCTGCCTGTTAGAGGTTTATTTTTCTCCCCTGCCCTGGCCGAGGAGTGTGTTCATTCAACAAGCAGAACGGATGGGCAAAATCCAAGTGGCATCTTCTGTACCAATGACTCTTTCCCTACATATTTGTGGATGCTGGGAATGCATAATCAGGGAGTTGTTGCAGTCCTGGCTTTCCTTCTGAAAAAGAGAGATCTTGCTAAAAATCTGGTGGTGTTCATCTGTTGTCATATTTGGGAAACAGATCCATCGAAAGATGGAAATAAATAAGCAGTAGCTTTGCCCCCTTGGCTCAGTCCATGGTACAAAGGTGGAAGAGATATGTTTTGAAGGCATGGAGGTGGCATCTGCCAAGGCTTCCAGTAGGAGTTCTCCAGAAGTCCCGCTGTCTGGTCAAAGCTGAAGAACATATTTTGGCCTCCAATTGCATCGAAATTGGGACTCTCTTCCTCTTCCGCTTCAATGAGTCCCCTTCAGGGTCAAGAAAGCAGAATATAAATATAGTAAATAAATAACTGAATCCATTTCCTGCACAACTTAAACTTTTCTCTGGATGGAAAGTTGAAGAAGAGTAAAAATATCACTGAGAAGGGATGTGTCGAAAGGACAGATGGAAATAAATAAGCAGTAGCTTTGCCCCATTGGTCCAGCCTTTCCTGCACTTCTACCTACCCAGAAAAATAGGATTTGTGAGGATTCCATCAGGGATAAAGGGAACAGAAACATGTCTTCAATAATAAGCAAATGCAGAGAAGATTTGTATGGGATAGCATAGCCACCTGAGTTTTATGGGGAAATTAGGTGGTTTCCCATAATGAGATCAACACTGTCGCCATCACTACCATGATTGCTATCATCACCATCACCACCACCACCATCATCATCATCACCATCACCATCATCATCACCATCACCATCACCACCAGCACATCACCATCACCATCACCATCACCATCATCACCATCACCATCACCACCACCACCACCACCACCACCACCATCACCACCATCATCATCATCATCACCATCATCATCACCACCATCATCATACTATAATCACAATCACCAACACCACCACCACCATCATCATCACCATCATTATCATTACCATCACTATCATCATCACCGTCGCCATAATCTATCATTACTACCATCATTACCATCATCACTATCATCACCATCATCATCAATCATCACTATCACTATCATCACCATTGCTATTGTCATTGTCATCACCACCACCATCATCCTGGGGAGATTTTGGTGATTCCTGTTCAATACCAGCCCAAAGTGGTGGGGAATAAAAGGAGTTTTGAGCTATCTCACCACTCTTCTTGGTGAGTACATCTATCTGTCTCTGCATAATATAACATAAAATAAGGAAGTGCGTGCTGGTTTAGGTGGAAATGCTCAGTATATGACAATCTGATGAATTTGGCTCTTAAATGCAAGGAGCGCACGAGTCCTTGAATAGGCTGTGCTATGCTTTGGGCTTTATTATCATCTTCTAAACGTGTGTTTAAAGCAGTTCTAACTGTGCTTTCTTTCCAGAGCAAAACGAATGAGGAGCGCCATCCCTCGTTCCCATTTCCATCTGTCTTGAAGGCAAGACAGATGCTGCTGTGAAATGCAGAAAAACGAGACGAAAGCAAAACCCACCCGATTCCCATCCATTGAAATTCCTGACGCACTCTCATTCTCCTTGGATCCCTCCAATTAAAAATAATTAGCTTTTCCTTCGTAAAGTCCAAAGGAGGTTGCATTGGGGAGGGGGGGGTGGGGACACCGTCTGTCTCTGACAGTAATGAAGTTAAATAGATATTTATTTATTCTTTTATGAGGCAGACCAATTATACTTTTCCGCTTGAAAAAGCTGATTTTGCAAATGGAGACCTTGAGCGTATGTATATAAGGACCGGCATAATATGGTGCCCAAACCGGGCCCAGAACAAGCCTCCCTCGTTAACAATCTATTTTTTTAATTTAAATATACTCTAAAGCTCCCATTCACAAAAAAGAAAATCAAGGGGAAAGAAAGTTAAGCAGAAGCACGCCTATTAAGATGAAAACCCAGATTATTTGCAGCTGCAGGTCTCCGAATGCAAGAACGGTTGATGACAAACAGGGATGAATAGACCTGATTTCTTTGTGAAAGGCTTCCACGGGGCTTTGTCAAAGGCATTGGGGTCGGCTTTGCAGGTGTGACGGAGTGGAAGAATGGGATTTTTTCCCCAATGCCCACAGCCACATTTCACCTGATTATTTTCTTTTATTCTGCTTTATCACATCTTCTAATACCAAACACAGGTGATTGCATGCCAACCTGAAGCTGAACCCAAGCCAAAGAGGCATTCTCTCTGTTAGATAGCAATGCCTGGGCATTTAATGCATGTGTAAAATACAGTTCAGATGGACATGTGATCAACACCTGGGAAATGACTGAGAGGGTATGATAAAAAGCCAGAGGGGGTTGCAGAAATGTATGAGTCATAATCTACCTGGATTACTGTAATGCTCCCTACATGGGGCTACCCTTGAAGACGGCCCGGAAATTACAACTTGTCCAGCGTTCATCAGCCAGATTAATAACTGGGGCGACTTACAGGGAGCGGTCAACCCCCCTGTTTAAGGAGCTCCACTGGCTGCCGTTTATTTTCCGCTCCCAATTCAAGGTGCAGGTTATCACCTATAAAGCCCTAAACGGTTTGGGACTAGCTGTTGGGGTTCAGCCTGTGTGTGAACTTGAACCTGATTCTCTGATTGTATTTCCTGATGCCCATGTGAATTCTGAGGCTGATTTTGATGATGATAGGTTGAGTAGTGAAAATCCTACAGTCTTGGAAAGCGAAAGTCAAGATTCCCATGAGAACATACATTCCGAGCCAAGCGGAGACGGTTCACTCTCTTTTCCTCCCAGTTTTAGCTCTCCAGAGAATCAGGCACCTGGCCTGCCTAATGAGGATAGGCTGGGGCAGATTTGGCAGAGTCGGGGAGAAGCCCAATGTTTACGCAGGTCAGCCAGATTGAAGGAAATCCAAACAAAATCTTCAGGCATGTTTCGCAATAGATTTCTTGGCCTTAAATATGACTGTTCTGAATACAGCTTCAGACCAGGCATCGTTCCAGATTCATGTGCCAGCGTTTGCAGGTCTCCTGATTCAAGTAGCCTTGTTCCTCGAAGGTTTTCTAGATGTCCTAAGTACGGTTAGTGATTTGCTAACAGGTTCCAGGTTTCAGCAGTTTTGCTGTGGGTTTCATGATCTTGTTTATGGACATTTCTTGTTGCAGATTTTTACTGTGGCTTTTTACTTTTGCATTTTTCCTCTATTTTGTATTCATCTTTTATCAATAAAAAAGGATTGAGCAAGTGGTCGCATATAGATGTTAAAGAACAGAGGGGAGAGAATGGTTCCCTGAGGGACCCCACAAGAGAGAGGGGACCTCTCAGAGACCAGGCCTCCCCTCTCCACTCGCTGTCCACGGTTGTGAAGAAAGGAGGGGAGCCAGTTTAAAGCTCTCCCCCTGACTCCAGCAACAGCAAGGCGGTGGGTCAAAAGATTGTGGTCGACTGTGTCCAATGCTGCTGTGAGATCCAATAACACAAGCAGCGCTGACCCGCCCTGGTCAAGCTGGCATCAAAGGTCATCCATGATGGAGACTAACACAGTCTCTGTCCCATGCCCTGCTTGAGTTTGGATGGGAATATTTTGGGTAAGCTTGCAGACTTGATGATGACTATGATGGTAACAGCTATGGAAATGGTTTGTGGACAAATTTAATGGAGTTTTCAATTACAGGACTCGATGGAACAATGGCCAACAGACTGGCTTTCTTTTTAGTCGACTTTATTGCATTAATCTAATGTTTGGGTTGTTGTAGGTTTTTCCGGGCTATATGGCCATGTTCTAGAGGCATTTTCTCCTGACATTTCTCCTGCATCTATGGCAAGCATCCTCAGAGTAGTGAGGTCTGTTGGAAAAAGCTCAACGCCTCCCTCCCTTTGACACAGTTGCTGCAGATCTGCTCCCCTCGATGACGCTGCCTCTTCCCCAATTCCCTCAATGCATCTGGGGGGCCATCACTCTTCTCCACTCCCTCCTTCACTTCCATTTTTGAAATTCAGCCAGGATCTCTTGCAGCCTCCCAAATGCATCCAAATGCAATTAGGGTGAGGAAGCTCATTTGCTTGTGTTTCTCCAGAACCCGCTTTTCAAAGGGGGAGCAATTTGTCTTCCTCCTCCACATTGATCCCATAACCAGGTTGACAAATCATCTCTTACCTGGAGGCATTCAAAGAGCGGCGCTCCCAGCATCGCTCATTCGGTAACCCAACCCGGCTTCTCTCTGCTCGGTCCATAAACATATAAATCTCATAACGTTGCGCGTGATTATGAACATGCCCTTTACTCCACTGCTCTTATTAGGTTTAGCATCCAATAAAGCAGGCCGTGTGGGTTGTTTAGACGGGAAGGATCAAATGTTAAACTTCTCCCAGACCTCCCATAATACTGAAATAGTAGGACTTGCATTGCTATGAACATCCACTTCTTTGTTACGCCCAAAGTCGTGCAGGCTGGCGCTGTTCTGTCCTAGCTACAGAATCACCTTTGAAAATGGGGAGCCTTTTCGAGCAACCAAAAGTATTTGTCAACAATCTTGTTCCTTGTGCAAAAAATGCATCCCCTCCTTCAGGAGAGAGAAAATGGGGTAACAACAACAACAACAACAACAACAACAACAACAACAACAACAACAACAGAAAAACAAGGAAACGGGTGACAATCCACTCCTCCTGACACCCGAGTAGTGATGTCAACAGACTTGACCTGCCCAGAAAATCAGGAGGCAGAGAGAGGGCAACAAATGGTGGGAGAAGAAGAGGAACATGAACTGGCAGAGGATGGGAAAGGCAGTCAAGAACCAACATTGAGGGAAGCCAAGAGTAGAAAGATGCTTAAAGTGCAAAAGACAAAGAAGGAATACCATAAAAATACAATCCAGAGCAGAAGAGAAAACTGGCCAAAGAAGGCTCTTCATGGAGAGATCCTGGCAAAAATTGAGAGCCAAATTGACAAAGAAAAATCCTGGATGTGGCTCACAAGTGGAACTTTGGAAAAGGAGACGAAGGAGGGCCTGATTCTGGCAGCCCAAGAACAAGCCATTCGAACCAAGGCCATCCAAGCCAGAATTGAAAAGTCAGTGACAGATCCCAAATGTAGACTCTGCAAGGAAGCAGATGAAACAATAGATCGCATCCTCAGCTGCTGCAAGAAGATCGCGCAGACAGACTACAAGCAGAGGCACAACACCCTTGCTCAGATGATTCATTGGAACTTGTGCCATAAATACCATCTGCCTGGGAGAAAAAAAAACTGGTCGGTTCACAAGCCAGAAAAGGTTACGCAAAATGAACACATCAAACTACATCAAAATTCAGATTGACAGAGTTTTAGAGCACAGGTCAATGCCCATCAAACCCTTCTAGTGTTTTCTGTTGGTCAGGGGAGTCCTGTGTGCAAGTTTGGTTCAATTCCATCGTTGGTGGAGTTCAGAATGCTCTTTGATTGTAGGTGAACTATAAATCCCAGCAACTACAACTCCCAAGTGAAAATGAATTTTTGAGTTATGGTCACTGCTTGGATTAGTAGGTGTCTCATGGCCAAATCTGGTGGCAATTCCTCCAGCGGATTTTGAGTTATGATGTCACTCAAAATGAACAGAGCATTTATATAGAGAGATAGTAAAGGTAAAGGTAAAGGTTTTCCCCTGAAATGAAGTCCAGGCCCTATCTATCTATATTATTATCACCACCACCACCATCACCACCACCACCACCATCAGTGAAAATCAACAGTGTGCCTTTTTTGCTAGACCAGAGATGTCGCAAAGAGTCATCCAACTCATTGTTGCTGATGGAAATACTTAGAGATTCGTAAAATAATCACACTATGTAATAAAAATTGAAGAAATTTCCGTTCCTGGTTTGAAAGTGTTGTGTCCTGTTTAGTTGTGGGTTCCTTCCTTTGAAAGTAGTTGTTCTCCTCCAGAAACTTCATTGTTGTGGCTGCCGTAAACTAGGTTGGATGTGTTGCGATAGTCATTGAAAGCAAGTTGTGCTATAGCAGGATGTTCCTCAAAGACAAAATCTGTGCAGTTTGTGATAGAACCAATTAGAACATGACATTGGCAACCTAGGAACAAGAATTGTGCTACATAGTGTTATTTGCACTCTGGCAGCATTTGGAAGAAAGTCATCAACATATTTCTAAGAAGAGCAATCCTCTTTCTCCGACATTATGGCTTTGCTGCTGGTGACGTTCGTTCAGAAAAGAGCGAAATCCCAGTGGATCTTCTGCTGACATCTGGGCTCAGTCTGCAGATATCCCGAGGCAAATGGTATTCCGCCGACAGGCAAATTACCCATGGAGGTTGGGGGTTCCCGGGGGGCATTCCTCTGGGGAAAACGGATCCAAAAACAGGGTCAAGTCAAGGCAGAAAGAGCCACCACTCCCCCGGTCGACCTGCTCCTCCTGGGGACCCGGAGCGATTTGCACCTCCAAATTGGAGCCTTTCTCCCCTTTTCTGAAATAGAGCCACGGCCTATTATGCAGCCAAATTGCCCCACTTAAAGGAACCCCCTGAGATTTGGCCATCACATGCAATTCAGGGCATGCAGAGACTTGCGGCGTAAAGGCAGCCAGAGCATCATTCATGTTGAGAACAGATCATTTCCACCTTCCTGGCATGTTTCCCATATCTATTCCTATATCTATTCTGTCTCTGAAGTGAGGGGGACCGGGGTCATTGGATGGATGTGGAAGAGCAACCGGCATGCATCTTCCATGGATCTTTCACAATGAAGACTCCCAATCCTTCAATCATCAGATCACTCTGTGATATGAACTGTGGAGGATCTACGGTTCAATCAGTCTACTGTTCTACCATTCTCCAAATCTACGATTCTACAGTTCTATGATTCTAAGGTTATTAA
This sequence comes from Anolis sagrei ordinatus, assembly GCF_025583915.1. Lineage (NCBI taxonomy): Eukaryota > Metazoa > Chordata > Lepidosauria > Squamata > Anolidae > Anolis > Anolis sagrei. The sequence continues at coordinate 1,002,391 of NW_026844478.1, read as the reverse complement.
TGGATACCCATAGTCCTAACGCAACACTCAAACCACTGGCTCTGCTTAAGATGTACAAGCACAAAATATGGGTGGGCCTGGGGTATCTTGCCTAGATTTGCATGGGAACACAAAGGATTCTGAAAATGTGGGTGGAAGAATGAAGATAATGCCAACAGATTGAGCAAGATTGACATCAGATTGGGCTGAAAACATGTCTCTTATCAAAGATGGCGATGATAGTGATGAAGATGGTGATGATGGTGGTGGTGATAATGATGATAGTGAAGATGATGATATTGATGATGGTAGTCATGGTGATGATGGTGGTGATAGTGATGGTGGTTGTGGTTGTGATGATAGATGATAGTGATGGTGATGATGATATCGATGATGGTAGCCATGGTAATGATGGTGGTGATAGTGACGGTGATTGTGGTGGTGATGATAGATGATGGTGTTGATGGTAGCCATGGTGATGGTGGTTGTGGTGGTGATGATAGATGATGATGGTAGTCATGGTGATGATGGTGGTGATAGTAACGGTGGTTGTGGTGGTGATGATAGATGATGGTGATGATGGTAGCCATGGTGATGGTGGTTGTGGTGGTGATGATAGATAATGGTGATGACGGTAGTTATGGTGATGATGATTGTGATAGTGACGGTGGTTGTGGTGGTGATGATAGATGATTGTGCTGATGGTGGTTATAGTGATGGTGGTTGTGGTGGTGATGATAAATGATAGTGATGATGGTAGTCATAGTGATGATGGTTGTGATTATGGTAACGATGGTGTTTTAGTGGTGCCTTCACCACTCTCCATTTTTGTTTGTTATGCTTCACACACAGGGAGACACTCCAACTTTCTCCTGACGCGAGACCCAAGATGCCTGACAGCATGATTTAAAATCCAGTACATCATTATGGAGAAATGGTTTGAACCCTGGATTCCCATAGTCCTAACGCAACACTCAAATCACTGGCCTTGCTTTAGATGTACAAACTCAAAATATGGGTGGACCTGGGGTATCTTGCATAATGCTACCATTATGCAACCAGCAAGATTGACATAGGACTGGGATGAAGATGTGTCTCTTGTCGACGATGATAGTGATAATGGTAAAGGTATGTTGATGATGGTGGTGGTGGTGATGATGATAGTGAAGATGATGATATCAATGATGGTAGTCATGGTGATGATAGTGATGGTGGTTGTGGTCGTGATGATAGATGATGGTAGTGGTGGTGATGGTGATGATGATATTGATGATGTAAGCCATAATAATAATAATAATAATAATAATAATAATAATCTTTATTTATACCCTGCCACCATCTCTCCAAGGGGACTCAGGGCGGTTTACATAAGGCCAATCCCGAACAATACAATACATCAGTGGGGAAGAGCAACTGGCATGTTCAGTACACAACAATAATATAAACTAAAAATTAAAAATACAGTACAAAACCATTATAAATAACATATCAGCAATAATATGATGATGGTGGTGATAGTGATGATGGTTGTGGTGGTGATGATAGATGATGGTGATGGTATGTTGATAATGATGGTGGTGATGATGATGATAGTGAAGATGATGATATCGATGATGGTAGTCTGGTGATGGTTGTGGTGGTGATGATGGTGATGATGATGGTGGTGGTAGTGTTGATGGTGATGATAATATCAATGATGGTAGCCATGGTGGTGATAGCGATGATGGTTGTGGTGGTGATAATAGATGATGGTGATAATGGCAGCCATGGTGATGATGATGGTGTTGGTGATGATGATGATAGTAATGATAATAGATGATGATGATGGTGGTGATTATGATGATGATGGTGTTTTAGTAGCACGGGATCCATGCTTCCCTTCAAAAAGTACCCCATGCGATGGCCCCCCGCTCATCTAGAGAAATGCAATTAGTGTCAGGGCTGAGCTAGATGCGGTCTTGATGTTCTGCCTTCTTCTTTTCAAAGGAACCTCCGCACGGAGCTAATTGGACTGAGATGCCTTTTAAATAAAAGCATCTCAGATCATCCATGACAGAAATCTGGCTCGTCCTAATCATCGAGATCCTTGATCTCCGCTGAATCTCTCAAGAGGCTGCATGCAGAGACGAATGTGTTGGGACACTGGATGGTGCTGTTGTCCCTCCAGAAACAAAAGCGGTGACCTGTTAGCCTTGGTGGCCAAAGAAGCCCTTCCTGATTTTCAGGCTGTATGGCCATGTTCTAGAAGCATTCTCTCCTGATGTTTTGCCTGCAGAGGATGCTTGCCACAGATGCAGGCAAAACACCAGGAGAGAATTCTTCTAGAACAGGGTTTCTCAACCTGGGGGTCAGGATGCCTGTGGGGGTCGCGTGAGTATATCAGAGGGGTCGCCAAAGACCATTAGTATTTTCTGTTAGTCATGGGGGTTCTGTGTGGGAAGTTTGCCCCAATTCTATCATTGGTGGGGTTCAGAATGTTCTTTGATTGTAGGTGAACTATAAATCTCAGCAACTACAGCTCCCACATGTCAAGGTCTATTTTTTCCCCGAACTCCATCTGTGTTAATATTTGGGCATATTGAGTATCCGTGCCAAGTTTGGTCCAGATTCATCTTGGTTTGAGTCCACAGTGCTCTCTGGATGTATGTGAACTACAATTCCAAAACTCAAGGCCAATGCCCACCAAATCTTTCCAATATTTTCTATTGGTCATGGGACTTGTGTATGCCAAGTTTGGCTCCATTTCATCTTTGGTGGAGTTCAGAATGCTCTTTGATTGTAGGTGGACTATCAATCCCAGCAACTACAACTCCCAAAATCAACTCGCCTGAACCCCACCAGATTTCAAATTTGGTCGTATTGGGTATTTGTGCCAAATTTGGTCCAGTGAATGAAAATACATCCTGCATATCAGATATTTACATTACAAAATCACAGTTGTGAAGCAGCAACAAAAAATAATTTTATGGTTGAGGGTCACCACAACATGAGGAACTGTGTTAAGGGGTTGCGGCATTCGGAAGGTCGAGAAACACTGTTCTAGAACATGGTCATGCAGCCCAAAAAACTTGCAGCAACCCAGAATCTCTGAAGATGCCCTTAGCCACAGATGCAGGCAAAATGTCAGGAGAGAATGCCCCAAAACATGGCCAGCACAACTCACAGCACAACCCACTCATTGGGATGGTCCTGATCCATATCTGAAAGGCAGGCTCCTTCTGTTCTGCAAGGACATGGAAAAAAGGCCCTCATTATGGAAACTCTCCCTTTAAAGGCCCAATTAGAGCCAAGAGCGGAGACTGCGGCTTCTGGTCCCAAATTAAACCTTTGGCCCTTTTATCCGGAGCAATTATGATTCTAGCACTCAGAGTCCATTTGAAGTGCCATGGCTCATTCATTCCTATGGGATGGATCCTGGGAGAGAAACGGTTTTGTGAAGTGCCAGAGTTCTCTTGCACAGAATACCAAGTAGGAAAGGCTGTGCAAATGTGAGGTTTTGAGGCCACATTCAGAAATTCATGCTGAGATTCTACTGGTCTACTGGTCAACCCAAAACTAACAAAATGAAGTTCAACAGGGACAAATGCAAGAGACTCCACTTTGGCAGAAAAAACGAAATGCAAAGATACAGAATGGGGGACGATGAGACCTGGCTCGAGAGCAGTACGTGTGGAAAAGATCTTGGAGTCTTTTCCACACGTACTGGAAGGGGAACATAAGCCAGGAATGTGATGTGGCAGCAAAAAAAGCCAATGGGATTTTGGCCTCAGGCATCAAGAGGAGCCTAGTGTCTAGATGTAGAGAAGTCATGCTCCCCATGCTCTATTCTGCTTTGGTTAGACCACTTTACCTGGAATATTGTGTCCAATTCTGGGCACCACAATTCAAGAGAGATATTGACTCTAAGCTGGAATGTGTCCAGAGGAGGGCAACTCAAATGATCAAGGGTCTGGAGAACAAGCCCTATGAGGAGCGGCTTAAGGAGCTATGAGGCTTAAGGAGCTGGGCATGTTTAGCCTGAAGAAGAGAAGGCTGAGAGGGGATATGATGAGAGCCATGTATAACTATGTGAGAGGAAGCCACAGGGAGGAGGAGGGAGCAAGCTTCCTTTCTGCTTCCCTGGAGACTAGGACGCAAGGGAACAATGGCTTCACACTACAAGAAAGGAGATTCCATCTGAACATGAGGAAGAACTTCCTGACTGTGAGAGCCGTTCAGCAGTGGAACTCTCTGCCCCGGAGGGAGTGTGGTGGAGGCTCCTTCTTTGGAAGCTTTGAAACAGAGGCTGGATGGCCATCTGTCGGGGGTGATTTGAATGCAATACTCCTGCTTCTTGGCAGAAGGGGATTGGACTGGAGGATGGCCCAGGAGGTCTCTTTGATTCTATGATTCTGTGATTCTATGATTCTATGAGATATCAGGTCCATCTCATGACCACATTTTAGTATGATTTTCAGTATTTTATTGCAAACCTTCCAAAAGATCTTGAGATATGAAGTGGGGTAGAAACACATTAAGTAAATGTGTATTTTGCAGTGAGAGAGGCATCCGAATTGTGTGCAGAATCAAACCCAAATGGTGAAGATTTTTGATCATTTTGCTTTAATATTTTGGAGATTTTTTTTTTGTTCTGAGATTTGAATTTATTTATTTATTTATTTATTTTCCAGCCTGTACACATTATAACACAATTATTGGTATATGAAGCCACCAATTCACAGTAGTAATTTTACTCCTTTTAATAATAATAATAATAATTTTAATAATGTTAATAATGTTAATAATGTTAATAATTTTAATAATTTTAATAATTTTAATAATTTTAATAATTTTAATAATTTTAATAATTTTAATAATTTTAATAATTTTAATAATTTTAATAATTTTAATAATTTCAAGAATTGCAATAGCATAATAATTTTAATAACGTTAATAATTTAAATATAATAATTTTAAGAATCTTAATATAATATACAAGATATATATATACACTTTGGTTGATGTAATGAATTGAGGATTGAATATATGATTATTGAAGGTATTGATGTATTCTAAGAAAACCAATAAAAATATTTGAAAAGATAAAAAAAATAAAAAAATAATTTTCATTTTTCATGGCATAATAATAATTTTAAAAAATTAACAATACAATAACAATTTTAATGCCTTAAACATTTTAACTATAATAATTTCAATAATCTTAATGTAATAATAATTTAATAATGTTAATAATACAATAATGTTAATAATATAATAGTAATTTTAATAATTTCAGCAGCAACAACAACAAAAACATATGTTTCCTATTTGAAAGTAAACTTCCCAACCCTACACCAGGATATGAATCTAACAATATTATTATTGTCATTAGGACATTTAATCAATTATTATTATTATTATTATTATTATTATTATTATTATTTTTATCAGGACATTTAATCAATTATTATTATTATTATTATTATTAGGACATTTAATCAATTATTATTATTATTATTATTATTATTATTATTAGGACATTTAATCAATTAATATTATTATTATTTTTATTATTATTATCAGGACATTTAATCAATTATTATTATTATTATTATTAGGACATTTAATCAATTATTATTATTATTATTATTATTATTAGGACATTTAATCAATTATTATTATTATTATTATTATTATTATTATCAGGACATTTAATCTATTATTATTATTATTATTATTATTATTATTATTATTAGGACATTTAATCAACTACCAAACTCACTAATTTTGTATTTTGTCTGTTTGTTTGCTTTGTTCTGTTAGAAATGTAATATAATTGACTGGTTGCCCTCACACGACAAATAAATAAAATAAATAAAATAATAATAATAATAATAATAATAATAATTATTGGTATACAAAGTCATCCATGAACAGTAGTAATTTTACACCTTCTAATAATAATAATAATAATAATAATAATAATAATAATAATAGTAGAACATATGCTATCTTATTTAATAATAATAATAATAATGATAATAATAATAATAATAATAATAGTAGAACATATGCTATCTTATTTAATAATAATAATAATAATAATAATAATAATAATAATAATAATAGTAGAACATATGCTATCTTATTTAATAATAATAATAATAATAATAATAATGATAATAATGATAATAATGATAATAAACTTTATTTATACCTCACCAGGATAGAGCTTTACCATATTTTCTCCTATGATAGCTCTTAAGAAGCAATGTATATTTATAATTATATAAGTGTGTTAAATTTACATAAAGTATACAAAGGCGACCTAATTGTACAACATTTATTATACTCTTGCTGTTCTTTCTCTCAATGCATTTCAATCACTCAAGGCCATTATGGACCCGTCTTAAAATATTTTACCTATATATTCTGCAAAAGGCTTCCAATTATTTTGAAAACATTGCATTGTTCTATTTCGAAGGAGGCAAGCCATTATTTTGGAGATGTTTTTAAATATTATTGGTATCCTTAATGCAGGGACACATCGAGGAGGAGGAGGAGGAGGAGGGGGGGGGGGGAAGGAGCAAATTGTCATCCTTGGCAAGTCCCCAATTTAAGCACCTTAAAAATTCCATTAGCTCCGTTTTCTCTGGTGCCTTTTCCAATCTGACGTTTGTTTATCACCCTTCACGCTCCTGAATATTTAACATCAATTAAGCGTGCCAATGCAGCAAAGTGCCACGCGGAAAGAGGCCGCTGGGCCCATCTCCCCGGGAAGAAGGCAAGCAAGGGAAGAGACTACTGGAAACGGCACGAGGGTTGTTCCAAAGTAGGAGAATAATGGCGGCGTTGAGTCTCCTTGCAGAGAGAAAAAGCAGGGCATAAACAAACAAACATAATAATAATAACAACAACAACAACAACAACATCATAATCAAAACATTGAAAATGAACACATCAAACTCCTCTGGGACTTCCGAATTCAGACAGAGTTTGGAGCACAAGACTCCTGGCCGCACGGTTGTATTAAAAAAACTAAGTATGGATTGTCGATGTTGCATCCCAGGATTGAAAAGAAGCAAGTGGAAAAGCTGACACAATATGAGGATTTAAAGATCGAACTGCAAAGACTCTGGTACAAGCCTGTCAAGGTGGTCCCAGTGGTGATTGGCACACTGGGCGTAGTTCCTCAAGACCTTGGCCTGCACTTAATAACAATCGACGTTGACAAAATTACCACCTGCCAACTGCAGGCCATCTTACTGGGATCTGCACGCATTATTCACTGATACATCACACAATCCTAGTGTCCAATGTTTGATCCAATACAACAGCCAGCAGAGTGGTCTTGTCTGCTGTGGACGCCTCTTGTTGCGTTTCTAATAATAATAATAATAATAATAATAATAATAATAATAATAATAATAATAAAGAGAAAAAACTGGAAAAGATGAGACTATGCAAGGATTGAAAGATGAGACTATGCAATGATTGACTGGCACAAACCAGTCAAGGGGGTCCCAGTGGTGATTGGCACACTGGGCGCAGTTCCTCAAGACCTTGGCCTGTACTTAAACACAATCGGTGCTGACATAATTACCACCTGCCAGCTGCAGAAGGGCACCTTACAGGGATCTGCACACATTATTCACTGATACATCACACAATCCTAGTGTCCAATGTGTGATCCAATACAACAGCCAGCAGAGTGGTCTTGTTTGCTGTGGACGCCTCTTGTTGTGTTTCAAATAATAATAATAATAATAATAATAATAATAATAATAATAATAATAAAGAGAAAAAAACTGGAAAAGATGAGACTATGCAAGGATTGAAAGATTGAACTGCTAAGACTCTGGCACAAGCCAGTCAAGGTGGTCCCAGTAGTGATTGGCACACTGGGCTCAGTGTCTCAAGACCTTGGCCTGCACTTAAACACAATTGGCGCTGACAAAATTACCACCTACCAGCTGCAGAAGGGCACCTTACAGGGATCTGCACACATTATTCACTGATACATCACACAATCCTAGTGTGCAATGTGTGATCCAATACAACAGCCAGCAGAGTGGCCTTGTTTGCTGTGGACTCATCTTGTTGTGATAATAATAATAATAATAATAATAATAATAATAATAATAATAATAATAATAATTTGAAGGAAAAAGTTGACAGGGAGAAGACCTGGTGATGGCTCAGGAATGAAACCCTGAAGAAGGAGGCAGAAGGAGGCCTGATTCTCGCAGCCCAGGAGCAAGCCATCAGAACCAAGGCCATTAAGGCCAGGATGGAAAAATCAGCTGAGGACCCCAAATGCAGACTGTGCAAGGAAGCGGAGGAAGACATCTCCTCAGCTGTTGCAAGAAAATCGCACAGACAGACTACAAACAGAGGCACAACTCTGTGGCCCAGGTGATTCACGGGAACTTATGTCACAAGGACCACCTGCCAGCAGCCAAGAATTGGTAAAGGGATCATAAACCCGCAAAGGTCATGGAAAATGAACATGCAAAAATCCTGTGGGACTTTCGAATCCAGACTGATAAAGTTTTGGAACACAATACACCAGGCATCACAATTGTGTAAAAGAAAAAAAGTCTGGATTATGGATGTCACCATTCCGGGTGAGAGTCGCATTGGGGAAAAACAACAACAGGAAAAACTCAGCCGCCATCAAGACCTCAAAATGGAACTGCAAAGGCTCTGATGGCATAAACCAGCACAGGTGGTCCCAGTGGTCATTGGCGCACTGGGTGTCGTATCAATAGATCTCAGCTGGCATTTGGAAACCATAAACATTGACAAAATCCCAATCTGTCAACTGCAAAAGGCCTCCTGATTTGGATCTGCGCGCATCATTCGAAAATACATCACACCCTCCTAGACGCTTGGGAAGGGTTCAACTTGTGATTTTGTCATACGAAATCCAGCAGAGAGATCTTGTTTGCTGTGATATACTGTGCTTTTGTGTAAATAATAATAACTTCTCAGGAAAAGTTACTATTTTTCATAAACTGAAAGAGGCCTATTACTATATTTTTTATTCTCAGTTATTGTTTACCGGCCTCTTTTCTTTTAAATATTTTTCAAAAGATGACCCATCTGTCTCTCTTATAGGGTTTCCCGAACTTTTCGTCAACAAAAAAGTTAATTTGTCCATGTCTTTGACTTCTTGAATTTTATTTATCCAGTCCTCAGGGTTAGGTATACTGTCCATTTTCCAAATCTTTGCATAATATACTATCCTTGCTGCGGTAACTATATAAGTAAATAAAATATCTTTATTTGGGTCCAGGGTAATATCTGAGTCAGTAATGTTGAGTAAGCTTCTGCTGTCAGCCCTAGCTTCTGCCAACCTAGCAGTTCGAAAACATGCAAATGTGAGTAGATCAATAGGTACTGCTCCGGCGGGAAGGTAACGGTGCTCCATGCAGTCATGCCAGTGGCCACATGACCTTGGAGGTGTCTACGGACAACGCTGGCTCTTCGGCTTAGAAATGGAGATGAGCACCACACCCCAGAGTCAGACATGACTGGACTTCATGTCAGGGGACTGCCTTGACCTTTACTAATATTGAGTAAATAATACTCTGGCTTTTTTGGGAAGGAGATTCCCAGTATTTTCTGTGTTTCTTCAGGAATTCTCTTCCAATAATCTTGGGCTTTTCTACAAGTCCAACACATATGAAAAAAACTACCCGCCGCCTCCTGACATTTCCAACATTTCTTGTCCATATTATTACTCGCAAAGTCAGTTGCATGTTCAGTGCAAGGAAGCAAAGCAAAGCCAAAAAGGCTGCCTTTTATATAATCGATAGATATATAAAAACCCTTCCAATTTTGAGTTGGACCTGGAAATTCATCCCAAACAAGGGATCAATAACTGTTTTGGACCGACAGAGATCTTTGGGTGGCCTTTGAGTCAATATCAAGCCTTTTATCGGCAGGCTTTTAGGTCTCATCATTGAACCCTCCCTGCAGAGATGCGACAATAATAAAAAAAAACCCTCAATGGTCACATTTTGCAGCGACCGACGATTGTGCGGGATTTGCAGGCTTCCATTTGCTTGCTCTGTCGACCGAAAGAAAAGCAGGCTTGGCTGCCCCAGAGGCTGAATTCATGCCATTTTAAACAAATACATACAATTTATCTTTTGTGTTGCCAACATGGAAGATATCTCTGGGGATTGCACACCTGCCCCACTGATTGTAAGGCAACTTTCATCAGACTGCATCTGCTACAAGGATCTCTGCAAGAAGAGGAAGGGAAAGAAAAGAGGGGGGAGGAAAGGTAGAGGAAGAGAAGGAAGGAAGGAAGGAAGGAGAGAAAGAGGGAGGGAGGGAGAAAAGGAAGGAAGGAAGGAAGGAGAGAAAGAGGGAGGGAAGGAAAAAGAGAAGGAAGGAAGGAGAGAAAGAGGGAGGGAGGGAGAAAAGGAAGGAGGAAGGAAGGAAGGAAGGAAGGAAGGAAGGAAGGAAGGAAGGAAGGAGAGAAAGAGGGAGGGAGGGAGAAGGAAGAAGGAAGGAAGGAAGAAGGAAGGAAGGAAGGAAGGAAGGAAGGAAGGAAGGAAGGAAGGAAGGAAGGAAGGAGAGAAAGGAAGGAAGGAGAGAAAGAGGGAGGGAGGGAGAAAAGGAAGGAAGGAAGGAAGGAAGGAAGGAAGGAAGGAAGGAGAAGGAAGGAAGGAAGGAAGGAAGGAAGGAAGGAAGGAAGGAAGGAAGAAGGAAGGAAGAAGGAAGGAAGGAGAGAAAGGGAGGGAGGGAGAAAAGGAAGGGAAAGGAAGAGAAGGAGGAAAGAAAAGAAGGAAAGAAAAAAAAAGGAAGGAAGGAAGGAAGGAAGGAAGGAAGGAAGGAAGGAAGGAAGAAAGGAAGGAGAAATAGAGAGAGGGAAGGAGTAAAGGAAGGGGAAGGAAGGAAGGAAGGAAGGAAGGAAGGAAGGAAGGAGGAAGAGGAGGAGAAAGGAAGGAAGGAAGGAAGGAAGGAAGGAAGGAAGGAAGGATGGAAGGAAGGAAGGAAGGAAGGAAGGAAGGAAGGAAGGAAGGAGAGAAAGAGGGAGGGAGGGAGAAAAGGAAGGAAGGAAGGAGAGAAAGAGGGAGGGAAGGTTGGCCACAGCAACACGTGGCGGGTACAGCTAGTATTTTAAGTATATACACTCCACTTGCTTGACTCTCTTTAATTCCTATGAAGATGCCATTAGATATAGATGTAGGTGAAACGTCAGGAGAGAATGCTACTGGAGCATGGCCATGCAAATACATTACTAGGGCATTTTAGATTCAGATTCCTTTCTTTACCCGTGTGTCTAATACAATCTCTCTCTGCTATGCACAACATTTCAAAGTTTGGCTAACTATCAAGACAGATAGACTATAAGGTTAAATAATGTCTTTTTTTCTACCTGTTGGAAAAACACACACGTTGCTGGCTCAACTATGAGTAAGTCGGTAAGGATGGTGAGGGATTAATTTCGTTGCGTACAGTAAGAAGGGAAATCTTTGCAAACGAGGGCGGCTGTTTATCCTGAATTTCTGCCTGGTGTGCAGGCAAGCTTCCGTGTTGCAAGGTGCATTTCAGGAAGACTCACAACTCTCTCTGCTCTTCTTGAATGAAGATATATGTGTTGATGCGAGTGCTTCTTCGTTGCCGAAAGCAGCCAAGTGTGGATGTGCAACCATGAGTGCTTTTCTGGGAAGACCCAGTGAGCAGAATGGTTCATGGGCCTTGATGCCGCTGTCCGTTCGTCCATTTGCGGATGTGCAAAGAGGCCGCGCTGCTTTTCCATCCAGTCGCTGGGCATTGCGGTGGCACCTTGCTCCCTCGCAGATGGCCTTCTTGCACACAATCAGGGATTTTCACATTCGGGTGAACCGGCTGGTTCCTGAGAGGCATAACCGTGAGGGAAGGGCTCTCCCACTCGACCTACTTCTGTACATAGAATTACTCAGAGTGGAGGTGACGAGGGAAGAGTACGGAAGCGGAGAAATGTGTTGTCTCTTTTTGTGGATACAAATCCACATCTCAATATTTTCTCAAACCAGGAGGAGAATCATCGCTTCTTCCTCCTTCCTCCTTTTTCCTCCTCCTCTTTCTTCTTATTCTCCTCCTCCTCCTTCTTCTTTCTCTCCATCTCCTTCTCCTTCTTCTTCTCCCCCTCCCCTGCCCTTCTCCTGCATCTTCTTCTTCTTCTCCTGACTCGTTTCCTCCTCCTCCTCCATCTTCACCTTCTGTTTCTTCTTCTTTTTCTTCTCCTTCTCCCTCTCCTTCTCCTCTATCTTCTTCTCTTCCTCCTCCTCCATCTCCTCCTCCTCATTGTCCTTCCCCTCCTCCTCTTCTTTCCTCTTCTTCTCCTCCCCTCATCCTTCATTCCCTTCTTCTCTTCCTCCTTCATCTTCTTATCCTCCTCCCCCTTCCCCTCCCTCCTCCTCGCTCTCTCTTCTTCTCCTCTCTATCCTTCCCTCCTCTTCTTCCTCTTTTCTTTCCTCCTTCATCTCTTCCTCCTTCACCTCCTTATCTTCTTTTCTCTCCTTTTTCTCCTTCTCTCTTCTTTCTTCTTTCCTCCTCCTCCTCCTTCTCCCTCTTCTTCTCCTTCTTATCCTCCTCCTCCTCCATCTCCTCCTCCTCATCCATCACCTCCATCTCCTCCCCTCTTCTCCCCTTTTTCCTCCTCCTGCATCTTCTTCTCCTCCTTCCCCTTCTTCTTCTTTTCCTCCTCCTTCATCTTCTCATCCTCTTCCTCCTCCTCTTCCTTCCTGTGGGCCTTCATCATTTCTGATTCTGATTATCAAGAGGTTTCCTGGCCAAGATTCCTTCGAAGGAGAAATAGCCTTCTCCTTGCCTTGGACTTCCTCTGAGACTGAGAGCAGACGACTTGCCCAGGACAGCTCAGGGCTTGATGTCCTGACTCAACACCACATTTTGGCAAGATTCCTTGAGAATGGGACCAAACCCTGGAACTCATTTCATAAATTGTCCAGAATTCAGCCAAACGCAGTTCCCAGCAACACCAAGCCATGCATGAGAGATGTTGGGTGGTGACGTTGCCCCTCATATCCTGCCTTATAGCACAGTACAAACAAATACAGAAACCAGTTCAAGAAGTGAAATGTTCAGAAAAGATGTTGCAAATAGTTGGAAGGGACCCAATGAGTGATCTAGCCCATCTTCTGGCTTGTCCAGTAATCTAGAGCTAAAATCAGCCACTGAGCCACCAAACTTGGCCGCTCGCCCACTGCCCCTCCATTACATTGTTGAGACACCTTTGGTTTGCTCTTACCACCAGGAAGTTCTTCCTAGGGTTCAGTTGGGACCTCCTTTCTTGAAATTCGGAATCCATTTTGACTCCATCCTCCATATGGAACTTCTTCCCTTCTTGTGTACTTGTGAATATGTGCCTTGGTTTCAGGAAGGCTTCCATCGGAGCAGAGCAAGCCTTTCTGGCTTCGAAACCAGTCCCTTGGCAGCCTACATCTCAGTAGGCCCATAACCCCAAATCCATGTGTCTCAATGTGTGTGTTTCTCATATGGTGCTCACATGGGCCTAAGGTGCCCATACGTCTTGGAGAAGACAATGCCTTCACGGGGGCAACGGGAGGGGAAGGGGAGACCCCGTGAACCCAAGCCTTTTGGGGCGGCTTCAATTGTGATCCCAGGGCAACCATTTCCCGATGCAAAGAGGCTGCAGACTTTGCAGAGTTCCCTCGTGTCGGGGCTGAATGCTCCCTGGCTTGGAAATGATCGCTCCTGACAAGCTTGCCGCATGAACAAAGCAATGTGAAATTGACCTCATCACCACCAATCATATCAGATTGTTTAGTACAGTGGGAATGTTTATCCTGACAATGACCTAGTTAGGCTCTTAAAGGAGCCTTGACCCCGGCCGGGGAAGATGGAGAGGGAGGTCACCACGAGTCAGGAGAATATATATATATATATATATATCTCTCCCCTATATTTCTGTAATTGCTTTCCATATGTCACCTTTCCTTCATCCCTCCTCCTTTTCTTGCTCCCCAGGGTCACTCGATACATCTGATGGGAGCTACGTCTGGGAAGAGCCATGGGGAATGTCAGAGCGCAAAGGGAATGCACACACGCACACATGTGCATTCGTAAAACTAGGGCAGGTTGCGTTTCTCAAAAGCAAAGGAAATCCTGAATTGGGGGGAGAGGAAAAAGGCTGCAACTTAGGTAGAATGAAGGGATGAAGGTTTGAATCTTTGCTCAGCCATGGAAATCTCCTTGTTGACTTTGGACAAGTCCTACTGTTTCAGCCTCAGAGGGAAACAGCGAGGGCAATCCCCCTCGGAAGCAATCTGCCAAGAAATCCCCATGACAGGGTCACCTTAAATCAGGAACAGCTTGGAGGCCCACAAGGGAAGAGAGCAAGTGGGATTGTGCAGCTCCCATAATGTCATTTATATGGAAGAATATTGTGACCCTGAGATGGTGGAAGAAGGAGGAGTAATTTCCTCCAGAATAAGGGAGACAATGTTAGGCAGAAATGGCACCGCATTTCAAGCAAAAAAAATACTGTTTGATAAACATGTGGAATATTGAGAGCACCTGGGTGTGACTGTGAATGTCATGATCCAATACCTAAGGGGATGTGGTAATACCTAAGGGGTGTGTGGTAAAGGCTGAGACATAACCATATGAGGTGCATTGCAAAGGGGTTACACCAGCCAGTGTCCCTTACTGATAACTTATCATTAGGTAGTTATTAAAGGAGGATGAAAGCATCCATCTTGCTCTCTCCTTTGTGACTCAGTGTGAGTATTTGTCCTATGTTGTATGTGGCTGTCTATCTGATGGCTGTGAATGTTTGCAAGTACAAGAAATGAAGATCTGTGAATCCTGATTGTATATATTGCAATGGTGACTTATTAGTAGGGGGCTTGATGTTCAGGCAGTGCTTCTTGTAGGTCAGGGCACGGTCCAGAGGGACTCCCAGGTTTTTGAGTGCGCTGCAATGCTCCTCTGGGATTCCTTCCTTCCCAGGTAATAATCCTCAGAGCTCAGGATGCTTGTCTGTTCTTAAGGTGAAAGGCACATGTCTGTGTTTTAGATGGGTTGGGGATCAGCTGGTTTTCCCTGTAATAGGCAGTGAGAGCAGCTAGAGCTTCGGATGTTCTACCATCTCAAAGCTCTCTGCTTGAGCGGTGATGGCACGATCATCAGCATAGATGAAGCTCTCTGTCCCTTCTGGCTGTGGCTGGTCATTTGTGTAGATGTTGAACATGGATGGAGCAAGCAAGCTCCCCTGAGGCAGGCTATTCTTCTGTTTCTGCCATCTACTTCTCTGGCCCTGGAACTCAAGAAAAAAGCTCCTGTTTTGTAGTAGGTTTCCATGAGGCGGGTGAGGTGGTAATCCTTTGTGATATTATACATTTTTATCAGGTGCTAGAAACAAGATCATACGAAAGCTGACTGGCACAACCTGGGGATCACAACCAGACACAGTGAAGACATCTGCCCTTGTGCTAGGCTACTCTGCTGCTGAGTACGCATGCCCAGCGTGGAACACATCTCACCACGCTAAAACAGTAGATGTGGCTCTTAATGAGACATGCCGCATTATCACGGGGTCCCTGAGCCCCACACCACGGGAAAAATTACACTGTCTAACTGGTATTGCACCACCTGACATCCGCTGGGAAGTAGCAGCCAATAGTGAAAGGACCAAGGCAGTGGTTGCATAGAGATGTTAAACAATGAGGGGAGAGAATGGCCCCCTGAGGAACCCCACAAGAGAGAGAGGGGGGACCTCTCAGAGACCAGTCCTCCCCTCTCCACTCGCTGTTTACGGTTGTGAAGAAAAGAGGGGAGCCAATTTAAAGCTCTCCCCCTGACTCCAGCAACAGCAAGGTGGTGGGTCAGAAGATTGTGGTCGACTGTGTCAAATGTTGCTGTGAGATCCAATAACACAAGCAGCGCTGACCCGCCCTGGTCAAGCTGGCATCGAAGGTGATCCGTGATGGAGACCAGCACAGTCTCTGTCCCATGCCCCACACGGAAGCCGGACTGGAGGATATCTAGTCATGATGATGGCCATGATGATGGAACACTTTGCACTGGAAAAAAAGGAAGGGAGCTAGAGACAACCAAACCCAATCCTTCTGGGCTCCAAATACGCTCATCACGTCTCCAGGCGAATGACCTCTCATGTACGCACTCCACTCCTGTACTGGAATTAGAATATTATACTGTAATGATATAATGCTCGGTGATTATCCCCCAACCTTTCCGTAACACAGGTTCTGCTACAACGGGGATATCCGAGTGCCTTCAAGACTTATCTGCATCTCCTTCGGCT
Source organism: Anolis sagrei ordinatus (assembly GCF_025583915.1). NCBI lineage: Eukaryota > Metazoa > Chordata > Lepidosauria > Squamata > Anolidae > Anolis > Anolis sagrei. Next base: position 986,124 of record NW_026844478.1, on the reverse strand, counting down.
TCAAATTGAATCTGTAATTGAGGGTTTGCTATTCGCTCGTGGCTAAAAGCTCCCCGACAGGAGAGCTGGGAAGTGGGGAGGGGGGGGGAGCATCTCCGTTAAAGGTCAGGATGTGCGTTAATTAAATCCACGAACCCCAACACTCCAACGAACTTCTGCAACGCAAGGTAATTAAGGAGCAGGCAACGGCGGCTTCGGAGGAATTTGGCTTTCATTGTCTTGGAGAGAGTATATTGGCCAGGGAATCGTTTTTAAATGTCAGAAGGTATTTCCAGAGTTGGGGGGGGGGGGCATGTTTCCCCTTGTTTGGTTAAAGGGGGCTGGAATGAGGGGGGAGAGCACCTGTTTTATTCAAACTATGAAGGATTTCAAAGAAGGAGAAGGCAAGAGCAGAAGGAAAGACAGGATCCAGGGAGGCGAGTGAAGTCAACGAAACCTCCCATGTCTGGTGGCAGCTATTTTGCGGAGAGGTGGCATCAAAGGGGCACCACCCAGAGCATGGCTTCAGGCCAGCGGTTTCAACCTCTGTCGGTGACTTGGAGCCGGATCATGACAGCAGGCCGCTTGGGGAGCAGAGAGCTATTTGTTCCATGTAAATGGCTGTTAATGCTCGCAAGGACCTGTTCCCCTGATGCGAGAGTGCAATGAGCACAGGCTGGAAACGAATTCCCCGGTGAGCACCACGGAAAGGCGGCTGTAATGAAACAGCCAACGCTGTTCGTTGAAAGTGTTTTGGAGAAAGCAGGGAGCCACGTCTAGTAGGGGTGTGCAACTTGGCATCATTTTTAGGCCTATCAGTGTTGGAGTTTATGTATTTATTTTATTTATTTCGGTTACTTGTACCCCGCCCTTCTCACCCCGAGGGGGGACTCAGGGCGGCTTACAGACGAAGGCACAATTCGATGCCTAAATCAATCAACAAACAATACAGAAAAGCAATTCAAACAGTTAACAAGTTAAATCATCAATACATAATGAAATAACTGGACGGTTCCGGTCCAGTGTATCTGTCCGAACGTATCTCCCTCTTCGTCCCACCCCGGAGTCTGAATCATCTGGGGAGGCCCTGCTCTCGACCCCACCACTCTCACAAGTGAGGCTGGTGGGGACGAGGAGCAGGGCTTTCTCAGTGGTGGCCCCTCACCTGTGGAACTCACTCCCGGGGGAAATCAGGGCGTCATCATCCCTCCTCTCCTTCAGGAGGAGGGTGAAGACATGGTTATGGGACCAGGCCTTTGGGCAACCAGGCAATTAAGACCAGCAGGATTGACAAAATGGTATTAAAAACAGATCTGTGAGACAGCAAACACTGACAATGTAAGGGAGGAATTAGGTTTGTATTGATTTTATAGATTTTATTGATTTTATTGGAATAATCCATGAAGCTGTTGGTAATTGTGAATGTATTGTAATTTGTGATGATTGTTGTGATGCAGGCATCTAATCGTGCCTTTACTGTGTAAGCCGCCCTGGGTCCCCTTCGGGGTGAGAAGGGCGGGGTAAAAGAACCCCAAATAAATAAATAGCAAAAAACAATCTCATGCTCAGTGTTCAGAGTTCCGTATATCCATTCCATTCCATCTATCCTTGTTTATCGACAGATCTTTCTTTAGCTGCCAGGATGTCCAAAAGCTTGGTCCCACATCCAGGTCTTCAATTTTTTCCTGAACGTCAAAAGGGAAGTCGCTGATCTAATCTCCCCGGGGAGTGAGTTCCACAGATGGGGGGCCACCACTGAGAAGGCCCTGCTCCTCGTCCCCGCCAACCTCACTTGTGAGAGTGGCGGGGTCGAGAGCAGGGCCTGCCCAGAAGATCTTAAACTTTGAGATGGGATGTAGAGGGAGATGCATTCGGACAGATATGCTGGGCCGGAACCATATAGGGTTTTGTAGGTCAAAACCAGCACTTTGAATTGTGATCGAAATTGGATCGGCAGCCAGTGGAGCTGACGTTCATCCTATGATTGTGTTTCAGGATTTATTTATTTATTTATTTCAGTCATTTCTACCCCACCCTTCTCACCCCCCTGGGGGGGGGGGGGGACTCAAGGCGGCTTACATCCGGCACTATTCGATGCCCACAATTACAATAAAACGCAATAGCAATAACACAATAGATTAAAAACAGACAATTAATACAGTACAATACAACACAATAAAATATCAACTAAAACCGCTCTATAGCCCGCGTTCATCGTCTTCTAAAATCCGTCAATCCGTTTAGCATTGCCATAGTCCAGGGGTCCCCAAACTACGGCCCACGGGCCACTTCTGGCCCGCCAAGGGCACTTATCCGGCCCACGGAAGAGGAGTGCCCCCCCAGACAGTGCCCCTCCCTTGGCAGGCTCACGCTATCCGTCAGGCCTGATGGGCAGCGTGAGCCAGCCAAGGGCAGCTGCTCCGCGTGTACTACTCACGCGTAAAGCACCTCGCGAGGTGCTTTATGAATGTTTCAATTGGCCACCTTGACTACCATATCATAACTTGACAGTTTTTAGGGAGAATCCTTTGTTGAGAGGTGATGAGCTGGCCCTGATTGTTTCTTGTCTGGAGTTCCCCTGTGCTTGAGCGTTGTTCTTTATTTACAGTTATAATTTTAGAGTTTTTGAAATACTGGTAGCCAGATTTTGTTCAGACTAGAAATAGGAAGATTTCCCATTCTCTGCTCCTGGAATTACTGCCTCAAGAGGGATAGAAAGAACCCCCTCCCTCTCAGGGCCCTTCCACACAGCAAAATAAGATATGTGCAATGTGCATAGGAAATGTTTTATTGATTTTTTTATTGATTTTTTTTTAAAAAAACTATAGTCCGGCCCTCCAACTGTCTGAGGGACAGTGAACTGGCCCCCAGTTTGAGGACCCCTGCCATAGTCCTTTCCAACTCTAGTCATCATTACCTTGTTATTCTGCCAGACTACCCAAATGCCTGGTCCCATATCCATGTCTTCAGCTTTCTTCTGAAGGAGAGAAGGGATGTTGATGACCTAATTTCCCCGGGGAGTGAATTCCACAGGCACTGTCTCTTGTCCCCCCAGCCCCCACTGAGAAGGCCCTGTCTCTTGTCCCCCCAGCCTCACTTGTGATAAAGGTGGGGCCGAGAGCAGGGCCTCCCCAGAAGATCTTAAACTCCGTGGTGGGACATAGAAGGAGATACGTTCGGACAAGTACACTGGGCCGGTGCCGTAGAGGGTTAGAGTGCTTTGGATGTGGGGAATGATGTAAATGAGGTTCAAGATGGCAATGGTTTGGTCAGTGATATTGATGCAGAGAATGACAGTGAGACACCTGTTCCAAGTGTAGTTTCCCATGACAATGTTCCTACATGGTATAGGGATGTTGGTTTACTCCCTGAATTGCTCCCAGAGAATTCCTAGGATTCGGGGCTTGAAAACAACTCGGCACCTGCGGAGACTAATGAGCATATAGATAGGTGGGCAGAAATTAGTCAAAACAGACAGGCCGAGCAAGGCCTTCAGTGTTCTGCCAGGCTTCAACAGAGAAAGACAAGGGCTGCTCAAGGAAAGCGAAACTGGTTTCTGAGTGCTTGGAAAGGTTTAAAAGTTCCAAGCATGGGAAATATTATCAGATGAAGCATCGTTTAGAATCCTGCTAAGTTCTTGCCTCGTCTCAGAGAAGCCTTCCTGGAAAGATTCATCCTTAAAGATTTGTTTCCTGTTTGGTTTTTTTAATCTCTTGTGATTACTTGGTCATGCCTTGGATCAATGTTTCCTGATTCTTTGGATTTTGTTACAGATTTGTGGACTTTGCTTTTGGACATTGCTGAACTCTACATTGGACTAATTTGTTCCTGCTTATCTTATTATCTAATTGGATTTATCTATCCCTTTAAAGCGCCTTTTTTACTTTGCTGCTTTTACTTATCTTTAATAAAAGGGTTGTTTTCCCTACTCAACATGTGGTGTTTTAAAGTCAGAGGGTTATTTCCGTTCTGGAGTGCAACAATCATAGAATCATAGAATCAAAGAGTGGGAAGAGACCTCCTGGGCTATCCAACCCCATTCTGCCAAGAAGCAGGAATATTGCATTCAAAGCACCCCTGACAGATGGACATCCAGCCTCTGTTTAAAAGCCTCCAAAGAAGGAGGTTCCACCACACTCCGGGGCTCTCTGAACGGCTCTCACAGTCAGGAAGTTCTTCCTCATGTTCAGATGGAATCTCCTCTCTTGTAGGCCACATTTATGACTGCAAGCCTACCAAGTTTCAGAACATTTCACCAATCCACTGATTTTTGAGAAATTTTTGAGAAAGTCTTTACCATAACTTTGAACACACACATACACACACAAGAGAGGGTTCTGGGAAGTGAAGTCCCAAGTGTACACCACAAATGAGGAGGAGAATGGATGGACACAGTCAACCAGGCGTTTGATTGGCTTTGGTTGCCCCCTACTAGGCCCGTTTTCATGGATTCGCCAGCCAAATTCCCTGAATCCTCTGAATCCAGTAAACAAAAATTATATCATGCACACCTCTAATGTCTGAGGAGACACGTCACCGGGGAGTAAGGACATCCCCTTCTCCGAATGTCATGTCCTACCAGGATAATGGATCCAGATGTGGGCAGATGTAGGAGGTGGGAAGCCCTGCTGCTGTATCACTCACAGAGGACTGGTCCATCCTCACAAAGGGCTTCATCTTGTTATGTGATTTCAGCTCTGAAACCATGGGTTTGATGCCCTGGCGAGCCTTAGACTTCAAATGTTCAAATCAGACACAACAAAAGGATGAAGGCGAGGATCAGAGGTTTGTTTACGTTGGCCAAAAGTGGATGTCTGGGGAGAAAGCACTCCCAAATCAGACATCAAGGTACTGGATACAGACAGAAGCACTTATAGATTTGACAGTAATTCAAAGAACGGACTTTTGCTGCTCTGGGCACTGACTGGTGGATGTTTTATGACCCATTTATTTATTTATTTCCAGCATTTCTACCCTGTTCCTTCTCAACCAGCTCAGAACGGCTTACACTCGGCAACAATTTGATGCCGCAACATATAAAAAATACAATAATATAACAACCATTAAAAACAATAGATAGAACATTAATTAAAACAATTAAAAGCATTATTGTCAGCCATATAACCATTCCAGTCCAATTCCACATCCAAAGTGCTGTTATGCCTGCTGTTGTCATCAATGACAACGTCGTCTGTGCATTGTCTGTGCTGATGACAACATCGTCTGTGCGCATTCAGAAGAAGACCTACAAGCCACTCTAAACACCTTTGCAGAAGCATACGAAAAGCTCAGCCTCTCACTGAACATCGAGAAAACCAAAGTGCTCTTCCAGCAGCCACCAACCGATCCCTCTCCAATGCCAGATACACAGCTTAATGGTGTAACATTAGAAAATGTTGTTTCTACTACTTTGGCAGCCACCTCTCCACAAAAGTCAAGATGGAAACTGAAATACAATACCGCCTGAGCTCTGCGAGTGCAGCTTTTTTCTGAATGAAGCAGAGAGTGTTTGAGGACCAGGACATCCGTAGGGATACCAAGGTGCTTGTTTATAAAGATGTTGTCCTCCCAACTCTGCTATATGTCTGCGAAATGTGGACTGTCTACAGATGTCACATGCAACTCCTGGAATGATTCCATCAGCGCTGCCTCCGGAAAGTCCTGCAAATCTCTTGGGAAGACAGGTAGACATACGTCAGCGTGCTGGAAGAAGCAAAGACCACCATCATGGAAGCGATGCTCCTCCACCATCAACTCTGCTGGGCCGGCCATGTTGTCTGGATGCCTGACCATCGTCTCCCAAAGCAGTTGCTCTGCTCCGAACTCAAGAACAGAAAACGGAATGTTGGTGGACAGGAAAAGAGATTTAAAGATGGGCTGAAAGCCAACCTTAAGAACTCTGGCATAGACACTGAGAACTGGGAAGCCCTGGCCCTTGAGTGCTCCAGATGGAGGTCAGCTGTGACCAGCAGTGCTGCAGAATTTGAAGAGGCACGAATGGAGGGCGAAAGAGAGAAATGTGCCAAGAGGAAGGCACATCAAGCCAACCCCAACTGAGACCGCCCCCCACCTGGAAACCAATGCCCTCACTTCGGGAGAAGATGCAGGTCAAGAATTGGGCTCCACAGTCACCTATGGACCCACCCCCAGGACACCAAACTTGGAGGACCATCATCCTTGGACTACGAGGGATCACCTAAGTAAGTAAGTAAGTAAGTAAGTAATGCCTGCTGTCCAAAAGCCTGGTCCCTGAACCATGATTTCAATTTCTTCCTGAAAGACAGGGGAGATGAAGCCGACCTGGGAAGTGGCTTGCATAGGCGGAGGGCCATCACCGAGAAGGCCCTGTCTCTCATCCCCACCAAATGCATTTGTGATGCTGGCAGGACTGAGAGCAGGCCTCCCCAGATGATCTTAAACTGCAAGCCAAGACGTAGAGGGAGATACATTCAGACAAGTAAGCTGGGCCATAACCGTATAGGGCTTTATAGGCCAAGACCAGCACTTTGAATTATGCTCAGAAGTGGACCGGCAGCCAGTGGAGCTGACACAACAGGGTGATGGTATGTGCTGATTAGTGGAGGGTGCTATCTTCTGCAGCAGCTGATTGGCTCCCCAAGTTGGCAGGAAATTTAGTCATTAAGATGTTTTCTTATCTTTTCATTTTTGGTAATTTTTATTGAGAACTTTCCGAAGACATTGAATGTTGTAAATACTTTAACAAAACTATAAAAACAGAAAAAAAGAAAGAAAGAAAGAAAGAAAGAAAGAAAGAAAGAAAGAAGATATGAGAAATGCGTAGAAATGGCTTACAACGTCCTTTTCAGTGCCATTAAATACACATCGTAAAATCATTCCTCTCTAGGTAAGATTACATCACGCTTATCTTTAGATGATCAAATCCTTCTGATTCTCAAAGCTCTCAGAGATCAAATCCTTTTCTTTTTTTCTGCAAAAACAACAACAACAACAACAATGGGTATTCCCAGTCTTTTAACAATATCACTAATGATGTTTTCTCTAATCAAAACAGATGGTTGGTCGATTTCTGTTAGTAGTCAAACTTTTACAGATTTTTGTTGATGTTTTCTGTGCCCACCTTCTTTGGCTCCTTTGGGAAAGTAATACGGGCAAGGGAGATGGCCAGGAGGAGAGCAGGAGGGAGAAATTATGGATGTTTCCAGGACGCCAATCCTAGAAAACGCAGGCCTTTCCCTCACTGTCATCTTGCTATAAACCAGGGAAGGTTTTCAATGGAGCGGACCCAAGTTTCTAGCCCTGCAAAGTTTTCCATGGCACAGAAACTGAGTTTCCAAGGCTGGCAAGGCTTTGCAGAGGGAGAGGACCATTGCCAAGGATCTGCCAACAAGGCACCTCTGCTTTTCCTCCGTCCTTTTTCGGTTGCCAATTTCTGCTCTGGACTTTGGTCCCTCACTATCTCCAGACTCAGGGCTGATTTGGAGACAGAAAAAAGCCCTTCTCTTTCACAACATGCTTGCAGAGTGACTGACAACCCCTTCCGCATTTCCCTCCTGCATCGGTGATAGTGAATTGTGACTAATTTACTCAAGGTCCTTCTTAATTCTTGGGAAGACTGGGAAAAGGTTAAACGAATCAGATGCCAAGTCAATTTTGCCACTACTAATGCAGATTTGGAGTATGGCTCGAGAGCAGCACGTGTGAAAAAGATCTTGGGGTCCTCGTGGGGAACAAGTTAAACATGAACCAGGAATGTGATGCAGCGGCAAAAAAAAGCCAGTGGGATGTTGGCCTCCATCAATAGGAGCCTAGTGTCTAGATCCAGGGAAGTCATGCTCCCCATGCTCTATTCCGCCTTGGTTAGACCACACCTGGAATCAAGCTGTGCCCAATTCTGGGCACCACAATTGAAGGGAGATATTGACTCTAAGCTGGAATGTGTCCAGAAGAAGAGGGCGACTAAAATGATAAAGGGTCTGAAGAACAAGCCCTATGAGGAGCAGATTAAAGAGCTGAGCATGTTTAGCCTGAAGAAGAGAAGGCTGAGAGGAGATATGATGAGGGACATGTATCAATATGTGAGGGGAAGCCACAGGGAGAGAGGAGGGAGCAAGCTTCCTTTCTGCTTCCTTGGAGACTAGGACACAAGGGAACAATGGCTTTAAACTCCAAGAAAGGAGATTCCATCTGAACATGAGGAAGAACTTCCTGACTGTGAAAGAGAGCTGTTCAACAGTGGAACTCTCTGCCCTGGAGTGTGGTGGAGGCTCCTTCTTTGGAAGCTTCTAAGCAGATGCTGGATGGCCCTCTGTCAGGGGTGCTTTGAATGCAATTTTCCTGCTTCTTGGAAGAATGGGGTTGGACTGGATGATGGCCAACGAAACGCAAGGACCCCCTAAAAACAAAACGAGTTTAGAACCAAATTTTTCCGTGGTGACCCAAGCCTACTCAATGGGACTTTCTCCTTGCAAAAGGTGATGGGGCTTGGTTGCCAAAATGTTCCCCAACCTTCACCCTCTCTTCTGCTGGCCCTCATTCTCTGCTTGACCGCCTGCCCCAAAGTTGAACCTCTGCAATCTGGAGATGTTTTTGGAGCGAAGAGCGGGTGAACGGGCGGGCAAGCGGAGGCCTCTCTGCCAACCGCGCCGCTCTCAAGCCCTTTCTTCCCTTTGTCTCCTTTCCGTTGATTCAGGGCATTTCTGCATCGCTATTGACAACGTGTTTGGGACATCCAGGCATCGGAGTGACAGCAGCATTTCCATGACCCGAAACCAAGAAGCGCATTGGCGCGGGAGGCGGGAGCTGCCCGGAATCATGCGGCAGGGCTTCAGCACACACTCAGAGCCAGGTGAGGATGATGGGGATGATGAGTGACAACGTGTTTCCAGACAGAGAGAGATCTGCCCTGGCAGGGTTCCTCCCCTGGAGTTCACGGCATTTGCCGTCCCCACGAAGCACGGAGGGGAAAGAAAGGTGGGCTCGTTGGCAAAGCCAGGAGATGTTTAAAGGAATGTAGATGACACAACGTTTGAAGACTTTGACTGAAATAATTGCCACGATGCACTCAACGCCATGCAGGATGCTCCGGGAAGGATGAGCAAACACATTGGGACAGCGAAACAAAATGTTCAGGCTCACAAAGATAACAATCGCACCCGCCGACAAGAGCGAAAGGAACCTCCAATCTGCTTGGCTCTTGAGTTCGGAAGTTCACGGGGTGGCAAAGAGTGCAAAATTAATGGATGAGCTGTTGGGTTTTTATAGAAATGTCAAAAAAGGAAACATTGGGCGGAAGCTGGACGGGGTTGCACTCCCCCTGAAGCCACAGGTCCACAGTTTGGGAGTCCTCTTGGATCCATCGCTTATGCTTGAGGCTCAGGCGTTGGCGGTGTCTGGGAGGGCTTTTGCACAATTGAGACTCGTGCGCCAACTGCGACCGTACCCCACGAAGGCTGATCTGGCCGGGGTGGTCCATGCCTTGGTCACCTCCAGATTGGACTACTGCAATGCACTCTACGTGGGGCTGCCCTTGGAAACAGCTCGGAAGTTCCAACTGGTCCAACCGGCGGTGGCCAGGATGTTAACCGGGGCTCCTTACAGAGAGAGGTCAACCCTCCTATTCAAGGAGCTCCACTGGCTGCCGTTTATTTTCCGAGCCCAATTTAAGGTGCAGGTGCTTACCTACAAAGCCCTGAACGGTTTGGGACCACCTTACCTGCGTGACCGCATCTCCGTCTACAAACTCACGCATTCACTGCGGTCATCTGGAGAGGCCCTGCTCGTGATCCCGCCTGCGTCACAAGCGCGTTTGGTGGGGACACGAGACAGGGTCTTTTCTGTGGTGGCCCCCCGACTCTGGAACACCCTCCCCAAAGATCTGAGACAGGCCCCTACACTGGCAGTCTTCAGAAAGAATTTGAAGACCTGGCTGTTCTGATGTGCCTTCCCAGAATAGGAATCTCCAATAACAAGTCCCAGAAGCACTTTAGTAGAAATTAAGATTGCTGCACACCGCACACTTCACTTGCCCTATAATGCCTTATATCCCACCTGTCACATCAGCACTTTTAATTCTGTACCCTTCACTCTGGCCCGGCCCAGTTTTATACTGTCTTGATGTATTGTTTATTGTTTGTTGTTTAATATTGCTTTAACTGTTTTTAATTTGCTTTAGGTGTTGTGTTGTTATGTTGTGCATTGAGGCCTTGGCCTGTGTAAGCCGCATCGAGTCCTTCGGGAGATGCTAGCGGGGTACAAATAAAGTTTAATAATAATTAATAATAAAAAGCTGTTCTTTTGGTTCAGGAAAAAGAAACAGAATGGAAATTTGGATCTTGGATTCGTCGTTGAGCCTGGAGCCCCAAGTTTTGGCGGTGACCAGGGGAGCATTTGCACAGTTAAAACTTGTGCGCCAGCTGCGCTCATACCTTGGGAAGTCTGACTTGGCCACGGTAGTCCACGCTCTGGTTACATCCCGCATAGACTACTGCAACGCTCTCTATGTGGGGTTGCCTCTGAAGACTGCCTGGAAGCTTCAAATGGTCCAACGCTCGGCAGCCAGATTACTAACAGGAGTGGCACTCAGGGAGCATACAACTCCTCTGTTGCGCCAGCTCCACTGGCTGCCAGTTTGCTACCGGGCACAATTCAAAGTGCTGGTGTTGACCTATAAAGCCCTAAATGGTTCTGGTCCAACTTACCTGTCTGAACGTATCTCCTCCTATGAACCAGTTAGGACGTTAAAATCATCTGGGGAGGCCCTGCTCTCGGTCCCGCCTGCGTCACAAGTACGGTTGGCGGGGACAAGAGACAGGGCCTTCTCGGTGGTGGCCCCTCGGCTGTGGAACGCCCTTCCCACAGAAATTAGATCGGCCCCCTCCCTGTTCGCATTTCGGAGGAAAGTGAAGACCTGGTTGTTTGAGCAGGCATTTGAATAGGCAGTGTAACTAATATAGAAATATGGAACATTTGGATGATGAGACTGGATCTTGATTTTAACTATGAGACGAGATGAGATGTTATGATGTTTATTGATTGTTATAATGTTATTCTTTTAACTTGTTCGTAACTGTTTTATCATTAAGTATTGTATTTGCTTTGTTAACCACTCTGAGCCGCCCTGAGGGCTGAGAAGAATGGTATACAAATATAGTAAATAAATAATTTTTTGGAACTTTTCATTAGATCACTACTGACCGAAAGGTTGTGAGTTCGAAGCCAGCTCGGGTCGGAATAAGCTTGGGTCAGAATAATTTGTCTAGCTTGCTTTTGACCTTTGCAGCCCGGGGAGGCTTATTTAACTAATTTACGATGCCATAAAACTCTCCAGCAGCATGCAAAAGAATGAGAAAGTGCTCCATCAGTGTCACAAGTGGATGGTGAAGCGACAGCTCCCCCAGTGGCCAGAATTCAAACATACCCTCATGAAGCTGGAATATTAAATAGCCTCTGTGTGTCTGTCTATATATGTTGTGTGTCTATGACACTGAATATTTGCCGTGTATATGTGCACTGGGATCCGCCCTGAGTCCCCTGCAGGGTGAGAAGGGTGGAAATACAAATACTGTAATTAAATAATAAATAAAATAAAATAAAATAAAATAAAATAAAATAAAATAAAATAATAATAAAAATTTATTTATACCCCGCTACCATCTCCCCAAGGGACTCGGTGTGGCTTACATGAGGCCGAGCCCACAATATATCAATACAAGTAATAACAATCACAATACAAAGCAAAGCAATTAAAATAAAATATTTGTGTTAGATATGACACAGACCCCTTATGATTTCTCCAAAACACGTCAGAATCAAAACTGGTTTTGTTCAATTTTAGTTAAGACAAGTGAGGCAGTTTTTTTGGAGTTGTACACACCTTGACCTTGAAGGAGCTGGGGGTGGTGACGGCCGACAGGGAGCTCTGGCGTGGGCTGGTCCATGAGGTCATGAAGAGTCGGAGATGACTGAACAAATGAACAACAACAAACACACTGCTAGTACTTTGACTCTGAAATTTCATGTAGTTGTGAACATCTGGAAATCATTCTCTTGGGGTCAGGTCTACCTTGGCAGGTCAGCTATGGGCTTCCTCGTCTTCTCCTGGAAGGAGATCTCCGTGTGGTCAAGAATGAATGGAAGATGGTGGCTCTGGACTCATAATTAAAGAGGAAACTTGAACTTGAGAGGAGTTAAACCATTCAGCACCTTGGACAGCTACCTGAAAAATCAGATTAAAACCCAGGCCCCTTCTATACTACCATATAACATCCAGATTATCAGCTTTGAATTGGATTATATGGCAGTGTAGACTCATAACATCCAATTCAGAGCAGATAACGTGAATTATATGTGGATTATATGGTTGTGTAGAAGGGGCCTGGGTTTTAATCTGAGGTTTCAGGTAGCTGTCCAAGGTGCTGAATAGTTTGACTCCAGAGAAGTCTTGTTGTCCTTCTGTCAATGAATTGCTTTGGGTCTCTTTGGGAAGAGAAAAAGCAGAAATAAATGCTAATATTGATACCACAAATAAGGAGGATCTCAATGAAGGAAGACATCCTTTTGTGTTGCATTTACTCAATCTTTTCATGGAGGCAGCGGATAAAGCTTTTAATGGAGAGTAATATTTTTATTTGATTGTGTGTTTAAATATCTTTTAATGCTCCTTTCCTCTTATTTTTAAATCTCAAATCCCAAGGTTCCTTTGATTGGTGCCGTGAAAGTGAATTCATAGTGCTATAACAGTACAATGCAAAAGGAATCCTTGTTTTGACAACAGATGCAAATATACAGACGGAATTTTTTTAAGTCCAGCGTTGCACTGAAATTGTGAATGTCAGAATGCAATTCATGCATTGCATGCAATTTCCCCCCTTTTCCGGTATATGAAATGATGATACCTTTGGACTTGATGGCAAATCCGTTACCTATTTAATGAGCTGTAGTGTGTCAAACACTAAGTGCAGTTGCATTCTCCCTGGAAAATACGATCAAGTGGTAAATGTTTTGCATGACAGCTTATCAAACATAAGGCAAGCGTGAGATATATTTGCATGGCAACTTCAGGACTTGTCAAGCACTAGTCGTTGCGTATACCTTCTCTGCTTTCTCTTCTGCTATTATTAATATTATGTTGCGCTCTGCTCTGCAATGGGAAATGTGCAATGTGCTGTGCAGGCATTATGCCCATCTGGGTAGCTAGATGTTGCAGAGAAAATTCAGATGAAGGAAAATTAAAGGTGTAAACAAAGAGAGAGAAAGAGAGAGAAATGGACACCCCACTGAACTCCATGGCTGTATTTTAATATCTAATGTTATCGCTACTGTTTACTTCTATGATAGAGGTACTTCTTTTGCTGAATGCTCAAAGGCATCAATGGGTATTCAAAAATGGAGTTATGGGGTTGTAATCTAGGCTGTATAAATAATGCAGTTGTGGCTCATTGCTATGGAATCCTGGGGTTTGTAATTTAGTGTTCTTTGGAAGAGAGGGCTAAATACTGTGGGCTGTGGTGCAGCTAGTTAGTAGCCAGCTGCATTAAATCACTACTGACTGAGACATTATGAGTTTGAAGCCAGCCCTGGTCGGAGTGAGCTCCCAACCATTAATAGTCTACCTTGCTGTTGACCTATGCAGCTCGAAAGACAGTTGCATCTGTCAAGTAGGAAATTTAGGTACTGCTTTATGCGGGGAGGCTAATTTAACTAATTTATGACACCACAAAACTTTCCAGCAACGTCCGTAAGAATAAGGAAGTGCTCCATCAAGGACGCAGTGTCACAAGTGGACGGTGAAGCGGCAGTTCCCCCTGTGGCCGGAATCAAGCATACCCTCATGAACCTGGAAAAGCTGGAATGTTAAATTGCCTCTGTGTCTGTCTATAGATGTTGTACATCTCAATGGCATTGAATGTTTGCCATGTATATGTGCATTGCAATCCACCCTGAGTCCCCTGTGGGGTGAGAAAGGTGGAATATAAATACTGTCAATAAATAAATAAATACATTTGTAAAACTACAACTCCCAGGATTCCCTAGCATTGGGCCATGGTCTCAAACTGCACCAATTCTGCAATGCAGCTACACCCATGCTTCCAAACGCAAAAGAAGTATCTACGCTACAGGATGGATGCCGTTCCGCCAATTCCTTCGGGTTTGGTAACTCTAAATAAGGAAAGCAACTCCCTGTTTCGGTCTCTGTTTAGCCCTCTGACTGTGCTTCCCTTGTTTGGGATCATAAGTGATAACAGCTTCAGGTGTTTCGGCTGGAGGGCAGATGCTTCAATATTTCAGAAACAAGCACTTTGCAGAAAGCGCTCTACGAAGGCGGCTGAGTTGGAGCAACAACCAGATGGGAAAACTGGTTCCGATCCTCCCATTGCAATGGAAGGGAGGAAATAAATGCCTTTTCCTTTTGCATCTCAGGCACAGAACATCGCCTTGAAATCTTGGTATGAAATGTCAGGGTGCATTAGCACAGAACGGTGTACATTTCACAGTTTATCCCATTGACAGAAGCTCAGTGAGTGTGAGGTCTCAGTAAGCCAAGCTCTGTTTACTAGGAAATCCAGGAGCAATGGCTGCGTTCTTGGTTGTCACTCACAGAAGTTGGCTGTCTTCTTTTCCGACGTCTGCTGCACATGCTGATGCCACCTATGGCCATGTTTCGTAGGACATGGGTGGCAGGGGTTTCATTTATGGCTTGATGGGGAAGTTCCTCCATCTATCCATCCATCCATCCATCCATCCATCCATTTTGTTATCAAAAATGGAGGGAGCAAATGAATTGCCTTGGAGGTCCCACTCCACCCTTTCTTCCAAATCTCCAAACCACACACAACGTCCCCCTCGAGGGTCTATCTCCAAGTTGCATAAGCACCACCTTTCCCATCACTTACAACTTCACTCTAAGTAGAAATCTGTTTCAATTGAAGAGAGATATTGACAAGCTGGAATGTGTCGCAAAGAATCAAGGGTCTGGAGAACAAGCCCTATGAGGAGCGACTTAAGGAGCTGGGCATGTTTAGCCCTCGGAAGAGAAGGCGGAGAGGAGACATGATAGCCATGTATAAATAGGTGAGAGGAAGTCCTGGGGAGCAGACTTCATTTCTGCTTCCCTGGAGACTAGGACGCCATGGAGCTATGGCTTCAAACTACAAGAAAGGAGGTTCCACCTGAACATTAGGAAGAACTTCCTGACTATGAAAGCCGTTCAGCAGTGGAACTCTCTGCCCCGGAGTGTGGTGGAGGCTCCTTCTTTGGAAGCTTTGAAACAGAGGCTGGATGGCCATCTGTTGGGGGTGCTTTGAATGCAACTTTCCTGCTTCTTGGCAGAATGGGGTTGAACTGGGTGGCCCATGAGGTTTCTTCCAACTCTAGGATTCTAGGATTCTAGGATTAACTGGTTTTCCCTGTACTGATTGGGAGTACCTGAGATTTCGGACAACAAGGAGCTTGCTCCCTCCTGCCCTCCATCAGTTTCCTCTTGTGAAGAGGCATGTTCCATGCACTCCCTCTCTGCTGGATTGGCCTGAGTCTCATGACTTGACCCTCCCACATTCCAGAGAAACAGGCAGATGTGGCCTCCATTTCCAGGACCAGTGTCACAAGGAAGGAGCTGGAGAACAGATGACAAGCTCCTCCTTGAACATGTGTTTGTGCGTGTGTCGCGCTCCCCGGCTGTGAACAACATGTCCTTTTGTGTTGAGCACATATGGCTCCGTGTGTGACAAGGAACAACTGGGAACAATCTGTGGGGCCCTTCCCAAAATGTTCAGTGTGAGTGGCCTAGATTCGAGGAACCATCACCGTTCACATCCAAAACATGTTGCTTTTTGAACGACTCTCTTGGCAATGTTTGGCATACGAAGATTGTTGTGAGTGCACCTACACTATAGAAGGAATGCTTTTTGATACCACTTTAACTGCCATGGAATCCTGGGAGTGGCACTTTGAGCACTCCTTGAGAAAGAAGTAGCCAAACTACAAGGTTCCATGAATCCATAACATCGAAGTACGGCAGTTAAAAGGGCCATCAAACTGCATGCATTCTACAGGACAGGTGCTCATCTCAAGCGCTTGAATCAGCTTGACTTGAATGTTTCCATCACTGCCCATTTTAACAATAACAACAATGTATTGTCGAAGGCTTTCATGGCCAGAATCACTGGGTTGTTGTAGGTTTTTTCGGGCTATATGGCCAGAGGTAGTGAGGATGCTTGCCATAGATGCAGGCGAAATGCTTGCCATAGATGCAGGCGAATAACAATAACAACAATAGCAACTATAACAACCATAACAACGATAACAATAAAATTAACAACAATAATCATTGCAAAACGTACTTACTTACTTACTTACTTACTTACTTACTTACTTAGGTGATCCCTCGTTCTCCAAGTAGGATTGTCTTCCGAGATCAGTGTCCTGGCGGTGGGTCCGTAAGTGACTGTGGAGCCCTATTCTTGACCTGCATGTTCTTCTGCAGTGAAGGCATTGGTTTCAAGGTGGAAGGCGGTCCCGGCCGGAGTTGGCTTGATGCACCTTCCTCTTGGCACTCCATTTATACCTCTTCAAATTCTGCAGCACTGCTGGTCACAGCTGACCTCCAGCTGGAGCGCTCAAGGGCCAGGGCTTCCCAGTTCTCAGTGTCTATGCCACAGTTTTTGAGGTTGGCTTTGAGCCCATCTTTCAATCTCTTTTCCTGTCCTCCAACATTCCTTTTTCCATTCTTGAATTCGGAGTAGAGCAACTGCTTTGGGAGACGGTGGTCGGGCATCCGGACAATGTGGCCGGTCCAGCGGAGTTGATGGTGGAGGACCATCATTTCAATGCTGGTGGTCTTTGCTTCTTCCATTTGTCTGCTTCTCTTCCCAAGAGATTTGCAGGATTTTCCGGAGGCAGAGCTGATGGAATCGTTCTCGGAATTGCATGTGACATCTGTAAACAGTCCACGTTTCACAGGCGTATAGCAGGGTTGGGATGACAATGGCTTTATAGACATGCCGCTTGGTATCTCTATGGATGTCCTGGTCCTCAACCACTCTCTGCTTCATTCGGAAAAAAGCTGCACTTGCAGAGCTCAGGTGGTGTTGAATTTCAGTGTCGATTTTGACTTTGGTGGAGAGGGGGCTGCCAAGGGAGTGGAAATGGTCAATGTTTTCTAATGTGACACCATTAAGCTGTATTTCTGGCATTGGAGAGGGATTGCAATTGCAAAAACAACAACAACAGCCAGCTCCACTGGTTGCTGATCAGCTTCCGGGCACAATTCAAAGTGCTGGTTTTGACCTATAAAGCCCTAAATGGCTCTGGCCCAGTTTACCTGTCCGAACGGATTCTCCCCTATGAACCATCAAGGCTATTAAGATCTTCCGGGGGGGGGGGCTGCTCTCGGTCCCACCACCCTCACAATCACGGTTGGTGGGGACGAGAGACAGGGCCTTCTCAGTGGTGGCTCCCCGGCTTTGGAACTCCCTCCCACTAGAGGTTAGATCTGCCCCCTCCCTCCTGACGTTCAGGAAATCACTAAAAACCTGACTCTGGAATGTGGCATTCGAGGACTGAACCTAGAACCTCTCCCTGTGATGAATTATGATGAGCTGTGACTACGAACATGGCTATGACTATGACTGGATTGACGATTTGGCGTAGGAAACTGTAATGGTGTAACAATGATGTTTTTATTGTACTGTGTTGTACTATTTTAATATGTAATGATTTGCTCCTGTTGTTCTTTTATATGATTGTACTTTATATATGCTGTAAACCGACCTGAGTCCCTCGTTGAGGTTGAGAAGGCCGGTAGAGAAAACCTCTAAATAAATAAATAATAAATAAATAAATAATAACAACAAGTACAACCAGAGTATATTTGTTACCTCCCTCTCCTTACAGCTCATGGCGGAGTACAACAAGGTTCAAACAGAGAGATAAAAGACAACACCATTACAATACCTCAAATTACAACAATACACATAAGATCCTAACCTTTGGATCCCCTTTTGCCATTGGAGGGCCTTAAAACTCTAGCAAATGCAATGCTGAAAATAAATAAGGATATGGAGGGTGAGAATGAGAGAGAAGTAATGAAGGAGTAATCTCCAGATGGGCAGCCATGCGTGGAAGCCCGCCTGCCTCGGCATGTGATCCGACTCAGCTCGGGGGCAAAAAGCATTGAGATAATTGGAGGGAAGGTCACGGGAAGCAAAGAAAGGAACGAGGGAAAAGCTGGAGAGGAGGGAGCAGAAGCGATTGAGGAGAGATGGCAGGAGAAGGAGAGGAAGAGGAAGAGGAGGAAGGCAGGAGGGGAAACACACAGGAATTTCCAGAGCATGTGTTTTGCATTTCGCTCATTGTCTTCTCCGCAACTACACATCCCTTCAAAGGAAGCTGAACCATCCAGAGAACTGTGCCATGCAGGCAGACTTTGCAAAATAATAATTTGTAAAATGCAGAGCCTGAACATCCCAGCATGGTGGCTATTTTATTTATTTTATTTATCGTGTCAGGAGCAACCAGACATTTGTATTACATTTTTAACAAAGCAAGCAAACAAACAGACAAATAGACAGACAAAACACAAAGTTTGCAAGCTTGGTAGTTGATTAAATGTCCTTTGAGCAGCAGCTGGCTACTTGGAGTGACTCTGGTGTTGCCACAAGAAGGTCCTCCCTTGTGCATGTGGCAGGGGGGGAGTCTCTCATTTGGTATCAGCCACTGATTGAGGTTCTGGGTTTGAGCCTGCCACTTTTGGACTCTCGCTTGCTGAGGTGTTTCAGTGAGTGTCTCAGATGATCGAAGAGATCGTATGGGTTCGTACACAGCAATGCAGTCACGCAGGTAGGTGGGTCCCAAACCGTTTAGGGCTTTGTAGGTAAGCACCTGCACCTTGAATTGGGACCGGAAAATAAATGGCAGCCAGTGGAGCTCCTTAAACAGGATATATATGTGTGTGTGTGTGTGTGTGTGAATATTCTGCTCTCCCTCCCCGAGGGGACTCAGAGCACATTACAACATACACAAATAGGCAAACATTCAGTGCCTTGAATGCAGTGGAATAACAATGACATACAAATGCACAGAACAGGGGCAAAGGCTTCCCCTTTCATCTCCGGCTTTCTGGAGGCAGTGCTCAACTCTGGCCACGGGGAGGTGCTCTTGTTCCATTTCCAAGCTGAGGAGCATGTTGTCCTTAGACACCTCCTGGTTGTGTTGCCAGCATGGCTGCATGGGCGCCTTTATTACTTTCCTACCAAAGTGATACCTGGGTTGTTGTAGGTTTTTTTGGGCTCACTACCTCTGAGGATGCTTGCCATAGATGCAGGCGAAACGTCAGGAGAGAATGCCTCTAGAACATGGCCATTCAGCCCCCAAAAACCTACAACAACCCAGTGATTCCGGCCATGAAAGCCTTCGACAAAAGTGTTACCTATTGATCTACTCACATTTGCATGTTTTTGAACTGCAGAAACGGATTGTGGTTCAGCCAAAATGCACAAAATGCACAAGCCTAATATATACAAGGAAAAATGTATTCCATTACTGCCAAAAAGTTTGAAGCAGAGGTTATATGTTCCTCCAAACCCCGCTCTTCTTCTCCAGATGAGCAATTGGATCAGAGCCCAAGGAGGAGGACTTTGTGGGCGCTTGCTTGGTGATCATCACGAGAAGCCCACTTCATGGCGCTGAGCTCTCTTTCGAGGAACTGTGTTTTTCAATCCCTCCCAGGCAATTGCTTGCCTCTCAAGGTGGAGTGGCTTCTCCAAGAGTAAAATATCGCCACAATGGCAAGCGAGCATCAGATCACGCATTGAGCATCAGATAACTTGGGAAGGCGGCATCATTGGCCTCCAGCTCACGCTCTTCTTGAAACGAAAGAAACAATAAAACAAGGCTTAAACTGGGTTGTCTGCTTCCACATTAAGAGAAATATGGCACTAAAACGATAAAATGCAGCAATTGCTGTTGATCAAACAACGATCTCAATATAAAGTGCTAATAAAGAGTCTCATATATATTATTACAAAGTGTGTATACATATATATATAGGCCTCCAGTAGCACAGTGGGTTAAACCGCTGAGCTGCTGAACTTGCTGACTGAAAGGTCGGTGGTTTGAATCCAGGGAGTGGGGTGAGCTCCTGCTGTTAGCCCCAGCTTCTGCCAACCTAGCAGTTCGAAAACATGTGAGTGTGAGTAGATCAATAGGTACCACTCTGGCAGGAAGGTGGTGGTGCTCATGCAGTCATGCCAGCCACATGACCTTGGAGCGTCTACGGACAGCACCGGCTCTTTGGCTTAGAAATCAAAGAGCACCACTTCCCAGAGTGAAACCTTTACCTTTTTAGTATATTATATATATACATATTTTATATATAGGTATAGGTATAGGTAAAGGTAAAGGTAAAGGTAAAGATAAAGGTAAAGGTAAAGGTTTTCCTCTAACATGAAGTCCAGTTGTGTCCAGATCTGGGACTCTGGTGCTCATCTCCATTTCTAAGCCGAAGAGCCGGTGTTGTCCATAGACACCTCCAAGGTCATGTGGCCAGCATGACTGCATGGAGTGCTGTTACCTTCACACACACACACACACACTACCAGTGTCACAGCAGGTTAAAGCACTGAGCTGCCGATCTTGCTGACTGAAAGGCCGACAGATCAAGTCCAGGGAGTAGGGTGAGCTCCTGCTGTTAGCCCCAGTTTCTGCCAACTTAGCAGTTTGAAAACATGTGAATGTGAGTTGATCAATAGGTACCGCTTCAGCGGGAAGGTGAGGGTGCTCCATGCAGTCCTGCCAGTGGCCACATGATCTTGGAGGTGTCTAGGGACAACGCTGGCTCTTCGGCTTAGAAACGGAGATGAGCACCACAGTTGGACATGAGTAAACTTAATGTCAAGGGGAAACCTTTACCATATATATATATATATATATATATATATATATATATATATATATCACACACATACACACATGCATATCTACATTTGCCCAAGTATTTATATACAGCGTATGTTTGAATTATGCATATACAGTATGCATTTCCATCAGTATTTTTGCTTAATCTTTATTGACAGAACATTCTACACTGCAAAAAGGGGGTGGAAAAGTGTGCAGAAATGATCATGATATCTAAATGTTACAAAAACGATGGTAGCATTCACTCTTAGGAAATGAAGATTTGCACCCATATGGTATTATCATTATTTGAAACACAGCAAGATGAGTCCACAGCAGACAAGATCTCTCTGCTGGCTGATTATTATTATTATTATTATTATTATTATTATTATTATTATCCTGCTTTATTGTTCCTTAAAAGAGAGTTTTCGGACGAAGAGGAGCTGGAAGTGCAATCGATCAATACTGTTTCTTCCTGATCGCGTCCGGTTGCAAGGAAGCTGGATTGCGCTTTGCTGTGTGGCTAATGTTGGATGGCCAGAGACACTTTCTCTCTCTCTCTCTCTCTCTCTCATTCCATATCCTGTATTCTCTATTCAATGGTATTTTTAGCCCTGAATTAGACACTCGAGCCTTTCAATTTGCAGGCTAAAAATAGCCTGCCCCATATTTCCTTGAATGACTTGCAGGGATGTATTTGCTGGCAACCTTTACCCAGGAAGGGCAGGGCGCTTTCCCCAAGTCTCCGGCATTTCCAACACAATGCCAAAATTGAAGCGCAGGCCTTCCTTCTATGATTAACATGTGATCAAATACAAAAGCCTGCATAGTGATCTTGTTTGCTGTGTACTTACTTTGTTATGAATCTAACAACAACAACAACAACAACAACAATTGTGTGGTTTTCTGGCATTGTATATTTCTTCTATGACGGTTCATTTGGTCCACGCTCTTGTGACATCCCGAATAGACTACTGCAACGCTCTCTACGTGGGGTTGCCCTTGAAGATTGTTAGGAAACTTCAACTAGTCCAGCGAGCGGCAGCCAGATTGCTCACCGGAGCGACATACAGGAAGCATACCACCCCCCCCTGCTGTGTCAGCTCCACTGGCTGCCGATTCTGTTCCGAGCACAATTCAAGGTGCTGGTTTTGACCTACAAAACCCTGTGCGGTTCCGGTCCAGTGTATCTGTCCGAACGTATCTCCCTCTACGTCCCACCCCGGAGTCTGAGATCATCTGGGGAGGCCCTGCTCTCGACCCCACCACTGTCACAAGTGAGGCTGGTGGGGACGAGGAGCAGGGCTTTCTCAGTGGTGGCCCCCCACCTGTGGAACTCACTCCCGGGGGAAATCAGGGCATCATCATCCCTCCTCGCCTTTAGGAGGAGGGTGAAGATGTGGTTATGGGACCAGGCCTTTGGGCACTCTGGCAATTAAATTAGACAATCAGCGAGTAAGACCAACAGGATTGATGAAGTGGAACGTAAAACTAGATCTATGAGTTAGCGAACGCTGACCATGTAAGAGGAGGAATTGGGTTTGTATTGGTTTTATTGATTTTATTGATTTTATGGTTATAATGCATGAATTGTTGTTAACGGTGAATTGATGTAATTTTGTGTATGATTGTTTTATGATGCAGGCATCGAATTGTGCCTTTGCCTTTGTAAGCTGCCCTGAGTCCCCTTCGGGGTGAGAAGGGCGGGGTAGAAGAACCCCAAATAAATAAATAAATAAATAAATAATTATTTTGATCCTGTTGCTCACTTGTCGATGGATGTCCAGAATCAGCAGCATCCACCGCGGTCCTTTTTATCCTGGGTGTCGACTGAGCCAGTATAGACTTCGTTTTGGTTTGCTTCTCCATAATGCTCATGGGTGAGGTGCTCCTCAGATGAGACCTCTCTGACTTGGTTGGACCTGCTGAGAGTTACACTACCACCAGCACAGCTCTCAGCATCCTTGGAGCAGCTAAGCCCCCCACCATGACAAAGTGGTACCCATTGGGGGGGTTGAAGGAAAAGTTGACAAGGAGAAGACCTGGTGATGGCTCATGAATGGAACTCTGAAGAAGGAGGCAGAAGAAGGCCTGGTTTTCGCAGCCCAGGAGCAAGCCATCAGAACCAAGGCCATTAAGGCCAGGATGGAAAAATCAGCGGATGACCCAAAATGCAGACTGTGCAAGGAAGTGGAGGAAACCAGGGACCATCTCCTCAGCTGTTGCAAGAAAATCGCACAGACGGACTACAAACAGAGGCACAACTCTGTGGCCCAAATGATTCACGGGAACTTATGTCACAAGTACCACCTGACAGCAGCAAAGAACTGGTAAAGGGATCATAAACCCGCAAATGTTGTGGAAAATGAACACGCAAAAATACTGTGGGACTTTAGAATCCAGACTGACAAAGTTTTGGAACACAATACACCAGACATCACGATTGTGATGGCGCAGTGGGTTCAACCCCTGTGCTTGCAGGACTGAAGACCGACAGGTCGCAGGTTCGAATCCGGGGAGAGACAGATGAGCTCCCTCTATCAGCTCCAGCTCCTCATGCGGGGACATGAGAGAAGCCTCCCACAAGGATGATAAAAAAAATCAAAAATCATCCAGGCGTCCCCTGGGCAACGTCCTTGCAGACAGCCAATTCTCTCACACCAGAAGCAACTTGCGGTTTCTCAAGTCGCTCCTGACAGGACAAAAAAAAATCACAATTGTGGAAAAGAAAAAAGTTTGGATTATTGATGTCGCCATTTCAGGTGACAGTCGAATTGACAAAAAAAGCCATGATCAGGACCTCAAAATCGAACTGCAAAGGCTCTGGTGGCATCAACCAGCACAGGTGGTCCCAGTGGTCACTGGCACACTGGGTGCTGTGCCAAAAGATCTCAGCCGGCATTTGGAAACAATAAACATTGACAAAATCACAATCTGTCAACTGCAAAAGGCCACCTGACTTGGATCTGCGCACATCGTTCGAAAATACATCACACAGTCCTAGACGCTTGGGAAGGGTTCGCCCTGTGATTTTGTGACACGAAATCCAGCAGAGAGATCTCGTTTGCTGTGACATACTGTGCTTTTGTGTCAGAATAATAATAATAATAATAATGGTGGTGATGGTGATGATAATTTTATTGCTTGCCCACTTCTCCTCATAGCTTGAGGCGGATGACAGAATAATTGTAACACATCAACATTGTAAAAATACCACAAACACACATATTAAACATTCTATAAAAGATCCATATGTATTTCTATAAAATACGTATTCAAATACACAAAAGAGAGATTAGACAAAGGAAAGGACACAAGTTCAAAATGCACAGTGCATCCAGGAATTCAACTGCTCGGTGCTTGAAAATATTCAGGAAATAATACCCCAAAATCCAGTGTGGATCTTGCCCTTGGTATCAGGAGTGCCATTTTACTCTGCCGTTGTGTTTAATGGAACTTGGGCATCCACGGATTCTGACATGGATCCCGTGGATACTGAGGGCCCACCACACAACGGAACAGACAAGCATCCCGAGCTCTGAGGATTATTACCTGGGAAGGAATCCCACTGGAGCATTGCAACGCACCCAAATCCCTGGGAGTCACTCTGGACCGTGCTCTGACCTACAAGAAGCATTGCCTGAACATCAAGCAAAAAGTGGGCGCTAGAAACAACACCATACGAAAGCTGACTGGCACAACCTGGGGATCACAACCAGACACAGTGAAGACATCTGCCCTTGCGCTGTGCTACTCTGCTGCTGAGTATGCATGCCCAGTGTGGAACACATCTCACCATGCTAAAACAGTGGATGTGGCTCTTAATGGGACATGCCGCATAATCACAGGGTGTCTGCGCCCTACACCATTGGAGAAATTACACTGCTTAGCCGGTATTGCACCACCTGACATCCGCCGGGAAGTAGCAGCCAATAGTGAAAGGACCTAGGCAGAGACATCTCCAGCTCATTCCGTGTTTGGGTATCAGCCAGCACGTCAACGACTTAAATCCAGTTTTCTAAGATCTACAGTTTTCTAAGATCTACAGAGATACTCGCTGGAACACCTCAGCAAGCGAGAGTCCAAAAGTGGCAGGCTCAAACCCAGAACCTCAACCAATGGCTGATACCCAATGAGAGACTCCTCTCTGGGCACACAGAGGACTGGGCGACTTGGAAGGCACTGAACAGACTGCGCTCTGGCACCATGAGATACAGAGCCAACCTCAAGAAATGGGGCCACACAGTGGAGTCCACGACATGCGAGTGTGGAGAAGAGCCAACCATTGACCACCTGCTGCAATGCACCCTGAGCCCTGCTACATGATGCACCATGGAGGACCTTCTTGCGGCCACACCAGAGGCACTCCAAGTGGCCAGATACTGGTCAAAGGACATTTAATCAACTACCAAACTCGCAAAATTTGTATTTTGTCTGTTTGTTTGCTTTGTTCTGTTATAAATGTAATATAATTTGACTGGTTGCCTTGACATGACAAATAAACCACACAAAAACTCATGCGATGGCCCCTAAAAGGTACAATCCGAACTATAGTTGATTTCAGGTATAGAATCAGATCTTTAGCTGTATTGTGTGTTGGGAGGAAGGTGGGATAGAAAATCAATCCCTTAATTACCGCCCTGAATAACCGGGGGCCATTTGTAAATGGATCTGCTTTTAGGATTAGGTGGGATTTGGTATCTTTAGGTTATTTAGACCCTTGATGTATATCACAGCCAAACAAGAACGGGGCTCAACAGCGTTTCCATTAAAGGCTTTATTGCTGAGCAAAAGGGAAGAAGAGATGCTCTTGCTCAGGTGGAGAGATACGCTGGGGACAAAAGGGCGGGTGCACGGAGGAAGGAAGCGTGTTCTCAAATGCCACGCAAACACACACCTTGCACAAACAAACACAGGGGAGGATTATATCCCGTGTTTGCTTTCAAGGCGGGAGAAATGTTGACTCAGGGAATGGCAGGAATGTTTGGCTGGGGAATTCCCCTTTGGGAGGAAGGCAAGGGAATGGGGCGCGGAAGCCACCGAGTTTCAACGAGTGTCTCCCAATGCTACCCCTTTGTTTCTTTCCCATCTCTTTATTCAGATGGCACTGAATTTCGCCCAGAACTGGAATGGATCTGCTCTAACTGGGATGGAGGCCGCACTCAAATGTGTGCAGTTGCCTGCAATTTGCAAAAGATTCTGCAAAAAGTTTGCCGGAAGCTAATGTTTTTCTTTTTGCACCAAAATGAACAATTATTATTATTATTATTATTGTATTTTCGAAGGCTTTCATGGCTGGAATCAGAGCACCTGATGAATCATAGAATCAATCATAGAATCCTAGAATCCTAGAGTTGGAAGAGACCTCCTGGGCCTTCATCCAGTCCAACCCCATTCTGCCAAGAAGCAGGAATATTGCATTCAAATCACCCCCTGACAGACGGCCATCCAGCCTCTGTTTAAAAGCTTCCAAAGAAGGAGCCTCCACCACACTCTGGGGCAGAGAGTTCCACTGCTGAACGGCTCTCACAGTCAGGAAGTTCTTCCTCATGTTCAGATGGAATCTCCTCTCTTGTAGTTTGAAGCCATGGCTCCATTGCGTCCTAGTCTCCAAGGAAGCAGAAAACAAGCTTGCTCCCTCCTCCTCCCTGTGGCTTCCTCTCACATATTTATACATGGCTATCATATCCCCTCTCAGCCTTTTCTTTTTCAGGCTAAACATGCCCAGCTCCTTTAGCCGCTCCTCATAAGGCTTGTTCTCCAGACCTTTTATCATTTTATCATGAACCAACCTGGACACAGCAGATTATTTGAGAACACAGAAATGTTGGACCACTCTCACAACCACCAAGTCAGACTACACAATAAGATCAGGGCTCAAGTTGCTTTTGGGCCAGAAAAGATCATCCTAGCAGTGCCTGAGGAAGAAGGGTGGAGAGCACAGGCTTTCCTGCTCCACCAACCTCACCCAGAGGCTGACCTGATTCCCTTGGCCATTCTGCAACAGGTGGATCCCATAGTATGGGCAGATGGGACTCCTGGAAGGGCCAAGAACATTGCACCTGTCTCCATTTCTCTCAAGCCAGACATAATCCCTCCTAAGATTCCCCAGTATAGGATCTCCCTGGAAGCTCGCCAGGGGCTCCAGCCCATTATTGATAACTTCCTGCAGCATTCCTTGCTCAGGGAATGTGCCTCCCCTTACAACACTCCCGTCCTTCCGGTTCGTAAACCGAATTCTTCTCCTGTGGAATTTCGCTTTGTGCAAGACCTCAGAGCCATCAATGCCATAGTGGTGGATCTGCATCCCGTGGTGCCCAATCCTTACACTCTTCTCTCCACTATTCCTCCCTCTTGCTCTTGTTTTACTGTTCTTGATCTTAAAGATGCTTTTTTCTCAATTCCGCTTGCTAGAGACAGTCAGGAGATATTTGCCTTTGAGTGGGAGCATGTGGGCACTGCCAGGCGGGTGCAGCTTTGCTGGCAGGTCTTACCTCAAGGTTTTACCTCCAGCCCTATGATCTTCAGCCAGAGCCTCGCTTCAGAGTTGGAGAAATGGCCTGACCGTGACCAGGGAGTCCTGCTGCAGTATATTGACGACCTGCTGCTTTGCTGTGGAGACAAGGATACCTGTGAACGCCTCACCATCAGCCTCCTCAACTTCCTGGGGGAAGCCGGGTTCAAGGTATCGAAGAAGAAGGCCCAGGTCTGCAAGGACACTGTCAGGTACCTGGGGTTTGATGTCAGCCAAGGACAAAGGGCATTGGGGCCAGAGAGGAAGGAAGCCATCTGCAGGGTCAAGGAGCCCAGGACGAAGAAACAGCTGAGGGGTTTTTGGGCATGGCGAGCTTTTGCAGGATTTGGTTGCCAAACTTTGGACTTATTGCCAGGCCCCTGTATGAGGCAACATCAGGGCCAGAGACTTTCCTTGTTTGGTCAGCAGAATGCAGAACTGCCTTTGAGACCATCAAAAAGGCCCTCATCTCTGCACCGGCCCTGGGGCTCCCTGACATGACCAAGCCTTTCTTCCTTTATGTCCATGAACGCCAGGGGGTGGCAGCGGGGGTGCTGACCCAGCCTTTGGGCAGCACCAAAAGACCTGTGGCTTACTTCTCCAAGCGCCTAGACAACACCAGCCTTGGGTGGCCAGCCTGTTTGAGAGCCGTGGCTGCCACTGCTTTGGTAGCTGAAGAGGCCAGGAAGCTGACTTTGGGCCAGCCGACAACTGTCTTCGTCCCCCATAGCGTCCTGTCAGTCTTGGATGCCAAGGGGACCAACTGGCTTTCTGCTGGCCGGCTCACTCGCTACCAGGCTCTTCTCATCGACCAGGGAGACCTCACCTTAGCCACCACCAACTGCCTCAACCCAGCCACCCTGATGCCCATCGAGATGGCCGAAGGAGACGACCAGGAGCCCCACAACTGCATCGCCACCATTGAAGAAGTCTACTCCAGCTGCCCAGACCTCAAAGACCAGCCCCTCCCAGATGCAGAGCTTGAGTTCTTCACCGACGGCAGTAGCAGTTGCCACCAGGGGGAGAGGAGAGCCGGATATGCAGTGGTTACTCTATGGGACACCATAGAGGCCAGGCCACTTCCCCCAGGCACCTCTGCCCAGAAGGCGGAACTCATCGCCCTCACCAGAGCCTTGGAACTGGCTGAGGGGAAGACTGCCAACATCTATACTGACTCTAAGTTTGCATTCCATGTGCTGCATGCCCATGGAGCCATCTGGAAGGAGAGAGGGCTGCTGACAACGGCTGGCAGCCCTGTCAAACATCAGGCTGAAATCTTAAGACTTTTGGAGGCTGTTTGCAAGCCTGCTGCAGTAGCTGTCATCCACTGCAGAGGGCACCAGACAGGGGACCAGGACACAGCTAAGGGGAACCGGAGAGCAGACGCAGCAGCAAAGGGGGCGGCCAACCAGGAGCCCACCTTCTTGGGAGCCCTGATTCCAGACACCACTGTGACCACTCTCCCTGTGTATGGGACTTTGGATGATGAGTTTGCAAAGGGAGAGGGTCTGAAGCAGGAAGAGGGCTGGTGGAAGGACAACCAAGGCCGTCTGCTGTTGACTGATCCCCTTATGCGTGAAGTGGCCCTACGCCTCCATAAGAGCACCCATTGGGGTCATGATGCCATGCTGGAACATCTCAGGACTCTCTTCATTGGCCCTCGCATGGCCCAACAGTCCATCTGGGCCTGCCGGCGGTGCCTTTTATGTCTCAAGAACAATCCTAAGATCCAGAAGAGGCCAGAAGTGGGGCATCTCAAGGCAGGCCTCCAACCAGGACAGGTGTGGCAGGTGGATTTTGCTGAATTGCCATCCAGCAAGAAGTACAAGTACTTGTTGGTGTTTGTGGACAGTTATAGTGGCTGGCCAGAGGCCTTTCCCTGTTACTCCTGCGCTGCCAAGGAAGTGAGCCATGCCCTCCTCAACCACATCATTCCTCGTTTTGGACTGCCTGCATGCCTGTCCTCAGATAACGGGGCATCTTTCATCTCCAAGGTCACTCAGCAGGTCGCCCAGGCCCTCCAGATCAAGTGGGACTTACATACCAGCTGGCATCCTGAGGCTAGTGGAAAAGTTGAGAGGATGAACCAAACCATCAAGAGACAATTGGCTAAGATTTGTCAGCAGGCAAGCTTGCCCTGGCCAGATGCCCTTCCACTTGCTCTCACTCGAGTTAGGGCTGCTCCCAGGGGAAAGTTAAAGCTAAGCCCCTTTGAGATCCTCTATGGTAGGCCCTTTCCTTCTTCTCAGGTTCCTCTGAAAGCTGATCACCTGCATGAGGTGGGGTCCAAAAGCATTAGACAAAGGCTGTCGTTTCTTACTTCTATCCTTTCTTCTCTAAATAGGTATCTGCTTTCCCGCCTTCCTATCCCTCTGGATGCACCTGTTCACAACTTCTCCATTGGGGATTGGGTTCTCGTGCGAACCTACCGGCCTGAGGCGTTGACGGAGAGGTGGGTCGGACCTCACCAGATCCTCCTCACTACCCACACTGCTGCAAAAGTCAAAGGCATCCGTGCCTGGATTCATCATTCCCGGCTGAAATTGGCTCCAGAGCCAGAAGTGGGGCCGGAGGAGGAAGAAGAGACTGGCGAGCAGTGGGCCGTAGAGCCGGTGGAGGATCTGCGGCTTTTGTTTCGGAAGGTTCCTTCAAGAGATCCCCCTCCGGGCGATCCGGCCGACCCACCCTCTTCTGGAGCCTCTAGGCGGAGAAAACACCGTGCACGGGGACGAAAAGACCTTCCTGGAGACCTCCACCAAATTTCGTGTTCCTAGCACCACGGGAAACCATTTTTCCATCACTTCCGGGTTCGCTGACAGCTGTCAAAAGGCCGCACCAGCTGATTCTGACAGGCGCGCTCTCGCTTCAGTACATCCCAGTTTCACTTTTCGCTACAAGCCGACAGAGCGAGGGAGCTGTCCGCTCCAGCACCATCTAGCGGTAAGCCTATTTAATCCCTATTTCCCTCGGGTGTCGCTGTCCAAAAATTTCAGCATGTATTTTTCTTTAATTCTTTGCTTGCTTTCTCTATCTCAATGCAGGGCCACTGGTCCTGTCCTTTATGATTGGGTGTCCACGAAGGCCAACTTTTGGCAACAATTGGCATCTAGGGTTCTTAATGTTTCTGATTTCTGTCTGTCAAGTGGGGTGACCGCCACAGATTTGTTCTCAACATGCCTGATTGGAATTCCAGAACCTCTGGAAACTTTTTGAAATTATACCATTTTTCAGCATATCCCTTCCAAGTCTATGTCCTATAGAGATTTATCTGTATGGGGCAGGGCTTCCAGGGAAAGGGAACCAGGTATGGTGGCTATCAAATTGGCACATAGCCCCCATGCCCCCCACTGCTTCAAAGTTCCCAAGTGTGTGGGGAAGTGCCAAAAATTGACTCAGGACAATTCTCTAAATTGCTCTTCCATAGAGACCTTGCCTCACATGAATGCCCATTTGGTCTTGCCCCCAGGATGGTTTTTCCTATGTGGGCAGACAGCCTATAGTTACCTCCCAGCCAATTCCTCCATAGGGAATTGTCCCTTGGGTAGGCTGTCGGTTTTCATGCCTTCCAAAAGTGACCTGGAACTGGCACATTCCCTGGCCAGGGAGGCTAGGTCCATCCAAAACTTGGACCCAAATTGTGATCCCTCTGTGGTCATCAAGGGCATTCCTCAATTTGTAGCAACTGCCCTGTTCACCCCTGGGGTGGCAGCTGGCATGAACTACAGGGCCATTAAACACCTGGCCTGTGCTCTGGTCAAAAACATCAATTTCACCTCTCAAGCCTTGGCTTCCATAGCCACTGAGATGCATGAGCTGAGGGAAGCTGTGCTGGATAATCGTGCTGCCATAGATTTTTTGTTGCTGAAGAATCATTATGGCTGTGAGAGTGTGCGCCACATGTGCTGTTTCAATCTGACTGACCAGACCCCTGTAGTCCGCAAGGCCATAGAGGGAATGAATGATTTGGCAGCTGGCATCAAGGAAACCATTGGCTTTGACCTCAGTTTTTTGACAGACTGGCTCCCTTCTCTAGATTGGCTCCGAAAAGGCTTTCTAGTTTTCCTAGGTCTCATAATCCTTCTCTTGGTATTGAGCTGCTGCTGGTCTCACATTCCCACTCTGTTCCAAATTTGTCAAAAAGGGAAGCGTTCCAACCCATCTCACCAGATGGCCCTGCTGCCGCTGGTTGGATATAACGCTTGGGCGGAAACATTACAGAGGCCCCGCCTCTTTCAGTTTCCGAGTGGGGAAATGATATCCCCCCAGGCGGCAGGATCTCCCGCCTTCAAGCTGGTCTGAACCGCAGCAGGGAGTTCCGCAGTTCCGGAGAGCCAAGTTGGGCCTGACTGATGAAATGTGCCCCAGCGAGCAGCTCAAGCTAAACTCAAGGCTGCAAGAAGCCTTTCTTTCACTTTCCCCTCTCTCCCTCTTTGTAACAAAGCCCCTAATAAAACACTTAAGATTTGAAACTTTAAATCCTTTCCGCTTGATACTTTGTGTCCTTTACTGACTGAAACTTTTCTAACATAAAATAAACCTTTTTCTGAGCTCCGGGGAACCGTGAGCTCACCGGGGACGCCTTCCTGGCCTCCCCAGGCCTCCGAATTTGCGTTAGTTCAAATCGCGGATACGGAGATTTTCCTATCGGCCCCCTTATCCGCCAAAACAACAACATGGCGGATCGGCCCCGTTCAAATTTCATATTTTTCTGCATTAAATTCTAAGACTAACTGCCATCTTGGTTTTCTCATTTTGGACTCCTGCACCCGGGAAATAATTGTTTTTGTTTAAATATTAAATCTGGCCGAGTCAACAGCTGATTGTCAAATTTTCGCCGGCTTTTCCGGACCGCTGCATTCCGCTCGCTGCTGCTTGCTCCTGCATGGTCCCCGCCGCCGGGGACCCACCGCTGCTGCCCAAGGGGGAGCCTTGGGAGAGGAGGGTCGGGCAGGGAGGCCCGATCCTCGGTTGGGAGCGCTAGTTTTACCAAGGACAGAGCAGTGGAACCCAGCTCCCCCTTCAGCTCCAGCTCCTGCTTCAAGGAAGAACCGATCTTCTGTTGGCCAGCCCGGACCATGGGCTGACCTCCACCTCCAAGCCCCTTCGCCCGGACTTTGGGATTTCCAGTTTTCCTTTTCTTTCTTTTTATGGAATAAATAAAATATTTTCTTACTGTAATGAACTGGGGTTGGGATGGGTTGTGAGTTGTACAAATATGAAATGCCTGTAAGTCAGAGATGCCTATGCCTTATGATTATGATATATGTAACCCTTATGAATTCCTCTGTATCCTCACCCCCCTGACCTTCGCCCCACAAAAACCGGCGTGACCAGGGACTGCCTGAGGGAAGAGCCCCAGCCTCTTCCTCAATCACCCATTGATTGACTCATCAGCACGGACAATGCTGCTGATCTCCAACCCTAGCCCTCGGAGCAAGGCCAGCAAGGGAAGGGGGGTCAGCAGAGCCTCGGAAAAAGAGACTGATTAATTCACCCAGATATTGTTGACCCTCCGGGTGGTCCGATATCGATCTAGCCCATTCAAATCACTCGCCAGACCCATCAAGGACAGGAAAGCTCTTTGTTTACCAAATATCACCCTTTTCCCGCCCAAGACAAAGCCCGCATTCCAGCGGGCAGGAAATCCAAATCCCATCATCTTTCCCCTTTGTCTGCGGCCGTCCCGCCCTCCTCGCTCCTGATTGGCCCAGGCTCGGAAGCGAGCGGAGGGCGCCTATTGGCCCTCCCGAGGCGCGGGAACGTTCTGATTGGCTGAAAACCGAGGCAGGCTGCCAAGCCTCCTCCCAGCTGTTCCAGCCTCAGCCAATCACCTTCAAGCCGGCCGGCAAGGGGCAGCGGGAGTTTCAAACTGCTTTCTTTTGTCCTGTACTATATAAAAATGCCTGAAATCTTTGTATCTGTATGCTTGTAGAGGAACTATCCCTACAGTTGCATCTAACTCAGCTGAATTGCAAATAAACCTCGATCGCTGGACTTCTTCCGCCTCTGGTGAGCTGATTTCATATTAAAAATATTCCTGCGCTCTTGGATTGGCTTCCGGAAAAATCTCACCAAGGTATCCAGGACTCTCTTTGGTGTAGTCCTAGGGCTCTCCCCTCTGGAGGGGCCCCCCAAAAGAGCTCGATATCACAGAGAAGCCACTGAAATACACAAGAAGCAGGTGGACAATTTCAACAGAAAGGAGGAAACCATGAAAATGAACAAGATCTGGCTACCAGTATTAAAAAAACCTCTAAAATTGCAACAGCAAAAACAGCAGAGAGAAAAACAGGCAGGGACATCTAATCACCTTTCAAGAAGAGTTTGCTCCAGGCACAGTCAGCCCATTGTATGCTAATCAAGGTGGTCAGTGGAAAAATTCACACCTAGCCCAACTTACAAAAGCCCTTTGCCCCACCCTGGTCATTCCACAGATATATAAACCCTTTTCCCAGTTCCAACAGACCTCACTACCTCTGAGGATGCTTGCCATAGATACAGGCGAAACGTCAGGAGAAATGCCTCTAGAACATGGCCATATAGCCTGAAAAAACCCACAAGAACTTATTATTATTATTATTATTATTGTTATTATTATTATTATTTTGATTACAATAAGATGAGTACACCACAAGCAAGACCACTCTGCTGACTTTTGTATTTCATCACATGTTGGATATGTTGGCGAATAATGTGTGCAGATCCAAGCAGGATAGCCTTTTGCAGCTGAGAGGTGGTGATTTTGTTAGCGCCGATTGTGTTTAAGTGCAGGCCAAGGTCTTGAGGCACTGCACCCAGTGTGCCAATCACCACTGGGACCCCCTTGACTGGTTTTGCTAGAGTCTTTGCAGGTCAATTTTTAAATTCTCGTATCGTGTCAGCTTTTCTAGTTGTTTCTCTTCAATCCTACTGTCACCTGGGATTGCAACATTGATGATCCATATTTGGTTTTTTCACACAATGGTGAAGCCAGGAGTCTTGTGCTCCAAAACTCTGCCAGTCTAAATTCAGAAGTCCCAGAGTAGTTTGATGTGTTCCTTTTCTGTAACCTTTTCTGGCTTGTGATCCCACCAGTTCTTTGTCGCAGGCAGATGGTGTTTGTGGCACAAGCTCCAATTAATCACCTGAGCAAGGGTGTTGTGCCTCTGCCTGTAGTCTGTCTGCGCAATCTTCTTGCAGCAGCTGAGGATGTGATCCATTGTTTCGCCTGCTTCCTTGCAGAGTCTACATTTGGGATCTGTAGTCAACATTTCAATTCTGACTTTGATGGCATTGGTTCTAATTGATTGTTCTAATGGCATTTGTTCTAATTGTTCTAACAAAAATCGTGTTACAGTGTTATTATTATTATTATCATTTATATCCCTCCTTTTTTGCTAGAAGATTGTGGCACAGTGGGTTAAACCTCTGTGCTGCTGAACTTGCTGACTGAAAGGTCACCAGTTCAAATTGGGGGAGTGGGGTGAGCTCCCCCTGTTAGCCCCAGCCTCTGCCAACCTAGCAGAGTAAATATGTAAATATGTAAAAAAAAATGTAAATATGAGTAGATCAGTAGGTACTACTTCGGCAGGAAGGTAACGGCGCTCTATGCAGTCATGGCACATGACCTTGGGGGTGTCTATGGATGATGCTGGCTCTTTGGCTTAAAAATGGAGATGAGCACCAGAGTCCCAGAGTTGGACATGACTGGACTTAATGTCAGGGGAACACCTTTACCTCACCTTACCTAAGAAAGAATAAAGTTATTTTTTGCTTACTGATGGAAGGATGACAAGGAAAGTAGCAGTAGCTGCTTTGAGTCTCTTTTGAGAGAGATGAAGTGGGGCAGTAGTAATAATAATAATAATAATAATAATAATAATAATAATAATAGCCACTGAGAAGGTCCTCTCTTGAGTCCTCATCTGCTGTGTTTCTTGGGGTGTCTTCTGGTATTCTCAGGGTCTGGCTTGTCTCATGCGGGGAGATATAGTCAGCCATATAGCTCTGTACAACTTTGAATTATGTACAGACTGGGAGCCCAGTTTTGAATTGTGCCCAGAATCAGACTGGGAGCCACTGGGAGCCACTCGGTCCTTGCTCCGGATGAGACAAGAGACTCTTGTGCAAAGTGCAGCAAAGCAAGCAGAGGCACATGTGAAATAAATAAATTGGGTCAACCCAATTGACAGCCATGTTCTCTCAAAGGGGTCTTTCGCGGCTCCATCGAAACCCATATGGATGCAACTAAGGAGCCAACAAGAAAGCATGTGCCTCCTAAGCGAGACCACATTGCCTTCCACTCTGATCTTTCTCTCTTTCTCCCCGCTCAGCCCTTCCTTCCCTGGATTGAATTTAATATAGTTAATGGATCACACTGCAATTTAACAACAGCAAACACTCTCTGTTTTTATTGAAACCATCTCCAAAACCTCCCTCCACACAAAGAACTCCTGGAGGGTCAACTTTGGTGAGTTCCACCGCTGGGAAGAAGGAGGGACGGATAAAATAAAACAGGAGGCTTCAGGTTGAGTGGGTTTTGCAATATAATATATGGGTACGGCCATAGAATGGAGGTGTGAAGGGCTGCAATGTTGTTGTTGTTGCTCCTCCTCCTTTTTGCAAGGGTTTCATACACATCTGGCACATGGATTGGGAGCAGCCTATGGATTCAAAGCCTGGTGCCCCTGCCCTATGCATCTCTGTAGAGGGAAAAGAGGCATATCAATAAACATAATAAACATAAACAATTAAACATGATGATGATGATGATGATGATGATGATGATGATGATGGCTTGCCCAGCAGGTCATAAGACATAGGGATGAATATGCCAGGTAGATAATGATCTGTTAGATAAAAATGCATTGCCTGTTAACTCCATTGTGCATTTCTGTTTGGAAAAATACAGTTCTAATAGAGATGTGGTCACAGCACATTCCACTGAAAGGGTTTTACAATATAATATATGGGTGTTGTTGTTGTTCATTCGTTCAGTCGTCTCCGACTCTTCGTGACCTCATGGACCAGCCTACGCCAGAGCTCCCTGTCGGCCGTTACCACCCCCAGCTCCCTCAAGGTCAGTCCAGTCACTTCAAGGATGCCATCCATCCATCTTAGCCCTTGGTCGGCCCCTCTTCCTTTTGCCTTCCACTTTCCCCAGCATAATTGTCTTCTCTAGGCTTTGCTGTCTCCTCATGATGTGGCCAAAGTACTTCAACTTTGTCTCTAGCATCTTTCCCTCCAGTGAGCAGTCGGGCTTTATTTCCTGGAGGATGGACTGGTTGGATCTTCTCGCAGTCCAAGGCACTCTCAGAACTTTCCTCCAACACCACAGCTCAAAAGCATCGATCTTCCTTCGCTCAGCCTTCCCTAAGGTCCAGCTCTCACATCCGTAGGTATATGGCTTTGACTAGGCGGATCTTTGTTGCCAGTCTGATGTCTCTACTCTTCACTATTTTATCGAGACTGGACATTGCTCTCCTCCCAAGAAGTAAGCGTCTTCTGATTTCCTGGCTACAGTCTGCATCTGCAGTCATCTTTGCACCTAGAAATACAAAGTCTGTCACGGCCTCCACGGTTTCTCCCTCTATTTTCCAGTTGTCAATCATTCTTGTTGCCATAATCTTGGTTTTTTTGACGTTTAGCTGCAATATATGGGTACGGCGATATAATGGAGGTGTGAAGGGTTGCATTATTGTTGTTGTTGCTCCTCCTCCTTTTTGCAAGAGTTTCATAAACATCTGGCACTTGGATTGGGAGCAGCCTATGGATTCAAAGCCCCTGCTTATCCATCTCTTTGTGGAGAGAAAAGCAGCATATCAATAAACATAATAAACATAAACAAATAGACATAAACATCATGATGATGATGATGATGATGATGATGATGATGATGATGATGATGATATCCTGCCCAGCAGGCCATAAGACATAGGGCTGAAGGTGTCAGGTTGATAATAGTATGTTAGATAGAAATGCATTGCCTGTTAACTCCATTGTGCATTCCTGGGTGGAAAAATACAGTTCTAATAGACATGTGGTCCCATCACATTCCACTGAAAGGGTTTTGTAATATCATATATGGGTACGGCCATAGAATGGAGGTGTGAAGGGCTGCATTATTGTTGTCGTTGCTCCTCCTTTTTGCAAGGGTTTCATACACATCTGGCACATGGATTGGGAGCAGCCTATGGATTCAAAGCCTGGTGTCCCTGCCTATTCATCTCTTTGTGGAGAGAAAAGCAGCGTATCAATAAACATAATAAACATAAACAAATAAACATGATGATGATGATGATGATGATGATGATGATGATGATGATATTCTGCCCAGCAGGCCATAAGACATAGGGCTGAAGATGTCAGGTTGATAATAGTCTGTTAGATAGAAATGCATTGCCTGTTAACTCCATTGTGCATTACTGTGTGGAAAAAATACAGTTCTAATAGACACGTGGTCACAGCACATTCCACTGAGAGGGTTTTACAATATAATACAGCCATAGAATGGAGGTGTGAAGGGCTGCATTATTGTTGTTGCTCATCCTTTTTGCAAGAGTTTCATACACATCTGGCACATGGATTGGGAGCAGCCTATGGATTCAAAGCCTGGTCCCCCTGCCTATTAGTCTCTTTGTGGAGAGAAAAACGGCATATCAATAAACATAATAAACATAAACAAACAAACAAACATAAACATGATGATGATGATATTGTGCCCAGATGTTTGGTGGATAATGGTCTGTTAGATAGAAATGCATTGCCTGTTAACTCCATTGTGCATTACTGTGTGGAAAAATACAGTTCTAATAGACATGTGGTCACAACACATTCCACTGAAAGGGTTAAGCAAGCGGTAATATGGAACTAGATGGACAGGAAAAGAAGCGGAGACATGTCCATGTGATACGTATGATGAGGGCTATGCAATACATTGTTGTCCCTGATTGATGATGAGAAGCCTTTGGCAGACATAGAATCATGGAGTTGGAAGAGACCTGGTGGGACATCCAGTCCAACCCACTGACAAGAAGCAGGAAAATCACATACTCTCTTGCCATGTGCATGTCTTGCCATGATCTTCACTTCTTGTTGTGTATTGTTGCTGTATGTCTTGGTATATGCCAATAGCAGATCCTGATATGTAAATACTGTACATAAGCAAAGAGTCAAGATTAAAGCCTCCAGTGTGAGTCTGGATGAAAGCCAGAGTTAAAGGGCCTTATTAAAACAGTGAGTGGGCAACAAGGTCAGAGGCTGTGCAGTAAATCTCTGCTAACTACAGATAAAAGACTCTGCTGTGTTTTGGTTTGAGTTAACCCTTGCTTTGAGACAATCAGTTCCATGTGCAGCATAGGGAGGATGTGCTAGAAGGAACTATAAATCACATGCCTACCCCACAGCTGTTTTGTTTGTATCCCAACAGAAGATTCCATTGAGCTAACTGTATTTTTTTTAAATGGAATCGGTATGTGGGCATTGCAAAAGGAAGCACTCTTACCTCTGCATACGAAGATGGTCCACAATATACTTGAATTCATAATATATAATGCACTAGCTGTGCCCTGCCACGCGTTGCTGTGGCCTATAGTAAAACTTATCAAAGTTGAGGTAGATAACTGGACTATTATGAAAGAGAGGTACCTACCTATTCCTTCCCCCTTTTCCTCCCCCTTTCTCTCCTTTCTTCCTTCTCTACCTCTTTCTTTCTTTCCTTCTTTCACTACTTGGTTTCATCCTTCTCTCTTTCCTTCATTCCCTCCCCCTTTCTTCCTTTGCCTTTCTTCCCTCCCTGTTTGCTTCCTTCTTTCACTTTTTATTTCCTTTTATTTTACCACCATCATAACAATAACAATAATGCAATGCATTGCCTCTGGGACCTGACACCTCTCCCATTCCCCCTAAAAGGGTCTCATAGGAACAATAGCATAATAATAATAATAATAATAATAATAATAGAAATAACAACCTTTACCCGCCACGTGTTGCTGTGGCCAATCTTCCCTCTTTCTCTCCTTCTTTCCCTCCTTCCTTCTTCCTTCCCTCCCATCTTTCCTTCTCCTCTTCTTTCTCTATCTCTTTCCTTCCTTCCCCCTTTTCTTGCTGTCTCTCTTTTCTTTCCTTCCATCTTTCCTTTTCTTTCCTTTTCTTCTTCCTTCTTTCTCTAACTTTCCTTCCTTCCCCCTTTTTCTTTACCTCCCTTTCTCTTTCTTCCTTCTTTCCTTCCTTCCTGTCTTTCCTGGATTTTGACAGGGCGGGAAGGGGCGGGGTGGGGTTTGGAGGTGGCGTGAAGTAAAAGGAGGTAAGATTGGGGTGGGGGAGTGATGGAGCGTGGGGTTGCGTGTGTGTGTGCGGCGGCGGGGGGAGTGATGGAGCGTGGGGTTGCGTGTGTGTGTGCGGCGGTGGGGGGAGTGATGGAGCGTGGGGTTGCATGTGTGTGTGCAGCGGCGGGGGGAGTGGGGTTGCGTGTGTGTGTGCGGCGGCGGGGGGAGTGATGGAGCGTGGGGTTGCGTGTGTGTGTGCGGCGGGGGGGGAGTGGGGTTGCGTGTGTGTGTGCGGCAGCGGGGGGAGTGGGGTTGCGTGTGTGTGTGCGGCGGCGGGGGGAGTGATGGAGTGTGGGGTTGTGTGTGTATGTGCGGCAGGGGTGTGTGTGTGTGCGGGAAGCGGCGCGGCGGGGCTTGGAGTGGGCATGGTTTCCGCAGAGGGAACGTTGGCCGGAAGGGCATGTGCGCGCGCCAGGGAACTTGCGGCTGGGCGCCAATGCGCATGCTCAGTTGTTTTGCCGTTTTGTGAGTGTGTTGTTGTGTTGTTTTTCATTTTGAGTAGATATGTTTGTACCTTGTGGGTTGTGTTATGGGCGTGGGAATTTTGGTTAAGTTTCGTTGGGGTTTTTGAGTTTTGTTTTTTTGCCGTTTTGAGTGTGTTTGTGTTGTTTTTCATTTTGAGTAATATGTTTGTACCTTGTGGGTTGTGTTATGAGCATGGGAATTTTGGTTAAGTTTCGTTGGTTTTTTTAGAGTTTTATCCTTTTGCCGTTTTGTGAGTGTGTTGTTGTGTTGTTTTTCATTTTGAGTAGATATGTTTGCACCTTGTGGGTTGTGTTATGGGCATGGGAATTTTGGTTAAGTTTCGTTGGGGGATTTTTGAGTTTTGTTGTTTTGCCGTTTTGTGAGTGTGTTGTTGTGTTGTTTTTCATTTTGAGTAGATATGTTTGTACCTTGTGGGTTGTGTTATGGGCATGGGAATTTTGGTTAAGTTTCGTTGGGGGGTTTTTGAGTTTTGTTTCCTTGTTGGATGCCCCTAACAAATTTATATATATAGATGGTTTTATTTTGTTGTAAGCCACCTTGAGTCCACTTGTGGAGAAAGGCGGGGCAAAAATAAATATAATAATATAATATAATATAATATAATATAATATAATATAATATGCTACACTCCCCTGAAAATCCCCAAGGTCTGAGCTTAGAAGAATGGTTGCTGCAGGAGGGAAGGAGGAAACGAGAATGAAGGAGAAGAGATTCACATGGAATCCCAACAAGAGTAGTTCCATTGAACCAAAAGTTGAATGATGGTCCAAAATATAGGTAAATCCCACTGATTTAATGTGGGGGACTGTAGGCAAGTCTCAAAGGACTTAGGTTCATGCTGAAGTTGGCAGATGGATGGTAACTGAGCAGGGTGCATGCTTTTGTGTGTCTTTCTGTGATAAAGGGAGTAATACTTCCTTGTAGAGATACATATAGACTCTGCTAGCATGTGGTTCCCAAGTTAGTCACTCCTTCTCACCTGTCACCAAAGAGGCTGTCACTCCTTGGTGTCACTCCTTGTCTCATCTGTCACTCCTTCTCAACTGTCACCAAGGAGGCTGTCCAGACCTTGAACCACTGCTTGGCCGCTGTGTCGGACTGGATGAGAGCTGACAAATTGAAACTGAATCCAGACAAGACAGAGGTCCTACTGGTCAGTCGTAAGGCCGAACAGGGCATAGGGTTACAGCCTGTGTTAGACGGGGTCACACTCCCCTTGAAGACACAGGTTGGCAGCTTGGGAGTGATCCTGGACTCATCGCTGAGCCTGGAACCCCAAGTCTGGCGGTGGCCGGGAGAGCTTTTGCACAACTAAAACTTGTGCACCAGTTGCGTCCGTACCTTGGGAAGCCTGATCTGGCTCTTGTTACATCCCGAATAGACTACTGCAATGCACTCTACATGGGGTTGCCCTTGAAGACTGTTTGGAAACTTCAACTGGTCCAGCGAGCAGCAGCCAGATTGCTCACCGGAGCTTCATACAGGGAGCACACCACCCCCCTGTTGTGTCAGCTCCACTGGCTTCCGGTTCAGTTCCGAGCACAATTCAAGGTGCTGGTTTTGACCTACAAAACCCTGTACAGTTCTGGTCCAGCGTATCTGTCCGAACGCATCTCCCTCTATGTCCCACCCCAGAGTCTGAGATCATCTGGGGAGGCCCTGCTCTCGACCCCACCGCTATCACAAGTGAGGTTGGTGGGGACGAGGAGCAGGGCCTTCTCAGTGATGGCCCCTCACCTGTGGAACTCACTCCCGGGGGAAATTAGGTCATCACTATCCCTCCTCTCCTTCAGGAGGAAATTAAAAACGTGGTTGTGGGACCAGGCCTTCGGGCAATCTGACAACTAGATAAAGACAATTAGATGACTAGAACTGACAGGATGGACAAAGTGGAATTGGAATTTGGACTATGAGATGGTGAACGCTGAGCGTTAATTAGGTGAAATCGGTTTTATTGGTTTTATTGGTTTTATTGTTGCAGTGCAGAAACTGATTGTTAATTGTTTAATTGTTGTTTTTATTCTACTGTTATGTTGATGCTGGCATCGAATTGTGCCTTTGTAAGCCGCCCTGAGTCCCCCCACGGGGTGAGAAGGGCGGGGTAGAAGTAACCGAAATAAATAAATAAATAAATTAGTGGGGCAAGGGATCCACTCCAGGTGTTAATACAGAGGCCTTATAGGAACTCTTTAGTGTGCTGGATGTTATTCCTAGCTTCAGCACCTTGGAGAGTTGCTTTAAGATTAGCCACCACCAGGAATGGGTTAATTCATTCATTGATTGATTTCAAAAATTTCCATCTTCCATTGTTTGGCCCCTAGGCCCCAATATATTACTTTTGTGGAAACGGTGTGTGTGAATGAGGGAGTGTGTATAGAAGCGAACAGCTCTTGCTTTATACAGTTCCAGCGGCGACTGCATATGTTCCTCCTATATATCAGACGCAATTTGGAGACGGCACCAGAGAGATGCTCCAATTTTGGTGGTTTAATAATTTTGGCCTCAGATGCCAACATGCATTTTGGAGTCCGCTCCACCGTAGAGCATGGTTTGCAAAGCAGCTATAAAAACAAGGGGGAGAGGGCGTGATTTCTTTGTTCCACTTCTCTGATCCTGGAGGAACAAAGCTTAATGGAATCCATTGAGGCAAATAGCACGAATAAACCCACACCATATTAACAGGATGCAAATTCCTCTGCTTCTACGTCTGGCGGAGACTTGAGCAACATGGTGTTGACGTTTGGCTTTTCTGTTTCTATCTGACCAGCATTTTGGGTTTGCTCTGTTCTGGGTCCCTTCTCCCCATGGAGAAGGCTCCTTGCTATTTGCATTTAGGAATCTGGAGACCTTGGGAATAAGAAGGCTGGCTCCTTATGAGGTCAGGTTTAGACTAGTACTACGGATACGCAGGGTCCATGCCCGGTGAGTGTTTATGCTAAGGTCCAAAGTTCCAGGTTGAAGAACATATGCAGTAGATGAAAACAAACCACAGAGGCTTGTTCAGTCTGGGCAGAATGGATGCCAAAATGGACAAGCGTAACACAAAATACGGAGACAAGAAGGTTTATACACATGACAGCAATTCAAACTTCCACTCTGTCCACTCAGGAAGGAGGTGATGACTTTTTTAGGTCGCTCCGGCAGAAATCATATTATTAATATATTTTACACATATAAGGGTAAATATTATATAAGGGTAAATATTATATAAGGGTAAATATAAGGAGCTCCTGGTGGCGCAGTGGGTTAAAGCGCTGAGCTGCTGAACTTGTTGACTGAAAGGTCGCAGGTCCGAATCCAGGGAGCGGTGTGAGCTTCCACTGTCAGTCCCAGCTTCTGCCAACCTAGCAGTTCGAAAACATGCAAATGTGAGTATCATAGAATCATAGAATCAAAGAGTTGGAAGAGACCTCCTGGGCCCTCATCTACTCCAACCCCATTCTGCCAAGAAGCAGGAATATTGCATTCAAATCACCCCTCACAGATGGCCATCCAGCCTCTGTTTAAAAGCTTCTAAAGAAGGAGCCTCCACCACACTCCCTCCGGGGCAGAGAGTTCCACTGCTGAATGGCTCTCACAGTCAGGAAGTTCTTCCTCATGTTCAGATGGAATCTCCTCTCTTGTAGTTTGAAGCCATTGTTCCGCATCCTAGTCTGCAAGAAAACAGAAAACAAGCTTGCTCCCTCCTCCTCCCTGTGGCTTCCTCTCACATACTTATACATGGCTATCATATCTCCTCTCAGCCTTCTCTTCTTCAGGCTAAACATGCTCAGCTCCTTAAGCCGCTCCTCATAGGGTTTGTTCTCCAGACCCTTGATCATTTGAGTCGCCCTCCTCTGGACACATTCCAGCTTAGAGTCAATATCTCTCTTCAATTGTGGTGCCCAGAACTGGACACAATATTCCAGGTAAAGTGATCTAGCCAAGGGGAGCATGACTTCCCTAGATCTAAGCACGAGGCTCCTCCTCTTGATGCAGGCCAAAATCCCATTGGCTTTTTTTGCTGCCACATCACATTCCTGGCTCATGTTTAACTTGTTGTCCACGAGGACTCCAAGATCTTTTTCACACGTACTGCTCTCGAGCCAGGTGTTGTCCCCCATTTTGTATCTTTGCATTTCGTTTTTCCTGCCAAAGT
Organism: Anolis sagrei ordinatus; assembly: GCF_025583915.1. Classification (NCBI taxonomy): domain Eukaryota; kingdom Metazoa; phylum Chordata; class Lepidosauria; order Squamata; family Anolidae; genus Anolis; species Anolis sagrei. Next base: position 941,828 of record NW_026844478.1, on the reverse strand, counting down.
GGAGTATCTTGCATTTGTCCCTGTTGAACTTCATTTTGTTAGTTTTGGCCATTCATCTCTCTAATCTGTCAAGATCATTTTGAATCCTGCTCCTGTCCTCTGGAGTATTGGCTAGATCAATACGTGGGAAGTTAAGGGCGCTCCATGCAGTCATGCCGGCCACATGACTTTGGAGGTGTCTATGGACAACTCCGGCTCTTTGGCTTAGAAATGGAGATGAGCACCAGAGTCCCAGAGTTGGACACGACTGGACTTAATATGAGGGGATAAACCTTTACCTTTAAGGGTAAATAAGAGGGTCAAGGATACAAGATAGGCAAAAAAGTTACAAGAGAAGGTAAATATATAGAGTGTATTTGTGAGATCTGGTCGACATGTGCACTGTTACGCATCCGTGCATATTTGCAGACCTTTAATGGAAAAAAATATGGAAAATGAACTTAAAGGGAGAATTGTGGCTGCTGGCTTGTCTCTCAATCTTGCCCTTTGCTAGAGTTGTGGCGGTTCAATGGAGAAGGGAAGGAAATTGGTTCACTTCATTCTGGTGCCCTTGGAAATCTACAAATCATCACACATCATTAGTCAACTCTTGGATATGCAAAAGATTGAGTCTCTATTGTTCTTTGTAGGCGGTCTCCGAAATATAGATTTTGGGGTGTGTGGAGGACCCTACACTTGGGTCGCCATCATCACCATCTTCTCACTGCAAGAGTTCCAATGTTCCTAGTTTGGACTCTTCATCCTCCTTTCTGTACTTCAACTGCTGACCTACAAGAAGCACTGCCTGAACATCAAGCAAAAAGTGGGTGCTAGAAACAATATCATACGAAAGATGACTGGCACAACCTGGGGATCACAACCAGACACAGTGAAGACATCTGCCCTTGTGCTGTGCTACTCTGCTGCTGAGTATGCATGCCCAGTGTGGAACACATCTCACCACGCTAAAACAGTGGATGTGGCTCTTAATGAGACATGCCGCATTATCACAGGGTGTCTGCGACTCACACCACTGGAGAAATTACACTGTCTTGCCGGTATTGCACCACCTGACATCCGCCGGGAAGGAGCAGCCAATAGTGAAAGGACCAAGGCAGAGACATCTCCAGCTCATCCCCTGTTTGGGTATCAGCCAGCATGCCAACGACTTAAATCTAGACATAGTTTTCTAAGATCTACAGAGACACTCGCTGGAACACCCCAGCAAGCGAGAGTCCAAAAGTGGCAGGCTCAAACCATGGCTGATGAGAGACTCCCAAATGAGAGACTCCCCCCTGGGCACAGAGAAGACTGGGCAACTTGGAAGGCGCTGAACAGACTGCGCTCTGGCACCACGAGATGCAGAGCCAACCTTCAGAAATGGGGCCACAAAGTTGAATCCACGACATGCGAGTGTGGAGAAGAGCAAACCACTGACCACCTGCTGCAATGCAACCTGAGCCCTGCCACATGATGCACAATGGAGGACCTTCTTGCAGCAACACCGGAAGCACTCCAAGTGGCCAGGTACTGGTCAAAGGACATTTAACCAGCTACCAAACTCACAAGTTGTGTATTTTTTCTGTTCGTTTGCTTTGTTCTGGTAGAAATGTAATATAATGGACTGGTAAAGATCTTGGAGTCCTCGTGGACAACAAGTTAAACATGAGCCAACAATGTGATGTGGCGGCAAAAAAAGCCAATGGGATTTTGGCCTGCATCAAGAGGAGCATAGTGTCCAGATCTAGGGAAGTAATGCTACCCCTCTATTCTGCTTTGGTTAGACCACACCTGGAATATTGTGTCCAATTCTGGGCACCACAATTCAAGAGAGATTGACAAGCTGGAATGTGTCCAGAGGAGGACGACTAAAATGATCAAGGGTCTGGAGAACAAGCCCTATGAGGAGCGGCTTAAGGAGCTGGGCATGTTTAGCCTGAAGAAGAGAAGGATGAGAGGAGATATGATAGCCATGTATAAATATGTGAGAGGAAGCCACAGGAGGAGGAGGGAGCAAGCTTCCTTTCTGCTTCCCTGGAGACTAGGACGCAAGGGAACAATGGCTTCAAACTACAAGAGAGGAGATTCCATCTGAACATGAGGAAGAACTTCCTGACTGTGAGAGCCGTTCAGCAGTGGAACTCTCTGCCCCGGAGTGTGGTGGAGGCTCCTTCTTTGGAGGCTTTTAAACAGAGGCTGGAAGGCCATCTGTCAGGGGTGCTTTGAATGCAATATTCCTGCTTCTTGGCAGAATGGGGTTGGACTGGATGGCCCATGAGGTCTCTTCCAACTCTTTGATTCTATGATTCTATGATCTATGCTGGTGATCGTGCCATTACTGCTCAACAAATAAATAAATAAACTGCTGAAGCACTGGAATACCTGTGTTGCCCCCCCCCCCTTCCTATCCTAGCAGCCCTCCTCCCCTGAAGCTCTCTTTCTGTGCAATTGTCTCCAATTTAGCCTCTTTCTCATCCAAGCTCTCAGAGGCAGGCGAGATCTGCTCAAGCGCTCGAGGCTTGTGGGCCTGACTTATTCCATGCCAACCCTTTTGTAGCCGGGAACCGGCACCGAAGGCCTGGTACCTGCCTTGCCAAAGCTGCTTTTCCAAAGGCCTGGAATCAAAGCAGACTGTTTTCTTACCTCTGCCTTCCCTATAACGAATCGCAAACTGTTTCCATTTGTCCGTAGCCAGCACGCTGTTCCTCCTAATGCGCTAAGCTTCCCGACATGATGTTTAGCACATGTTGGCTTGCCGGGCCCCCCTTCCCGGGCTCAAAGGCGGCCTTATACTCTGCAAATGGGATGAAACCACGGTGAGTCCTCCTGGCTCCTTGGCCTTTCTCCCGCGGCACTCCAGGCGGTGCCAGAACCTTTACGGTACCTTCCAAGTCCTTATGCGCATCAGCCGCCTTGCCAGGAAAACTGGGAAAGATGAAAGCGAGCCCATAAAGGAGGAACTCCTGTGAAGTGAGGCATATCCTCCGAGGGAGAGGGTGACCTGCAGGGTTTGCCTAGCCTTCGACCTTGCAAGGCGTTCTTGGGCCCAAGTCCTCCCCTTTGTGCTCAGGAAAAGTCATGCTGTTTGAAAGGTTGCAGGAAGCCTGCGAGGGAGGAAGAAAGCAGGGAGGAATCTCGACAGGAAGGAGAACGGTTGCCAAGCAGGGGCAGGGTTGGGTCTCTCATGCTCCCTGTTCAAATCCAAACCACCCCTGACAGATGGACATCCAGCCTCTGCTTCAAAGCTTCCAAAGAAGGAGCCTCCGCCACACTCTGGGGCAGTGAGTTCCACTGCTGAACGGCTCTCACAGTCAGGAAGTTCTTCCTCATGTTCAGATGGAATCTCCTCTCTTGTAGTTTGAAGCCATTGTTCCCTTGCGTCTTAGTCTCTCTCCAGGGAAGCAGAAAGGAAACCTGCTCCCTCCTCCCTAGGACTTATTCCCCTCACACATTGATCCATAACCCTCCTCATGTCTCCTCTCATCCTTCTCTTCTTCAGGCTAAATATGCCCAGCTCCTTAAGCCGCTCCTCATAGGGCTTGTTCTCCAGACAATGATGTGTTGCATAAAGACATCACAAAGATTAGAAACCAGCCCTTTCTCATTCCTTTATTTTCCAGACGAACAGACCGGGCCACAGCAACACAAAAAGCACAAATCCACTACAAGTTGTGTGGCACACAAAATTCTCCCACTTGGATCTCACAGGGCCATGGATGTCCTCTTTGGGATTATTAAGGACACCAAGGAGACCCCGGTGGCACAGTGGGTTTAACCCTTGTGCCGGCAGGTTTGAATCCGGGGAGAGTGTGGATGAGCTCCCTCTGTCAGCTCCAGCTCCCCATGCAGGGACACAAGGGAAGCCTCCCACAAGGATGGTAAAACATCAAAACATAGAATCATAGAGTTGGAAGAGACCTCGTGGGCCATCCAACCCCCTGCCCAGAAGTGTCCCCTGGGCAACATTTTTGCAGATGGCCAATTCTCTCACACCAGAAGCAACTTGCAGTTTCTGAAGTCACTCCTGACACACAAAAAAACAAAACAAACGAAGAGCACTATGTATCAAAATTGTAAAATGTTCTGTTCCTGGTTTGTAACTGTTATTTCCTGTTTAATTATCCATTATTTACTTTAAAAGTAGATGTTCTATTTCAGAAACTTTGTTTTTGTGGCTTCTGCAAACTTGGTTGAATTGTATTGTTGAAGACTTTCATGGCCAGAATCACTGGGTTGTTGTAGGTTGTTTCAGGCTATTTGGCCATGTTCTAGAGGCATTCTCTCCTGACGTTTCGCCTGCATCTATGGCAAACATCCTCAGAGGTAGTGAGGTCTGTTGGAACTAGGAAACTTAGGTTTATATATCTGTGGAATGTCCAGGGTGAGACAAAGGACTCTTGTCTGTTGGAACTGCCAGGCCATCAAATGCTAATCAAGGTGGTCAGTTGAAACCTTCACACCTAGCTCCAACAGACAAGAGTTCCTTGTCCCACCCTGGTCATTCCACAGATATATAAAACCTATTTCCTAGTTCCAACAGACTTCACTACCTCTGAGGATGCTTGCCATAGATGCAGGCAAAACGTCAGGAGAGAATGCCTCTAGAACGTTGGTTGAATTGGTTGAGATATTCATTGAAAAACCCATGGTAAAATGACTACCATCACAAGCGCAGTTGGTGGGGACGAGGGAGAGGGCCTTCCTTCTCGGTGGTGGCCCCTCGGCTTTGGAATGCCTTCCCCAGGGAGACCCCCACAGTGTCCTCCTTTCAGAAGGAATTGAAGGCTTGGATGTTTGGACAAGCCTTTGAGAATGTCCAACCCCAATGGTCCACAATGGATGACCGCACTGCACTTCTGTCCCATTCCCTCGTTCATGAGCTACGACTTGCACTATCCCATTCCCCGGTTCCTGGTTACGGTTGGCCATGTTTTATGACAGTTCTCACCCTAGGTTATTGGGTGCTGTTTTGGGTTTAAATCATTGTTTTTTACGTCTGTGGTTTTATCTTTTATTGTATTGTGTGTTTATTTTTTGCATTGTTTCAGGTACGTTGTGCCATATGCAAGACACCCTGAGTCCCTTTGGGGAGATGGAGGAGGGGTACAAAATGAAAGTTGGTGTTGTTGGTATGCTTCTTGGCAGGGGGTTGGACTGGGTGACCTATGAGGTCTCTTCCAACTCTATGATTCTAGAAGGATGTCCTGCAAAAACAAAGTTTTTGCAATTTGATAAACTTTCCCCATGTTCTTATGATAGAACCAGCAGTCACCAGCCAATCCCTCTCCAATGCCAGAGATGCAGCTTAATGGTGTAACATTAGAAAATGTTGACCATTTCCGCTCCCTTGGCAGCTACCTCTCCACCAAAGTCAACATCAACAACGAAATACAACACTGCCTGAGCTCTGCGAGTGCAGCATTTTCCTGAATAAAGCAGAGAGTGTTTGAGGATCAGGACATCCGTAGGGAGACCAAGGGGCTTGTTGATAAAGCTATTGTCCTCCCAACCCTGCTCTATGCCTGCGAAACGTGGACTGTCTACAGGCGTCAACATTGACACTGAAATTTAACACCACCTGAGCTCTGCGAGTGCAGCGTTTTCCCGAATGAAGCAGAGAGTGTTTGAGGACCGGGACATCCGTAGGGAGACCAAGGTGCTTGTCTATAAAGCTATTGTCCTCCCAAACCTGCTATATGCCTGCGAAACATGGACTGTCTACAGCTGTCACATGCAACTCCTGGAATGATTCCTTCAGTGCTGCCTCTGGAAAATCCCGCAAATCTCTTGGGAGACAACAAATGTCAGCGTGCTGGAAGAAGCAAAGACCACCAGCATTGAAGTGATGGTCCTCTGCCATGCACTCCACTGGACTGACCACATTGTCCTAATGCCCGACCACCATCTCCCAAAGCAGTTGCTCTACTCCGAACTCAAGAACGGAAAACGGAATGTTGGAGGACAGGAAAAGAGACTTAAAGATGGGCTGAAAGCCAACTTTAAAAACTGTGGCATAGGCACTGAGAACTGGGAAGCCCTGGCCCTTGAGCGCTCCAGCTGGAGGCCAGCTGTGACCAGCAGTGCTGCAGAATTTGAAGAGGCACGAATGGAGGGTGAAAGAGAGGAAGGCGCATCAAGCCAACCCCAACCAGGACCGCCTTCCACCTGGAAACCAATGCCCTCACTGTGGGAGAAGATGCAGATCAAGAATAGGGCTCCAGAGTCACCTATGGATCCACTGCCAGTACACCGATCTTGGAAGACTATCCTACTCAAACAACGAGAGATCACCTAAGTAAGTAAGTAAGTAAGTAAGTAAGTAAGTAAGTAAGTATGATAGAACCAATTAGGAAATGACATTGATAATCCAGGGACAAAAAAATGTGTTACATAGTGTAATTTAACACAGGCAAATCTGACAGTGCCATCCCATGTGCTTTTGGTTGTTTTCTCCAGTTATGTACCGATTCCTGAGTTCAAAAGACAATCCCTGATCGTCTTCTTCCCCATCCTTCCCATTTTCAAGGACTTCGATCATCTGGAGAGGCCCTGCTTGCGCTCCCGCCTCCGTCGCAAGCGCGACTGGTGGGGATGAGGGACAGGGCCTTCTCGGTGGTGGCCCCTCGACTCTGGAACTCACTCCCCAAGGACATCAGGCATGCCCCAATGCTGGCAGTTTTTAGGAGGAGCCTGAAAACGAGGTTGTTCCAGTGTGCCTTCCCAGAATAAGGAAACTCCCAGCAATATGTCCCTAAACGCACTTTATTAGTGATCTAGGATTGTCTACATGCTCTATCCCTCTCCAAAATTTCTATTTATTTATTATTTCTTTATTTACTTTATTTATATACCGCTTTTCTCAGCCTTCAGGCGACTCTATCCTGTTTATAAGTCACCTGGTCTTGCCCAGCATTATTTTTTAAATTTTTAATTAGTACATTTGGCCCTGCCATAGGTTTTTAATAGGGCTGGGCAACCACGGAAAAATTTGTTTCTAAAATCGATTCGTTTTTTTTGGGGGGGTTGCGTTTCGATTTTTAAAAGAATTCCGAAATTTTTCTTTTAAAAAGTTCGATATTTACGAAATTTCGTAACTTACAAAACAATTATGAAACAATTACGAAACAATTACGAATCGATTCGTTAATGGCGGACGCGACCGCGCAATACGCTAAAAAACCCTCCAAATGGGAGAGGGGAAACTTCTGAAGCTTCCCTCTCCCTCTGTTGTTCTGACTGTTGGTGTGATAAAACACACAACAACTATAAAACTTGCCCCAGACATGCGGAAATAATAACGAAACGATTTCAAAACGATAATGAAACGAATACAAAAAGAATCCGAAGCAATTACGAAACTAATTTAAAAATTTGTTTCATTTTGTAGTTGCTCCTGAATGGTTCGTTATCGCTTCGTTATAAAAAAACCGAATTTTTAACGAATTACGAAATTACGAAACGAAACCGCCCAGCCCTACTATCCCGCTTTCTCTCATGTTTATTGCTGCTTTCTGTTTATGAGTTTTATTTATTGTTTGTATTACTGTTGCTATTGTTTTTATTGTTGTCTTGTAGGCTCGGCCTCATGGAAGCCGCACCGAGTCCCTTGGGGAGATGGTAGCGGGGTACAAATAAAGTATTATTATTATTATTATTATTTACGACAGCCACAGACAGGAAGTCCCCTTGCAACGTGGGAGAGGCTCCGTCAAACATTGTGATCCCTCTGTTTTCAAAATGTCTAGGAACGGGGAGGGAGCAAGAGCGTAGGATTAGCCTCCCAGGCCAGTCCTGAAGGAAACCAAAAGCTTGATCCAGCCAACGAACGGTGCAACAGGGAACGAGGAAAAGGAAGGGAAAGCAGGATGGGAAATAAACACCGACACGTTTGTGTTTGTATGCCCTCTTTACTAGGGAACATCAAAAGAGTTTTCCGTGCTCTTCTCAAATTAGTCAAGGTACGCCTGTCTCCCGAGACGCGGCCTGGAGGTCCTACTCCAAAGCCCCCGAGCAATTACTCTATTTTTCAGGCGGCGCAATTATTCTGTTTATTTATTTTCCATTTCCAGATTATAATAGTCTCTCACGGCAGGCTAAAAGAGGAAACACCGCCGACGCCCATGAATTCTCCCCACTTAAGAGAATCATTATCGCCAAGGTTGAACGAACTCCGTCGAGGAGACGTTCTCCCGAGTTTGGAAGTGGGACAGGGCCACCCAACAGCAAGGGTGCGGCCTCTGTGTTTCGTGGGCGAGGCCGGCAGGAATGTCTCTCTTGTGATTTCAGAAGACAATGAAGATGCCCCGAATGACCCCCAAAGTACCCTCTGGTGGCATTCCCACCAGTCTGGCTCTGCAGGCCCCCATGGATGGAGGCTGAACCCAAGCAGGATTCCTGGCATAGCAGACAGTCTGGTGCCATCGGAGCCGGAGGAGGCGGGAAGCCCTATTATGGCACCAGCAGAACCCGGGTGCTGGAAACAATATCATACAAAAGCTGACTGGCACAACCTGGGGATCACAACCAGATACAGTGAAGACATCTGCCCTTGCGCTGTGCTACTCTGCTGCTGAGTATGCATGCCCAGGGTGGAACACATCTCACCACACTAAAACAGTGGATGTGGCTCTTCATGAGACATGCCGCATGATCAAGGGTTGTCTGCGCTACACCACTGGAGAAATTACACTGTTTTAGCCGCTATTGCACCACCTGACATCCGCCGGGAAGTAGCAGCCAATAGTGAAAGGACCAAGGCAGAGACATCTCCAGCTCATCCCCTGTTTGGGTATCAGCCAGCACGTCAACGACTTAAATCCAGACATAGTTTTCTAAGATCTACAGAGACACTCGCTGGAACACCTCAGCAAGCGAGAGTCCAAAAGTGGCAGGCTCAAACCCAGAACCTCAACCAATGGCTGATACCAGATGAGAGACTCCCCCCTGGCACACAGAGGACTGGGCGACTTGGAAGGCACTGAACAGACTGCACTCTGGCACCACGAGATGCAGAGCCAACCTTCAGAAATGGGGCCACAAAGTGGAGTCCACGACACGCAAGTGTGGAGAAGAGCTTGGTCTGACCTTTCTGCCACAACCGTCCCGTCTTTGGTGGCCCTTCACGGTTTTGCTCATGACATCATTGAGGTGCTCAAGCTCCAGCGCCACAACAAGGCGGTGATTCTTTTGGAGGGTAAAAGGAAGAGGGGCCAACCAAGGGCAAGATGGATGGATGGCATCCTTGAAGTGACTGGACTGACCTTGAAGGAGCTGGGGGTGGTGACGGCCGACAGGGAGCTCTGGCGTGGGATGGTCCATGAGGTCACGAAGAGTCAGAGACGACTGAACGAATGAACAACAACAAACTATAAATGCTGTAATTTGCTATGAGTCCCCTAGGGAAGAAGGGCGGAATATAAATAAAGTGTATTATTATTATTATTATTATTATTATTATTATATGGGCAAAATATTTTTTTTTTGGTAAAGAGACTGTGACAATGTTATAATTTACTTAAAGAGAGGAGATTCCATCTGAACATGAGGAAGAACTTCCTGACTGTGAGAACTGTTCAGCAGTGGAACTCTTTGTCCTGGAGTGTAGTGGAGGCTCCTTCTTTGGAAGCTTTGAAACAGAGGCTGGATGGCCATCTGTCAGGGGTGATTTGACTGCAATATTCCTGCTTCTTGGCAGAAGGGGGTTGGACTGGATGATGGCCCAGGAGGTCTCTTCCAACTCTATGATTCTATGATTCTAAGAACCTCCTGACTGTGAGAGCCGTTCAGCAGTGGAACTCTCTGCCCCGGAGTGTGGTGGAGGCTCCTTCTTTGGAAACTTTTAAGCAGAGGCTGGATGGCCATCTGTCAGGGGTGATTTGACTGCAATATTCCTGCTTCTTGGCAGAATGGGGTTGGACTGGATGGCCCATGAGGTGTCTTCCAACTCTATGATTCTATGATTCTAAGAACTTCCTGACTGTGAGAGCCGTTCAGCAGTGGAACTCACTGCCCCGGAGTGTGGTGGAGGCTCCTTCTTTGGAGGCTTTGAAACAGAGGCTGGATGGCCATCTGTCAGGGGTGATTTGACTGAAATATTCCTGCTTCTTGGCAGAAGGGGGTTGGACTGGATGATGGCCCAGGAGGTCTCTTCCAACTCTAGGATTCTATGATTATATAACCAAATAAAATATAGCAGCAACAACAACAACATCTCAAACTATGCAAAATAGAAAGCAAAGGGCCAGGAAAGGCTCGACTCCGCCGTAAATACAAGACACTGGGCTTTAAAGACTTCTCCTTCCTCCTGGGCAAAACCCTGTTGCCAACGGAGCAGCCGTTTTAAGGTTTCCCCCCTTCATAGTTTTGGATCAGCCTCTCCCCACAGTAAGCACCCATCGTAATACCTTCCACCCCCCACTCAATATAAAATAACTTTATTAGCTTTAAAGAATTATTAGCTTTAAAGCTCTAAAGATTTTTACGGTAATTTCGAACAGATGTCTGAAGACAGCTTCGGTCTCCTCATCTGCTTAGTTTTAACCCATCTTGGAGCCACCGCGGAGCTCCCAAGGCTGAGATCATCGCTTGGCCTCGCTTTGGGAAGGATCGCGGGGAATGCAGACGATGAGGATGCGGAGAAAGGAAACCACGCTCTTTCCAGAAGGAACTGGCTCTATCAGATGGCTCTTTGGCTCCTCTTTCTCAGATCTGGATCAGGAACCCATTTTGCAAAAGCCGGGATGTCAAGTGGCTCCAGCGCTTGTTAGAAAACAAAACAGATGCCACTATGTTATTGTATGACCTAACTGGGTGGAATTGGGGATTTTAACATCTTAGCACAAAATAGATTTCATTTTATTTTTGGCCTGCTGTTCTCCAGATATAAAGGATTCCATGCACTTTTTATTTTCTCCCAGAAAGATCAGCAAATATTGGACGATTACGGAGAAACATGGGGAGAAAGCCATTGTCTTTTCTTAGGCCCCTTTTACACTGCCTAATAATAATAATAATAATAATAATAATAATAATAATAATAATGCACCAATCTCCCTGTTGTGCCACCTCTACAAAGTCCTGGAGAGACTTATTTTGCATAGAATTATGGAAAAAATAGACCCATGTCTGATTCCACAGCAAGCTGGCTTCAGGAAAGGCAAAAGCTGCACATCGCAAGTGCTGAACCTGACTCAGCCCATAGAAGATGGCTTTGAAAGGCAGCAGATCACAGGAGCTGTCTTCATAGACCTGTCAGCAGCCTATGATACTGTGAACCACCGCCTCCTCCTGAGAAAAATGTATAATATCACACAGGACGACCACCTCACCCGCCTCATAGGAAACCTGCTACAAAACAGGAGCTTTTTGTTGAGTTCCAGGGCCAGAGAAGCAGATGGCGGAAACAGAAGAACGGCCTGCCTCAGGGGAGCGTGCTTGCTCCATCCATGTTCAACATCTACACAAATGACCAGCCACTGCCAGAAGGGACAGAGAGCTTCATCTATGCTGATGATCATGCCATCACACGCTCAAGCAGGGAGCTTTGAGATGGTTGAACAGAAGCTCTCCAAAGCTCTAGGTGCTCTTACTGCCTATAACAGGGAAAACCAGCTGATCCCAAATCCATCTAAAACACAGACATGTGCCTTTCATCTCAAGAACAGACAAGCATCCCGAGCTCTGAGGATTACCTTGGAAGGAATCCCACTGGAGCATTGCAGCACACCCAAATATCTGGACCGTGCCCTGACCTACAATTAGCACTGCCTGAATATCAAGCAAAAAGTGGGCACTAGAAATAATATCATACGGAAGCTGATGGGCACAACCTGGGAATCACAACCAGACACAGTGAAGACATCTGCCCTTGAGCTATGCTACTCTGCTGCTGAGTATGCATCGCCCAGTGTGGAACACATCTCACCATGCTAAAACAGTGGATGTGGCTCTTAATGAGACATGCCGCATTATCACGGGGTGTCTGCGCCCTACACCACTGGAGAAATTACACTGCTTAGCCGGTCTTGCACCACCTGACATCCCCGGGAAGTAGCAGCCAATAGTGAAAGGACCAAGGCAGAGACATCTCCAGCTCATCCCTGTTTGGGTATCAGCCAGCACGTCAACGACTTAAATCAAGAAATAGTTTTCTAAGATCTACAGAGAACTCAGCATGCGAAAGTCCAAAAGTGGCAGGCTCAAACCCAGAACCTCAATCAATGGCTGATACCAAATGAGAGACTCCCCCCCCCCCCCCCGGGCACACAGAAGACTGGGCGACTTGGAAGGCGCTGAACAGACTGCGCTCTGGCACCACGAGATGCAGAGCCAACCTCAAGAAATGGGGCCACAAAGTGGAATCCACGACATGCGAGTGTGGAGAAGAGGAAACCACTGACCACCTGCTGCAATGCACCCTGAGCCCTGCCACATGCACAATGGAGGACCTTCTTGCGGCAACACCAGAGGCACTCCAAGGGGACAGGTACTGCTCAAAGTACATCTAATCAAGTACCAAGTTTGCAAGTTTTTTTTAAATCTGTTTGTTTGTTTTGTTCTGTTAGAAATGTAATACAATGGTCTGGTTGCCCCTGACACGATAAATAAATGAAATAAATAAAAATACTTTGTTTATATTCCACTCTATCTCCCTGTGGGGACTCAGAGCAGATTCCAGTATACACATATATAGGCAAACATTCAATGCCTTTATACAGTGAACAGCAATGACATACAAAACACAAACAAAGGCAAAGGTTTCTCTTTCCATCTCCGGTGTCTGGAGACAATGCTCAACTCTGGCCATCAGGAGGTGCTCTTGTCCCATTTTCCATGCCAAGGAGCCTGTTGTCCGTAGACCCTCCTGGTCGAGATTGCTGGCATGGCTGCATGGACACATTTTACCTTCTTGCTGAGGCAGTACCTATTGACCTACTCACATTACATGTTTTCGAACTGCTAGGTTGGCAGGAGTTAGGGCTAACAGCGGGAGCTCACCCTGACCCATAGCTTTGAACTGTCATCCTTTCAGTCAGCAGGTCTTCTACGCCGTTGTGCTACCATGGCCCCTGATAAAAGCTGATAATACACATTATCTGCCTTGAACTGGAATATATGATTCTACACTGCCATATAATCCAGTTCAAAGCAGATAATCTGGATTTTGTATGGCAGTGCAGAAGCGGCCTTAGTCATGGGAGGAAGATCTTTCATGGCTGCTTTTCCCAATGTGTTCCCACATAGTCTTCCTATCGCTAGTGTTTCTAAACGCATGCTGGTAGGTGTATGTACTTCAATATGCCGCTACAACTGTATTTCTTTTTTTTTCCCTTGATGATCTGCTCAATTTTCGTACTGATGTACAAGGACAAGGAATAACTCATTTAGCTAAAGTCATTAATTTTTGAAAAGATATCCCAAAACTGCCCTGACTTAGATGGGAAGCTGGGCTAATTGTCCATGATGGCTTTGAACAGTTGCTGTCTCTTTCGGCTTGCGTCAAAGAACGTCGTTCGCAACGGGAGCAAGTTGCGTGTTCCTTGCTCCATCAGGTGGAACCGACGGTTGCAAAACCCCCTCTTGACGTGACCTGGATTCCTGCCACCTCTCTCCTTGGCTCCTGCCTTCAGGTAACGGAGGATCTGGAGAGATGCCGCTCTTCCCTGATAGGCCAGTGCGGTCAATGAAATAAAGGTTTCAATACTCATTTCGAAATTAGGGAGTGGCGGGCGGAATCATTTCTAAAGTATTTCCTAAATTGGACTGGGTCCATATCATAACTATTTGTTGTTCATTCATTCAGTCGTCTCCGACTCTTTGTGACCTCCTGGACCAGCCCACGCCAGAGCTCCCTGTCGGCCGTCACCACCCCCAGCTCCTTCAAGGTCAGTCCAGTCCCTTCAAGGATGCCATCCACCCACCTTGCCCTTGGTCGGCCCCTCTTCCTTTTGCCTTCCACTTTCCCCAGCATCATTCCCTTCTCTAGGCTTTGCTGTCTCCTCAGGATGTGGCATTCAAAGTACCTCAGCTTTGTCTCTCATAGGCTTGGGTAACCACGGAAAAATTTGGTTCTAAACTCGTTTTGTTTTTAGGGGGCCCTTGCAATTCATTTTTTTTAATAATTCCGAAATTTTCCTTTTAAAAATTTCAAGATATATGAAATTTCGTAAAATTACGAATCAATTCGTTAATGGTGGACGCGATTGCGCAATATGCTAAAAAACCCTCCAAATGGGACAGGGGGAACTTCTGAAGCTTCCCTCTCCCTCTGTTGTTGACTGTTGGTGTGATAAAACAAACAACAACTATAAAACTTGCACCAGACATGAAATAATTACGAAATAATTACGAAATAATTACGAAATAAATTGAAAAAATTGTTTCGAATCTAATTTACTCCTCACACTATGCCTGCATGGCTCAATATTGGATCGTAAGCTAATTTAAATACGAATTAATAACGAATTACGAAATTAACGAACGAAACCGCCCAAGCCTAATTCTCTAGTCTCCTTCCCTCCAATGAGCAGACGGGCTTTCTTTCCTGGAGGATGGACTGGTTGGATCTTCTCGCAGTCCAAGGCACTCTCAGAACTTTCCTCCAACACCACAGCTCAAAAGCATCGATCTTCCTTCGCTCAGCTATCGTAACTATAACTTGCTACAACTATAGAACACATTTACCACTTTTTACCATCCATGCATTCAAGGGGATTTTGGGCCCCATTAATCTACTGAGAAAGAGGCACTTGCAGGCAGTCAATGAGCTGGCATTAAATTATCTTTATGGGCCACTCTGATGGAAATTGGGCTTTGCTTTGGCCCGTCTGCCTGGCCCTCGTTGGGAGTCTTGGAATTCCATTTTTGTTTGCTAGGATACAGCAAATAGAGGGTGAAACCTCATGAGGGTCTGTCCAAGGAAATCCCAATTGTCTTGAAATGGCTACTGGGATTTGAGGTTGGAGTTTGGCCCTCGCTCCCCATAAAGTAGATTGACAGAGGGCTCTTAAACCCTCAAAGCTGGCAACTTGGCCTTCAGAGAAACCCATTGTATTTATGGCCAGGAAGACAGGGCAAAATGAGTTATGATCTCACAGAAGAGAAAACTCAAGCCAAGCTTTTCTTTGGGCCAAACCTTCTCTCGTAATTGAGCCAATGGGAAAACGTCAGGGGCTCCCTCATAGTTAGAGCTATCGGCATGAAACTTGCTGTGAATGTAGAACATATTTACCACTGTTAGCCCACTAAGTTTCAGGATGTTTTGCTCATCCACTGATTTTGGAGGTATTTTCAAAGTTTTTACAAACAAAATTTTAATAGAAAACTGCAAGAATGAGCTCCTTGAATTTTCTATACAATGACACAAGATAACAGGGGATAATTCACCCCAAGTTTCAGAAAAATTTGCACATCTACTGAAATTTTGGAATGTTTAAAACGTTTTGACAAAACATTTTTTAAAAGAGCCACAACAGCTATCCTCTTGAATGTCTCTCTCTAGATGACATACAACATAACCATAGAACTTCAACTTAAGGATTTCCTCCCAGTCCAGCACAGATTTACTTACTAGTGTCAGTTAGTCCTCTTTGCAGATTCAACTATTTATTGGTACTCTGGTTACTGCTGCGATGGAGGGACACATCTCTCCTGTCTCCTGATTGGGGCTTTCTGATGCTGAGCAGGATTCTGGGAAATGTAGTTGAGGGCAGGGCCTTTTGCATTCTTTGCCATAGGGCCAGGTCTGTAGCCAGGATTTCGTTTCGGGGGGGGGGGGGGGGGGATTTTTTTCAGGGGGGGTTGGGGGGCTGAGTTTCGGGGGGGGGGGCTGAGTCTGAGTGAAAGAGGGTCTAGCCTAGCAAACCTTTTGTATCATTACCCCAATACCCCCATGCATATGGGATATATTGAGTATGGTGATCAGATCATGATATGAATAAACATAACAGTTTAAGTAATGCACCAGTAAGGCCTTTTCGCGAACCACCATGAAAATTTGGGGGGCGGTGTGAAGCCCCCCGAGCCCCCCTCCCTGGCTACATGCCTGCATAGGGCTCCTCGTCTCCCCAAACTGCACTTTCCAGAATACTGTGCTTTCTCAGTCTCTTTCCCAGCTCACTCAGCTCGTCTCGACGAATGGCGCGGCCTCTTTGGCTTTGCCTCACTTGCTTGCACTGAAACTGACTTTGGGAGACTTCTGAGACTTACAGAACATCAACAAAAAGTATTGGGTGAGTGTTTTGATTCTTAAGTTTTTGCGTGAGTGCCCCCGCCTTGTGTTTCTTAATATTTGTTCATATATACAAATCTTACAAAATAGATCCGATATCGAAAACACAAATGATTTTCTGCACAGCGCTATTCCCTGATCAATCAAAGGCAATTCTGCACTGTCTCTTTCGTGACCCGAAACCCCAATGGGACGCCTTCAACACAACTCGAGATTCTCTCCCTGTCCTTTAGTCCCAGGGGGTCTTTACTCTACTCAGCACGACATGCCTTGATCAGAAGTCTGTTGTGCACCTAAGTGCCCTCCCCCATGAAATAGGAACTTTTCTCCAATGTGTTGATGAACCTTGCAAGGATCTAGAGGGACATATTATTATTGCAAAGGAAGAGCTCCAAATATGAAATCACTATGAAAAGGTGACCTTAAGGCCCCTAACGAGGATGTCAATTGCGCTTTGCTGGGAAACAGAAATCTAAATGAGGCGAGATTGGTGACCCACGGAGCGTGCAACAGTGCCGGACGTGCACGGAAATCGTGTCTCGGCGTTAAAGGGAAGAACATTGCTCCTGCGATACAGCAGGAAGCCCCGTCCTCCCTTCTTTCCACGCGTCTTTCTCAATCTCTTGGGAGAACATGCATCCGATGAAGTGCCTGAAATGATGCAGAGCAACAGCAGCACGGGTACGAACACTCAGGTCACGGCACCGGGAGAAGTGATGCGATTATCGGCCTCCAACAAGAGGCGCTTAATTGACCATGAGCATCGCTGCGTTTTGCAAATGTGAGTGGCATCCGAAGGCCCACAATGGATGGGTTCTGTTTCAATCACCAGAGGATCTGCAGAGGAAGAGCGGTACTGGCACCTGGTCTCTTGACATTCTCCAATCGCGCTCTTCCGCTTGACATGGCCAAGTGCAAACAAGCACGTTCTCCAAAGAGACCCAAGGCCCCCAAAGATTGCTGCCCTAATTTGCAGCCCTGGGATGTCGGAGGAACGCTTCCTTTTCATAACTGGGAGCTAAATGGATTACAGCAACGAGACCAGCTCTCCGGGGGAACGGCTTCGCACATTTGCATGCGCTGATAAAGTCATTAGAGAAAGTAGTGCATCTTTGGGTTTTTTTAAAAAGGAAACATAGCTATGAGAAAAGCAAACAGGCAAAATACCCAAACATCTTAGCCTACTTTTTCCTCTAGTTAGGCAGCAAAAGAAGATTGCAGCATGAAGCAAAACGAGGGCATTCTCTCCCCCAAACACAACTTCTCGACCTTGATATCGAGCCCTTTTGGGGGGTTCTCCCAGCGAGGGGAGTCCCTGAGGACCGCGAAAGGGGTCCTATACCTTGGTGAGCGGCCAGCGGATGCCAATTCGAAAAGCGCGAAACCGTTGAAAATCAATCTCACCAGAGGCTGAAGAGAAGATCTGCGACCGAAGCGTTTTATTGTGATTCAGCTGAGATCAGATGCATTACAGGGATATTTCCACCATAAGCATACATTCATGGAAGTTACAGGCATTTTTATATTGTCAGAACAAAGGAAAAACAGTTTGAAAATCCCTCCCGCCCTCCGTCAGCTGGCTTCGCCCTGATTGGCTGTCCCTGGAACAGCTGGGAGGAGGCCGGGCCGTATGTCCCGCCTTCCCTCCAATCGCCGGGCGCTGTTGTCTCCAGGGGGCCAATCGGAGCCTTTCTAGCGCTTCTGAGGATGGTCCAATCAGCGACCAGGAGGTGGGACCTGGTTTGACAGCTCATAGGGGGCGGAGTGCCTGGGAGGTGTCCGCCAGCTGATTGAACACCCTTTGTTCTTTGCACGGCAGGGAGGCGGAAGGGGAGACAAGGGATTTCCTGGGTTCCGATAAAAGATGTGTATAGGAGAATAAGGGTGGCTATGGGTGGTGTCTGGATCTCAACCCTGTGGCGAAGGGAGTCCTTTGTCACAGGGGAGCGTACACAAAACACCATGATTGGCTTAATCAGTCTGTTTTTCCGGGCTTTTGGCTGACAGATTTCTGGCTTTTGTTTGTCTGACTCTGAAAACAAAGCCATAGACCTGTCAGTATTTGTCCATGCACTGTAAATATGAATGGGGTCCTTTCCAAGGAAATTGGATTCCTTTTAACTGTAATCCCAGGCCACATACTCTTTCTTAGTGGGGCAAAGTTCAGAGGGAAAGGGTAGGGAAAAGGCGAGGGTACATCTCATTCCATATCCTATACTTCATACATATATTCTTCATAGACTTTCATAAACCCACAGATCATGGAAAAAGGGGGTCCCCATCCCATCCCAGCAAAGTTTATTAGGAAACCACAGCAATTGATAAGGGCAATCAGCAGAGTTCTTGAGGTATGATCTTTTTAGCAAGGGCACGCACTCACACAGGAGGGAGGGGGGGCCATTCTCCCCAAGAGGCTTGGTTTTGAGTTCGTGGAGGAAGTTCATGATGATAGGGCATCAAGTCAACAAGTGATGGCAAGAAAGGTCCGCAAAGAGTTTCCAAACGATGAAGTGTGGGGCAATGTCCCTTAGAGAACTGCATCTCCCAGCCGAGACCCGGGAAACTACATTTCCCTGATCAGGGGCCAGGGTCCAGTGCACAAGCCAGAGAATTCACAGAGAGGAAACAGGAACCCAGTTATGTGTGCTGGGTCAGGAAGCAACAGAATCCATCGTCCGGCCCTTGGCGAACTACAAATATTTGGGGGGGGGGGGGGCTTGGCATCAAATCCTCCCTCCTCAAAGTGGAAATGCATTTGTGTCTCCAAATTCCTATCACTGAGGAGAGCGAAATGCTGTTGTGTTTGTATGGATGCAGTCATGTGTTGCCTTGTGCCATGCTGTGGTTATCCAGCTGACTGAATCCTAGAGAAAGGGGGTTATTGTTTCCCAAGTGCCCTCTTTTTTGCCCAGATCTTTGCGGAGCCGACACCTGGAAAGCCTACCTTTCCCTTTCCCTTTCCCTTTCCCTCCAGGCTTTCCATTTGTTTGAGCTCTGATGGTGGTTCCACTCTACTTACTCAGGCTTTGCTGCTTCCATTAGGCCCTTTGTGTGTTTTCAATAGCGGTGTGCGCGTTTAATTGTATTTTGGTTAAATCCAAGCCCCCCTGCCGCCTTCTTCAAAGTGCAGCGTAAATTTTCTGAAACGGACGAATCAATTAGCGGATCAATACGCGGCATAGAAAAGACTGTACCACCAGCCTGTGTTTTCCCATTAGGTGAGTTTCCTTCCTTTTTAGGGACTAAAAAAGAGAAATTGGTCGTTTCTTGCATCTCCTGGAGGGAAGCGCCGTTCCTCATGATGCCGAGATAAAGATCACAAGAAATACGCCTGCAATTCCTGCACAAAAGAATGGCCTTCTCCCCATCTTAAGGCTTAGGCTTGAATGCTATGTACATAAGTTAAGAGAAGCATTTCTCTTTTGGATTTGCAGACACTGAAAAACAAGAAGCAGAGAGCAGAAGTATCACTCTCTGCAAGATGAAGGCAGAGATAAATGTGTTGGAAGCTGCCTAGGAAGCAACTGTTGTGGCTGCTTTCCACACTAAGGATTGCATCCAGGAATGGAAGCTGTATTGGCGTGGAGAAGACAGGAAGCCTTGCTCTCTTCCAACAATGTTGGGGATTCCACGGTTATCAAACCACTATTGTTGCGAAGGAAACATCCATCAAGTGAGACAGTTCACATCTGCTTCGTCTTCCTTAAGCACTCCCAACCAAGTTTCTGTGCAACTTGGCTTGTGGAATGAAAGACACGTCCAAACATGTAACATAGGAAGGTGCTTTGGAGGCCAGACAGAAGCGGTTGGTTTGGGTCCTTCCCAAAATGAAACGGGATTTCCCATAAAGCTGATAGATCTGAAGTCGGTTTGCTGAAGGCTCCATCCAGACACTGGAAAGGCAGCACAATCTTTGCAGAATCCATCTGGTGTCTTAAATACACACCACATTCCCTGATAGAAATTCAGCTCAAGGCTGTGAAGGAGGCATTTTTGCGTGATATTATTGTGCAGGGTTGCACACTGGAGATGGATGTCCATGAAAGTGGATGCACATTTCCATTTATGAGTTCAGATTTGGTTGCACATGCATTTGGACCATCACAATGCAACTCTATGAGCAAAAAATTGCTGTGGACATCTGTGGACAGTAGGCCTGGGTAACAATGGAAAAATTTGTTTCTAAAATCGATTTGTATTTGGGGGTTTTTTTTGTTTCGATATTTAAAATAATTAAAAAATTTTCCTTTTAAAAAGTTCAATATTTACGAAATTTCGTAAATGGTAAAAAATTAACGAATCGATTTCCGAAACAATAACGAATCGATTCGTTAATGGCGGACGCGACCGCGAAATACGCTAAAAAACCTCCAAAACCTTCTGAAGCTTCCCTCTCCCTCTGTTGTTGACTGTTGGTGCGATATTATAATTTTTTTCACTAATTAAACCATAAAACTGGCCCAGACATGCGGAAATAATAACGAAACGACCTCAAAACAATAACGAAACGAATACAATATCGAAATACGAAGCATTTACAAAACGTTTTTGAAAATTCGTTTAAATAATTGCTCCAGAATGGTTCGTTATCGTTTTGTAATTGAAAAAATTAACGAATTATTAACGAATTACGAATTCACGAAACGAAACCGCCCAGCCCTAGTGGACAGCATTGGACCACCATGATGCAGCTCTATGAGTGAAAAGTTGCATTGGACAACCATAGATAGCATTGGACTGCTATGATGCTACTCTATGAGCGAGAAGTTGCATTGGAGAGCCATGGATAGCATTGGATCACCATAATGCAACTCTATGAGCAAGCATGAGATAGCATTGGACCACCATGATGCAACTTTGAGAAAAGGGTTACATTGGACAACAATGGACATCATTGGACTGCCATGATGTGACTCTATCAGCGAGAAGTTGCATTGGACAATCATGAATTGCACTGGACCGCCATGATGCAACTCTAAGAGACAAATGTTGCATTGGAAAACAGTGGAGCACCATGGTGCAACTCTATGAGTAATAAGTTGCATTGGACAACCATTGATAGCTTTGGACCACCATGATGCAACTCTATGAGCAAGAACTTTCAATGGACAACCATGGACAGCATTGGACCACCATGATGGAACTCTATGAGCAGTAAGTTTCAATGGGCAACCGTGGACAGCACTGGACTATTACGATGCAACTTTATGAGCAATAAGTTTCATTGGACAACCATGGGTAGCTTTGGACCACCATGATGGAATTCTATGAGCAGTAAGTTTCAATGGGCAACCCTGGACAGCATTGGACTATTACGATGCAACTCTATGAGCAATAAGTTTCATTGGACAACCATTGATAGCTTTGGACCGCCATGGTGCAACTCTATGAGCAAGAAGTTTCAGTGGACAACCATGGATAGCTTTGGACCACCATGGTGTAACTCTATGAGCAAGAACTTTCAATGGAGAACCCTGGACAGCATTGGACTACCATGATGCCACTCTGCATTAGACAACCATGGGCAGCATTGAACCACCGTGATGCAACTCTAAGAAAGAAATGTTGCATTGGAAAACAATGGACCACTATGATACAACTCTCTGAGCAATAAGTTGCATTGGACAACCATGGATAGCTTTGGACTGCCATGATGCAACTCTATGAGCAAGAACTTTCAATGGACAACCATGGATAGCTTTGGACCGCCATGGTGGAACTCTATGAGCAGTAAGTTTCAACGGCCAACCCTGGACAGCATTGGACCGCCATGTTGCAACACTATGACCAAGAAGTTTCATTGCACAACCATGGGTAGCTTTGGACTGCCATGGTGCAACTCTATGAGCAAGAAGTTTCAGTGGACAACCATGGATAGCTTTGGACCACCATGGTGTAACTCTATGAGCAAGAACTTTCAATGGAGAACCCTGGACAGCATTGGACTACCATGATGCCACTCTGCATTAGACAACCATGGGCAGCATTGAACCACCGTGATGCAACTCTAAGAAAGAAATGTTGCATTGGAAAACAATGGACCACTATGATACAACTCTCTGAGCAATAAGTTGCATTGGACAACCATGGATAGCTTTGGACTGCCATGATGCAACTCTATGAGCAAGAACTTTCAATGGACAACCATGGATAGCTTTGGACCGCCATGGTGGAACTCTATGAGCAGTAAGTTTCAACGGCCAACCCTGGACAGCATTGGACCGCCATGTTGCAACACTATGACCAAGAAGTTTCATTGCACAACCATGGGTAGCTTTGGACTGCCATGGTGCAACTCTATGAGCAAGAAGTTGCATTGGACAACCATGGGTAGCTTTGGACCGCCATGGTGCAACTCTATGAGCAAGAAGTTTCAGTGGACAACCATGGATAGCTTTGGACCACCATGGTGTAACTCTATGAGCAAGAACTTTTATTGGAGAATCCTGGACAGCATTAGACTACCATGATGCCACTCTGCATTAGATAACAATGAGCAGCATTGAACCGCCATGATGCAACTCTATGAGCAATTAGCTGCACTACATTCAGTCCTTTGCTGGATGAAATTTGGTGGCTATTCAGCAAGTCACCACCCACCAATCCCATTCTAATTATTATGATCGAAAGCTCATTGGCCCAATCCCTTATCCTCAAAGTAACACTTAGACATAGCTAGCAATGCCTTTGAGAAATGCCAACACTCTCAGATGTAGCCTTCACATTGCCCCAGATGTTTACCCCAGGAAGGGACTCCTCCAGATTGGCCTTAGATTTCGCTTTCCGCTCAACTATGGCCTCAGGCTGCCATTTGCATGGATTCCTTCACTTGCAGAGCCTGGCTTTAGCCTCCTCTGTGCCTCCTCCTCCTCCTCTGCTGTCCTTCAAAGGGAAGCGAAACCAGCCTTCTTAATTGGAGCCAATTTCCTCAGGTTAGCAGACGGGATGAGCAGTAGCTGTGGCCCAGACCTCAGGAGAGCCTGAAACATTTTGGCAGCGCTGGCCGCCTTGGAGAAGCCTTTGCGAGAAGGACAGTGCCAAGAGCCTCCTGGGAACATGTGTTTCTCCTGAACCATCAGAGGCTGTCTGCCACTTTATTAAAACTTGTCTCTCAATGAAACGAGAGATAATTAAATTTCCGCTCGTCACGATTCCTACTTCCTGCCCTGCTTCCCTTAGAAATATCCCAGGGCCAAATCTCAGCCAGAGAAACCAGGAACAAGCTGCGGAAAGGACGTTTTTGGGTCACAGATGCAGCTGCGGAGTCACAGCAATACGGCAGGCGCATGTCTCCCAATACAGCCTTATGCCGATTAATAGTTAATTATGTAATGATTAATATTCCTAGTATAATGTTTATATGTGTTAGGTTTTTAATTCACACATTGTTCTGGTTTTTAATGTTAGCCGTGTTGAGTCTCCCTTGGCAGGATTAATAATAATAATAATAATAATAATAATAATAATAATAATAATAATAATAATAATAGAAATACTTACCAGTTCTTTACTGTGAGATATAAATATAGCTAGCAATTATTGTCTCTGTAATTGCCTATAGCATAGCTTTCTGGAAAGGTTGTACAGGCTGTCCCCAAATTACAAACAAGAGGTTTGCTCTGAAATAGGATTTGTTTGTAAGCCGGAACAGGGACATTTTAAAGTGTAACTCCATCCAATTATATATCATAGAATCATGGAGTTGGAAGATACCACATGGGCCATCCGGCCCAACCCCTTGCCATGCAGAAAACTCACAATAAAATCACCCCCAGCAGATGGCCAGCCAGCCTCTGTTTAAAAGCCTCCAAGGAAAGAGCTTCCACCATACTCGAGGGCAGAGAGTTCCACTGCTGAACAGCTCTCCTTACAGTTAGAAGTTCTTCCTCATGTTCAGGTGGAATCTCCTTTCCTGTAGTTTGAAGCCATTGCTCTGACTCCTAGTTTCCAGGGCACCTTTAGATTTGGATGGCATAGGAGAGGGTTAATTCCACTATGGGATTTCTTTTGCTGTATGTGCCTTTGTAACTCAGGGATCTCCTGTGCAGAAGTAACTACAAATAGGGGTGTGTATGATACCGTTTAGGTCAGTGGTTCTCAACCTTCCTAATGACATGACCCCTTAATACAGTTCCCCATGCTGTGTTGACCCCCAACCTTAAAATTATTTCCATTGCTACTTCATATCTGTAATTTTGCAACTGTTGTGTATCATCATATGAATATCTGATATGCAAGATGTATTTTCATTCACTGGACCAAATTTGGCACAAATACCCAATATGCCCAAATTTGAATACTGGTGGGGTTGGGGGAGGGGGGGGGATTGATTTTGTCATTTGGAAGTTGTAGTTGCTGGGATTTATAGTTCACCTACAATCAATGAACATTCTGGACTCCACCAATTATGGAATTGAACCAAACTTGGCACACATAACTCCCATGACCAAGAGAAAATACTGGAAGGGTTTGGTGGGCAGTGACCTTGAGTTTTGGAGTTGTAGTTCACCTACATTCTGAGAGCACTGGGGTCTCAAACAATGATGTATCTGGACCAAACTTGGCACAAATTTGGCACAAATACTCAATATGCCCAAATGTGAACACTGGTAGAGTTTGGGGGAAATAGACCTTGACATTTTGGAGTTGTAGTTGCTGGGATATATAGTTCACCTACAATTAAAGAATATTCTGAACCTCACCAACGATAGAATTGGCCCAAGCTTCCCACACAGAACCCCCATGACCAACAGAAAATGCTGTGCTTTCTTATAGTCTTTGGCGACTCCTCTGACACCCCCTCGTGACCCCCCTCGGGGTCCCGACCCCCAGGTTGAGAACCACTGGTTTAGGTGTACCAGATTTGGGGGATTCGACTGCCGAATCCATGAAAACAAGCCTGCAGGGAGCAGCAGAAGCCTTAACCGGTACAGATCACAGCAGCCAAGTCTTTTTGGCTACTGGGGGTATTGATGGGGACCAATGGGGCTGAGCAGCACTCTTATCTGAGGCAGAGGCAGTGTGTGGACAGGCCAGCTGTAGTTCCTCCTCTCCTTTCCTCCCTGACAGCCTCCTCCATCCATTCCTGGAGCGCCTGCATCAGGAAAACGGGAACTCAGTTTCCCAGCAGTACTTTGTGTGGGTCGAGCATTGAAGGAGCCTTGTGCTCCCTTCTGGAGCATGATGGGAGTTGAGGTTCCTCTGTGTGTGTGTTTCTCACTTCCTTAATGAGACATGGCTCTTAATGAGACAGGCCGCATTATCACGGGGTGCCTGCGCCCTACACCACTGGAGAAATTACACTGCTTAGCCGGTATTGCACCACCTGACATCCGCTGGGAAGGAGCAGCCAATAGTGAAAGGACCAAGGCAGGGACATCCCCAGCTCATCCCTTGTTTGGGGATCAGCCAGCACGTCAATGACTTAAATCTAGACATAGTTTTCTAAGATCTACAGAGACACTCGCTGGAACACCTCAGCAAGCAAGAGTCCAAAAGTGGCAGGCTCAAACCCAGAACCTCAATCCACAGCTGATACGCAATGAGAGACTCCCCCCTGGGCACACAGAAGACTGGGTGACTTTGAAGGCGCTGAACAAACTGTGCTCTGGCACCACGAGATGCAGAGCCAACCTCAAGAAATGGGGCCACAAAGTGGAATAATCCACGACATGCGAGTGTGGAGAAGAGCAAACCACTAACCTCCTGCTGCAATGCAACCTGAGCCCTTCTTCCACATGATGCACAAGGGAGGACCTTCTTGCGGCAACACCAGGGGCACTCCAAGGGGCCAGAGACTGGTCAAAGGATATTTAATCAACTACCAAGCCTGCAAATTCTGTGTCTTTTGTATGTTTGTTTGTTTGTTCTGTTAGAAATGTAATATAATTGACTGGTTGTCCTGAGACGACAAATCAATAAATACTTCCTTTCTCAGCCAATCAGAGGCCTTGTTGACTGTGTCTGTTCTCCTCCCTTCTTAGGTGTGTGCTTGGGACTTCAATTCCCAGAACTCATTCATGTGTGTGTGGTTTTTAAAAATTGTTATGGTAAAAACTTTAAATTTTTTCCAAAAATCAGTGGATTGGCGAAATGTTCTTAAACTTGGCAGGCTCGCAATCATCAATGTGGCCTACAAGAGAAGTGACTTTCATGCTGATAGGTGTAAACATGATGGCAAAATGAGCCTCTAACCCAGTGTTTCTCAACCTGGGGGTCGGGACCCCTGGGAGGGTCACGAGGGGGTGTCAGAGGGGTTGCCAAAGACCTTCAGAAAACACAGTATTTTCTGTTGCTCATGAGGGTTCTGTGTGGGAAGTTTGGCCCAATTCTATTGTTGGTTGGGTTCAAGATGCTCTTTGACTATAGGTGAACTATACATCCCAACAACCATGACTCCCAGATGGTAAGGTCTATTTTCCCCAAACTCCACCAGTGTTCACATTTGGACATATTGAGTGTTCGTGCCAAGTTTGGTCCGGATCCATCATTGTTTGAGTCCACAGTGCTCTCTGGGTGTAGATGAACTACAACTCCAAAACCCAAGGTCAATGTCCACCAAACCCTTCCAGTATTTTCTGTTGGTCATGGAAGTTCTGTGTGCCAAGTTCAATTCCATCCTTGGTGGAGTTCAAAATGCTCCTGGATTGTAGGTGAACTATAAATCCCAAATGACAACATCAACCTCCCCCAACCCCACCAATATTCAAATTTGGGTGCATCAGGTATTTGTGCCAAATTTGGTCCAGTGAATGAAAATACTTCTAGCAAATCAGATATTTGCATTACGATTCGTAACAGGAGCAAAATTACAATTCTGAAGTGGCAACAAAAATAATGTTATGGTTAGGGGTCACCACAACAGGAGAACTGTATTAAGGGGTCGGAGCATGAGGAAGGTTGAGAACCACTGCTCTAACCTTTCCCCATTGGTGTCAATGGACAGAATCTTATGGGAACGGAAGCAGAGCCCCCGCTCCCAATTTTGGAAACTTCCATTAAACAGAAAATGGAATAGAAAACTGCATAGGTTTTTGCTGAGTTGTTCTCCCCTAGTTACAAATAATGAACTTCCTTGGAACTTGTCCTATTTGAGCTCGGTCGTTGCGCTGTCCTTTTCCCGACCACCCTGCAGTTACAACACATGCTTCCATGTTCAGCGCATGCAAAAAAATCATATCCCCCATATCAAACAAGGCACCACCTGCTTCCTCACACCCGCCCCAGCGATAAAGCTGGTTATATTTATTTCTGCTGATATCTGATCTTCCCCTTCTTCATTTATCATCAAAGGCGCGCACTGCTCCTGTGATGTGACAGAGAATCTACAAGGGAAGGGAGAGAGTAAACGTGGTAATTGGGTGGGATTTGGCACCGCTCGGGGTAAAGCGGCCTACATTTCACCATGTTTGTCTCTCCTGTTTTATTATTTCCTTGCTGGCGATACTCCAAGGGCCACTCGACCCGCAAAGACGTCTTCCCCGACGAACCCTCCCTGTTGGATTCCGGACCCGAATACGACGTTGGCATTTCAGATGTTGATTGAGCCTTTGTGATAATGAAGTTCCCCTCTCCCTCTCTACCCGCTTTCTTCTCCTTGCGACAAGAAAGTAATTTGGAGAGATATTTTAAAAAACCATTCAGGGAAAAGTCAGGATATGAAATTTTAATTGCCACCTTGTGCAATGAGGTTCCCTCGCCAAAGTGACTGGAGGAAGGCTTCCCTCTATCCGGGGAAAGGAAAACAAAAATGAAGTCATCCGAACTTGTCCTGGCAGCAGCACTGCCGCACTTGCGTTGATGCTTGTTTACTAGGGCTGTCCAAACACGGAAAGATTTGTTTCTAAACTCGATTCATTTTTAGGGGTTTTTTGCGTTTCGTTATTTAAAAGAATTCTGAAATTTTCCTTTAAAAAAGTTCGATATTTACGAAATTTCAGAAATCATAAAACAATTACGAAACAATTACGAAACAATTACGAATCGATTATGAATCAATTCGTTAATGGCGGCCGCGATCGCGCAATACGCTAAAAAAACTTCTGAGGCTTCCCTCTCCCTCTGTTGTTGACTGTTGGTGTGATATTATATTTTTTTTCACTAATTAAAAAAAAAACCTATAAAACTTGCCCCAGACATGCGGAAAAAATGATAACGAAACGAATACAAAACAAATTCGAAACAATTACGAAACGAATTGAAAAATTCGTTTCGTTTTTTAGTTGCTCCTGAATGGTTCAATATCGCTTTGTTATCAAAAAAAATAACGAATTTTTAACGAATTACGAAATTACGAAACGAAACCACCCAGCCTTTGTTTACAAAGGCTTCCATGCCGTTCAGTGGCAAGCGCACAACATCCCCTGCAACAATTCCAAAGGAGACAAAAACAAAAAGGGAAGGAAGTCTAGAGTTGGGCAAGGCGGAGATGGCCCAACTGGGGTTGCCCTCATCTTGAAGGACCTGCATCTGCACTGTGCCAGGTATAGTAGGCTTGGGTCACCACGGAAAAATTTGGTTCTAAACTCGTTTTGTTTTCAGGGGGCCCTTGCATTTCGTTTTTTTTAATAATTCCGAAATTTTCCTTTTAAAAATTTTGAAATATACGAAATTTCGTATAATTACGAATCGATTCGTTAATGGCGGACGCGATTGCGCAATATGCTAAAAAAACCTCCAAATGGGACAGGGGGAACTTCTGAAGCTTCCCTCTCCCTCTGTGTTGACTGTTGGTGTGATAAAACAAACAACAACTATAAAACTTGTACCAGACATGCGGAAATAATTACGAAATAAATTGAAAAAAATTTTTCGAACCTAATTTACTCCTCACACTATTCCTGCATGGCTGAATATTGGATCGTAAGCTAATTTAAATACGAATTAATAACGAATTATGAAATTAACGAATGAAACCGCCCAAGCCTAATAAGTATCATTAGTATCAGCATGTCATAATAAACCACGATACCATTGTAGTTCTCGCTCATATGTTTCTTGTTCCCCAAGTGCCCTGAGTATACACTATGCTGAGCCTCTCTATACACCCCACCCACAGCCAGGCAAAGCTTAAGATGTGTGTGTGTGTGTGTGTGGGGGGGGGGTCATTTTGAATGACCCCATGAAGGAGGCAGATTTGGTTTTGGCCAGCTAGTTTGCTGGCCCATGCATGTGAGGGGGTCGGCTGCTCCATTCCCCTCTTTCAGTTTCCTTTTGATGGTGTGACCCACCCTCCCTCCCTATGGGCAGTATGAGTATAGACTGGTCACACATGGGCACAGTTTGCATTGGGGGCTTTTTTTGCCTACCCCACACTGTTTCAGATGTGTGTGGGAATTGGCTTTGGGGTGGCGTCATTTATATACGTTTCCTTGCGTATTTAATAAGTTTACAAGGCATGTTGAAGTTGAATAGTTATGGTAGGCACCGTGGCACCCCGTCTTAGAGGGTGAAGGGTAGACTCCCACAAAAATCCCCATAAGTTTTCATAAAATGGGAGCTCCCCTTGGGGCTGGATTGAGGGTTCTCACTCTTGACAAACTCTGAGGTTTGGGAGGGAGCGCCCTCAGGATGGCCTTCCAACTATGATCGGCCGAGAGGTGCAGACAAAGAATTTTGCTTGGCCCTCGGGATCCTTGGTGCACGCTTGTCCTTGGAGGTGGTCAGAGGGAGTGACCCCTGGCCCAGGGACTAGGCTCACTAGGTGGCCATTCACCCATGAGTTATATTTGGCATTTTTACAGATTTTCCCTCTACAGCTTATTGCAAATTCTTTCAATAAATAGGTTAGAAAATGGCCCTTTAGACCCATTTTCTTGTGTCTGACTCTTTATTTCATGGTGGGAGTTCAAAGCTCTATGAGGGATATGAGCATAGCGTCAATAGGAGCCTAGTGTCCAGATCTAGGGAAGTCCTGCTCCCCATGCTCTATTCTGCTTTGGTTAGACCACACCTGGAATATTGTGTCCAATTCTGGGCACCACAATTCAAGAGAGATATTGACAAGCTGGAATGTGTCCAGAAGAGAGCGACTAAAATGATCAAGGGTCTGGAGAACAAGCCCTATGAGGAGCGGCTTAAGGAGCTGGGCATGTTTAGCCTGAAGAAGAGAAGGCTGAGAGGAGATATGATAGCCATGTATAAATATGTGAGAGGAAGCCACAGGGAGGAGGGAGCAGATCAAGGGTCTGGAGAACAAGCCCTATGAGGAGCGGCTTAAGGAGCTGGGCATGTTTAGCCTGAAGAAGAGAAGGCTGAGAGGAGATATGATAGCCATGTATAAATATGTGAGAGGAAGCCACAGGGAGGGCGACTAAAATGATCAAGGGTCTGGAGAACAAGCCCTATGAGGAGCGGCTTAAGGAGCTGGGCATGTTTAGCCTGAAGAAGAGAAGGCTGAGAGGAGATATGATAGCCATGTATAAATATGTGAGAGGAAGCCACAGGAGGAGGGAGCAAGCTTGTTTTCTGTCTGGAGAACAAGCCCTATGAGGAGCGGCTTAAGGAGCTGGGCATGTTTAGCCTGAAGAAGAGAAGGCTGAGAGGAGACAGGATGAGGGCCATGTATAAATATGTGAGAGGAAGCCACAGGGAGGAGGGAGCAAGCTTGATCAAGGTTCTGGAGAACAAGGCTTATGAGGAGCGGCTTAAGGAGCTGGGCATGTTTAGCCTGAAGAAGAGAAGGCTGAGAGGAGATATGATAGCCATGTATAAATATGTGAGAGGAAGCCACAGGGAGGAGGGAGCAGATCAAGGGTCTGGAGAACAAGCCCTATGAGGAGTGGCTTAAGGAGCTGGGCATGTTTAGCCTGAAGAAGAGAAGGCTGAGAGGAGACATGATAGCCATGTATAAATATTAGGCCTGGGTAACAACGGAAAAATTTGTTTCTAAAATCGATTTGTATTTGGGGGGTTTTTTTGTTTCGATATTTAAAATAATTACAAAATTTTCCTTTTAAAAAGTTCGATATTTATGAAATTTCGTAAATGGTAAAAAATTAACGAATCGATTTCCGAAACAATAACGAATCGATTCGTTAATGGCGGACGCGACCGCGAAATACGCTAAAAAACCTCCAAAACCTTCTGAAGCTTCCCTCTCCCTCTGTTGTTGACTGTTGGTGTGATATTATAATTTTTTTTCACTAATTAAACCATAAAACTGGCCCAGACATGCGGAAATAATAACGAAACGACCTCAAAACAATAACGAAACGAATACAATATCGAAATACGAAGCATTTACAAAACGTTTTGAAAATTCGTTTTTTTTAATAATTGCTCCAGAATGGTTCGTTATCGTTTTGTAATTGAAAAAATTAAGGAATTATTAACGAATTACGAATTAACGAAACGAAACCGCCCAGCCCTAATAAATATGTGAGAGGAAGCCACAGGGAGGAGGAGGGAGCAAGCTTGGTTACTGCTGCCCTAGAGATTAGGATGCAAGGGAACAATGTACAAGAGAGGAGATTCCATCTGAACATGAGGAAGAACTTCCTGACTGTGAGAGCTTTTCAGCAGTGGAACTCTCTGCCCCGGAGTGTGGTGGAGGCTCCTCTTTGGAAGCTTTTAAACAGAGGCTGGATGGCCATCTGATCAGGGGGTGCTTTGAATGCAATATTCCTGCTTCTTGGCAGGGGGTTGGACTGGATGGCCCATGAGGTCTCTTCCAACTCTGATTCTATAAGTATCTCAGAGGTGGATCTCATGTCCAACACAACACTCAAGTTAAAGGAAGGAGATTCCACCTGAACGTGAGGAAGAACTTCCTAACTGTGAGAGAAAGAGTTGTTCAGCAGTGGAACTCTCTCTGCCCTGGAGCGTGGTGGAGAGAGGTTCCTCCTTCTTTGGAAGGGAAAGAGAGAAGTTTAAAGATTACTAAGATCGTCTGGAGGGGCCCTGCTCTCGGTTCTGCCGGCCTCACAAGCGCGGCTGGTGGGGACGAGGGACAGGGCCTTCTCGGTGGTGGCCCCGCGACTCTGGAACTCTCTCCCGCCAGAGGTTAGAACCGCCCCAACAATCCTGACATTCAGGAAACAGGTGAAGTCGTGGTTATGGAGACAGGCTTTCAAAGAATGAGACAATGAT
The DNA here is from genome assembly GCF_025583915.1 of Anolis sagrei ordinatus. Classification (NCBI taxonomy): domain Eukaryota; kingdom Metazoa; phylum Chordata; class Lepidosauria; order Squamata; family Anolidae; genus Anolis; species Anolis sagrei. The sequence goes on along the minus strand of NW_026844478.1, from coordinate 909,532 downwards.
CTGGATGGAAGACGGTGTATATTCGATTTTAGTATGACGACTGACCACTGTAGTTTTAAATATATGTGCTTTTAAAATGTTTTATTGTAATGTATATTTTGATATTTTACCAATTGTATGTGTTTTTATGGTTGGAAACCGGGCTGAGTCCCTCTTATGAGGTGAGAAGCTCGGTATATAAAACTTTGAAATAAATAAATTCTTTGGAGGCTTTGAAGCAGAGGCTGGATGACCATTTGTTGGGGTGCTTTGAAGCCAATTTTCCTGCTTCTTGGAAGAATAAGGTTGGACTGGATGGCTCACCAAGTCTCTTCCAACTCTATGACTCTATGATTCTATGAATCACGACTGTCTGGAGGAAAAGGTTTGCTTATTTGACCTTGTTGCTTCCATTTTCATCCTTGATTTGTCCGAACACCCCCCTTCGTCCTGCACCGTTCTGCACCGTTCTGCACCGTCCTGCACCGCTCTGAAGACACAGGTTCGCAGCTTGGGTGTGATCCTGGACTCATCGCTGAGCCTGGAGCCCCAGGTTTCAGCGGTGACCAGGGGAGCATTTGCACAGCTCAGGCTCGTGCGCCAGCTGCGCCCGTACCTTGGGAAGTCTGACTTGGCCACGGTAGTCCACGCTCTTGTCACATCCCGCCTAGACTACTGCAACGCTCTCTACATGGGGCTGCCCCTGAAGACGGCCCGGAAGCTGCAATTAGTCCAACGCGCGGCAGCCATGATTCTAACAGGAGCGGAGCGCAGGGAGCACACAACCCCCCTGTTGCACCAGCTCCACTGGCTGCCGATTTGCTACCGGGCCCAATTCAAGGTGTTGGTATTGGCCTATAAAGCCCTAAACGGTTCCGGCCCAAGATACCTATCTGACCGCATCTCGGCCTATGAACCCACCCGGACTTTGAGATCTTCCGGGGAGGCCCTGCTCTCGATCCCGCCAGCCTCTCAAGCACGGTTGGCGGGGATGAGAGATAGGGCCTTCTCGGTGGTGGCTCCTCAGCTGTGGAACGCCCTTCCTGTAGATGTTAGGCTGGCACCATCTCTCATGACATTCCGTAGAAAGTTGAAGACCTGGATGTTTGTGCAGGCGTTTGAGTAATTCAGTGCAATTTTGGTAATTTGAACATAGGAACGGAACAATGGACGACGAATTTGGATCACGCTTGGATGATGAGGCGATCGGGGATGGGATTTGTGATAACTGTGTATTGATGATTGCTTATTAGCTGTTAATGGAAATGTGTAATTTAACTGTCATTGTATATTAATTATTGCTGTTTTTATTGTCTTTGCTGTTTGGAAACCGCTGTGAGTCGCCCTCGGGCTTGAGATACAGCGGTATACAAGAATAGTAAATAAATAAATAAATAAATAAATAAATAAAATGCACAGGAAGCCAGCTGAGCTTGGGCCAAGACCACCTTCTTTCCCTTGCTTCCTTTGCATTTTCTAATAAGATCATTGCAAGTCAATGGGGAGGGGGAGAGGCTCAGCTGTCAAGCACAATTCTGCCTTGGACAAGAGAGAAGGGCTGACTTTCCCTGCTAGACGCTGGAGGCAGAACCACAGCAGTGAGTTTGGGAAATCTAGAGCTTGAATCCCTGCCTGGCCATTGTTTTCCCCAATGAGTCATTTCCCCCTTTCTCTGTGCATTAAGTGACAAGCGCAAGGAGTTTGCAAGGCTGTTGCAAGAAGGACGGGGCTCTTTCTGAAGGAGCCTGCCATCGCAGCAAGGAAGGTTGCAAGGCAAATCCTGGAACAAAAGCATTTCATCTCTCCCCTTTTTTCCCCCTTCTCTGCAAACCAGAGAGCGGAGGAGGAGGAACGTAGCTTAAGGAGGAATATGCTGACATTTCTCAAATGTTGACACAGTTTGGAAGGGAAAGAGAGAAGTTTAAAGAATGCTGGGAAAATATCACAGCTGGTTCTGTTGTTTTTTAAAAGTCCAAGCAGTGGATAGAGTCACAGAAATATGACTCCTTTCATGAGTTTTGCTGTTCTTGAGATTGGCCGTCAAGTTGACTTCTCCTTATAGCAACCCTGTGAACAAGAGATACCAAGAGACTCTCTCTGTGTGTATATATGTGTTTGTGTCTGTAGAGAGAGAGAAAATGCTGTCCATGGTTGTCCAATGTGACTTCTCACTCATAGAGTTGCATCATGGTGGTCCAATGAAGTCCATTGTTGTCCAATCCAACTCCTTACATACATGTGTGTGTGTAGAGAGAGAGAGAGAGAGAATGTTGTCCATGGTTGTCCAATGCAACTTCTCACTCATAGAGTTGCATCATGGTGGTCCAGTGCTGTCCATTGTTGTCCAATCCAACTTCTTACATACGTGTGTGTGTGTGTGTGTGTGTATAGAGAGAGAAAATGCTGTCTATGGTTGTCCAATGCAATCTCTCACTCAAAGTTTCATCATGGTGGTCCAATGAAGTCTAATGTTGTCCAATCCAACTCTTTACATACATGTGGTGTGTGTGTAGAGAGAGAGAAAATGCTGTCCATGGTTGTCCAATGCAACTTTTCACTCAGTTGCATCATGGTGGTCCAATGAGGTCCATTGTTGTCCAACCCAACTCCTTACATACATGTGTGTGTGTGTGTGTGTGTGTACAGAGAGAGAGAGAGAGAGTGCTGGTACGGCTTGTCCAATACAACTTCTCACTCATAGAGTTGCATCATGGTGGCCCAGTGCTGTCCAATCCAACTTCTTACATACTTGTGTGTGTGCGTTAGGGCTGGGCGGTTTCGTTTCGTTAATTCGTAATTCGTTAACAATTCGTTAATTTTTTCAATTACAAAACGATAACGAACCATTCTGGAGCAATTATTAAAAAAAACGAATTTTCAAAAACGTTTTGTAAATGCTTCGTATTTCGATATTGTATTCGTTTCGTTATTGTTTTGAGGTCGTTTCGTTATTATTTCCGCATGTCTGGGCCAGTTTTATGGTTTAATTAGTGTATGGAGGACATACATTGGGTTGTTAGGTGTCTTGTGTCCAAATTTGGTGTCAATTTGTCCAGTGGTTTTTGAGTTCTGTTAATCCCACAAACGAACATTGCATTTTTATTTATATAGATATATGCTTTGGATTGCATAGGGAAGGGTGACCTGCCCTGTGGCGTTTCCTTTGCTGTCTGAGATTTCACCTCACTTTCTGTCCCTGTGACAATTGGATTTTGAACAATTTGGCTTGCCGTTGAAACAAGGATTGGAGACAAAGCTTCAGCAGAGACTCCATTTCCCCAGGATAACAATTCTTCCAGGAGTAGATTTCTCTTCCTTCTGAGGGGGAGATTTCTCTCATTTTCTCTAATCTCAGCCCCATTCTTAACTATGAGTCGTTCATCAGTCGGGTGTTTATAACTCAGGCATGGTGTGTATTCAGCCCAGTTGTCCATAGAGAAAAGTCCCACAACTACAAAAGAGTGATGGCTATTTGGCCAATTTGGTTCTGCAATTCATCAATGCAATATCTCCGTGTTGTTGGATTGTTGGAGATTTTTTTTTCAGGCTATATGGCCATGTTCTAGAGGCATTCTCTCCTGACATTTCGCCTGCATCTATGGCAAGCATCCTCAGAGGTAGTGAGGTCTGTTGGAACTAGGAAAATGGGTTTATATATCTGTGGAATGACCAGGGTGGGACAAAGAACTCTTGTCTGCTGGAGCTAGGTGTGAATGTTTCAACTGACCACCTTGATTAGCATTTGATGGCCTGGCTGTGCCTGGGGCAATCTTTTTTTGAGAGGTGATTAGATGTGCCTGATTGTTTCCCCTCTGCTGTTTTGCTGTTGTAATTTTAGAGTTTTTTTTAATACTGGCAGCCAGATTTTGTTCATTTTCATGGTTTCCTCCTTTCTGTTGAAATTGTCCACCTGCTTCTTGTGGAGTTTCAATGGCTTCTCTGTGTAGTCTGACATGGTGGTTGTGAGCGTGGTCCAGCATTTCTGTCTTCTCCAATAATCTGCTGTGTCCAGGCTTGGTTCATCAGGTGCTCTGCTATGGCTGACTTCTCTGGTTGACGTAGTCTGCAGTGCCTTCCATGTTCCTTGATGTGTGTCTGGGCAATGCTGCGTTTGGTGGTCCCTCTGGAGACTTCTTGTCCACAGCTGCATGGTACACGGTAGACTCCTGCAGAGGTGAGAGGATCCCTCTTGTCCTTTGCTGAACGTAGCATTGGTTGGATTTTCTTGGTGGGTTTGTAGATTGTTTGTATGTTGTGTTTCCTCATCAGCTTCCCTGTGCGATCAGTGGTTCCCTTGATGTATGGCAGGAACACTTTTCTTCTGGGTGGGTCTTCGTCTTGACTCTCGCGGCTTCTTCTCGGTTGTCTTGCAGCTCTCCTGATGTCTGAGGTGGAGTCTCCATTGGCCTGGAGAGCCCAGTTGAGGTGGGTCACTTCATCTTGGAGGAGGTGGGCTTCGCAGATTCTTTTTGCACGGTCTGCCAAGGTCTCCATGTTGTTCCTTGAGTTGGAGCCACCTGAACAACTCGGGAACACCCAAAAACTATTGATAAAAACAGAGAAGGGAGGGTACTAAGTAAACATCAATTAACCTGGGATTTCGTTTAAGAGACAGGTGAATTTCCATGACTGTAATTTCCATTGGAAAGGGATAGAAATGCTCAAGAACGTCCAGCGAGTCAACGTCTTGCTCCCCAAACACATAAAGAGAGGTTTATAGACAGGAAAATACAAAACCCGAATGGGAACGCATCTACATATCTAATTGCGAGCATCTAGATTTACATCTGCAAATACTGGCTCGAATCTCAGCCGCAGAAAGATAAAATCACAGCTTTTCTTAGAGGCAATCGGCCCCCAAATCTTCTAACGCACCTCCCAAGCTCCGTAGCTCCGTTTTTATTTGTTTGCTAATGAGCGCGTTAATATTGGTGCTTGCCTGCAGCGGCAATAACATATATATTGGATGATTCCCAGCTTAGATACTAGTTTTGTCCCTCCTCCTCCTCCACCTGCTGAGCCTTGTAATGATTTTAGTCTGTGCTGCAGGATGGAGAGCCTTGAAGCCTCAGGAAGCAGAGCGCAACCCAATGAGCATGACACTTGCATGCTCACAAATGCATAAACACATACACGCCTCCCTTTTCCCGCTCCAAAGCCTTGAGGCGGATGGATGGGAGGAAGGAGCCTTCTCTGAACGCACACAATGGAGCAGAGAAGCTTTCCCCATTGTGCCGCCCCTCCACAACCCGCTGCCTTTTCTTCCCAGGAAAACAAAGACACACCTTCGGAGCAAAGGTCAACCGTGGCAAAGGGAGAGGCGGCCATTAGGCTTCCCCAAGCCTTAGAAATTTATTTATTTATTTATTTACTTCTATACTGCTGTTCTCATCCCGGAGGCGACTCACAGCGGTTCACAACACACGGAAACAGCAAAATTCAATGCATCAATATAAAAAACAGTTAACAGCCTAATCTAATACACAGTTAGTACACAATTACTATAATAACCATTCACTAGCGTCTCATCACTAAAAAACATGATCCAGATTCGTCATCCATTGTTCCATTCCTATGTCATTACCATTCATTGCACTAATTATTCGAATGCCTGCACAAATAACCAGGTCTTTACTTTTTTGCGGAATACCATTAGAGATGGTGCTAATCTAATATCTGTGGGAAGGGCGTTCCACAGCCGGGGAGCCACCACCAAGAAGGCCCTATCTCTCGTCCCCGCCAGCCGTGCTTGTGAAGCTGGCGGGATCGAGAGCAGGGCCTCCCCGGAAGATCTCAAAGTCCTGGTGGGTTCATAGGCCGAGATGCGGTCAGATAGGTAGCTTGGGCCGGAACCGTTTAGGGCTTTAAAGGCCAACGCCAGCACTTTGAATTGAGCCCGGTAGCAGATCGGTAGCCAGTGGAGTTGGCGCAACAGGGGGGTTGTATGCTCCCTGTGTTCCGCTCCTGTTAGAATCATGGCTGCCGAGCGTTGGACTAGTTGAAGCTTCCGAGCCGTCTTCAAAGGCAACCCCACATAGAGAGCGTTGCAGTAGTCTAGGCGGGATGTAACCAGAGCGTGGACTACCGTGGCCAAGTCAGACTTCCCAAGGTACGGGCGCAGCTGGCGCACAAGCTTTAGCTGTGCAAATGCTCCCCTGGTCACCGCCGAAACCTGGGGTTCCAGGCTCAGCGATGAGTCCAGGGTCACACCCAAGCTGCGAACCTGCGTCTTCAGGGGGAGTGCGGCCCCATCCAACACAGGCTGTAACCCTATGCCCTGTTCGGCCTTGCGACTGACCAGGAGGACCTCTGTCTTGTCTGGATTCAGTTTCAATTTGTTCACCCTCATCCAGACCGTTACAGCGGCCAAGCACCGGTTCAGGACCTGGACAGCCTCCTTAGTAGCAGGTGGGAAGGAGTGACAGAGTTGGACATCATCCGCGTACAGAAATCCATTGACTTCTTCAGGGAAAAGGAATCAGGCCAGGTCTGGGAACCAAATGTATCCTTCCTTTTGAGGTACAGTGTTCCCTCACTTATTGCGGTGATATCGAGCTCTTTTGGGGGGCCCCTCCAGAGGGGAGAGCCCTAGGACTACACCAAAGAGAGTCCTGGATACCTTGGTGAGATTTTTCCGGAAGCCAATCCAAGAGCGCAGGAATATTTTTAATATGAAATCAGCTCACCAGAGGCGGAAGAAGTCCAGCGATCGAGGTTTATTTGCGATTCAGCTGAGTCGGATGCAATTGTAGGGATAGTTCCTCTACAAGCATACAGATACAAAGATTTCAGGCATTTTTATACAGTACAGGACAAAAGAAAGCAGTTTGAAACTCCCGCCGCCCCTTGCTGGCTGGCTTGACGCTGATTGGCTGAGGCTGGAACAGCTGGGAGGAGGCTTGGCGGCCCGCCTCGGTTTTCAGCCAATCAGAACGTTCCCGCGCCTCGGGAGGGCCAATGGGCGCCCTCCGCTCGCTTCCGAGCCTGGGCCAATCAGGAGCGAGGAGGGCGGGACGGCCGCAGACAAAGGGGAAAGATGATGGGATTTGGATTTCCTGCCCGCTGGAATGCGGGCTTTGTCTTGGGCGGGAAGAGGGTGATATTTGGAAAACAAAGAGCTTTCCTGTCCTTGATGGGTCTGGCGAGTGATTTGAATGGGCTAGATCGATATCGGACCACCCGGAGGGTCAACAATACCTGGGTGAATTAATCAGTCTCTTTTTCCGAGGCTCTGCTGACCCCTCTTCCCTTGCTGGCCTTGCTCCGAGGGCTAGGGTTGGAGATCAGCAGCATTGTCCGTGCTGATGAGTCAATCAATGGGTGATTGAGGAAGAGGCTGGGGCTCTTCCCTCAGGCAGTCCCTGGTCACGCCGGTTTTTGTGGGGCGAAGGTCAGGGGGGTGAGGATACAGAGGAATTCATAAGGGTTACATATATCATAATCATAAGGCATAGGCATCTCTGACTTACAGGCATTTCATATTTGTACAACTCACAACCCATCCCAACCCCAGTTCATTACAGTAAGAAAATATTTTATTTATTCCATAAAAAAGAAAGAAAAGGAAAACTGGAAATCCCAAAGTCCGGGCGAAGGGGCTTGGAGGTGGAGGTCAGCCCATGGTCCGGGCTGGCCAACAGAAGATCGGTTCTTCCTTGAAGCAGGAGCTGGAGCTGAAGGGGGAGCTGGGTTCCACTGCTCTGTCCTTGGTAAAACTAGCGCTCCCAACCGAGGATCGGGCCTCCCTGCCCGACCCTCCTCTCCCAAGGCTCCCCCTTGGGCAGCGGCGGTGGGTCCCCGGCGGCGGGGACCATGCAGGAGCAAGCGGCAGCGAGCGGATGCAGCGGTCCGGAAAAGCCGGCGAAAATTTGACAATCAGCTGTTGACTCGGCCAGATTTAATATTTAAACAAAAACAATTATTTCCCGGGTGCAGGAGTCCAAAATGAGAAAACCAAGATGGCAGTTAGTCTTAGAATTTAATGCAGAAAAATATGAAATTTGAACGGGGCCGATCCGCCATGTTGTTGTTTTGGCGGATAAGGGGGCCCATTAGGAAAACCTCCGTATCCGCGGTTTTAACTAACGCAGATTTGGGGGCCCGGGGAGGCCGGGAAGGCATCCCCGGTGAGCTCACGGTTCCCCGGAGCTCAGAAAAAGGTTTATTTTATGTTAGAAAAGTTTCAGTCAGTAAAGGACACAAAGTATCAAGCGGAAAGGATTTAAAGTTTCAAATCTTAAGTGTTTTATTAGGGGATTTGTTACAAAGAGAGGGAGAGGGGAAAGTGAAAGAAAGGCTTCATGCAGTCTTTTGCTTTGAGCTGCTGGCTGGGGCACATTTCATCAGTCGGACCCAACTTGGCTCTCCGGAACTGCGGAACTCCCTGCTGCGGTTCAAACCAACCGGAGGTGAGAAGACCTTATATCTGAACGTATCTCTGCCTATCAGCCCGCCAGGACCCTAAGATCTTCTGGGGAGGCCTGCTCTCTATCCCGCCTGCTTCACAGGTGCAGCTGGCGGGGACGAGAGACAGGGCCTTTTCTGTGGTGGCCCCTCGTGGAACGCCCTTCCCATGGAGGTAAGATCAGCTCCCTCGCTAATGGTGTTCCGTAGAAGATTAAAAACTTGGATGTTCGAACAGGCCTTTGGTTAATCAGTGCAATGAATGTGACGATCACAGGGACTGAAATATGGACGACGAATTTTGGATCACGACTCTAGTTATGAGACGCATTGGGTTGTTGCTGTTGTGTAATATTGTATACTGTGCTCTTTTGTTTTGAATTGTATATTGTTGACTGATTTTATCCTGTTGTAAACCGCGTTGAGTCGCCGGTTAGGCTGAGAAACGGCGGTATACAAGTAAAGTAAATAAATAAATAATAATAAATAATTGTAATGTTGCTCCTGTTACGAATCGTAATGTCAATATCTGATATG